>CM061525.1:81453635-81938635 GCA_030068015.2 Neoceratitis asiatica | reverse complement strand
CTAATATTTTAACCACATAACCCAACTATTGAATTTACTCTTCCTTTTTCATTTATTTCACAATTTTTTTTATGAAAAAAATTGTATTTTGTCTAACTTAAAAGAGAATCTACTAAAATTAGTCACATTTGTTTGCCATAAAATCGCTATTCCTTTTACAAAAATGATTTGTCATATTTTGTGTTGGCGTTTTCTTGCAAAGCCAATGGCGTGTTTGTCACCGTTTTATATGCGAAGAAAAAAAAATTTTTTTTTTTGTTATGATAATTTCTTTTTATAATTTTTTTCGTCATTTGTTTTTATTTTTTCTTTTAGTATTCTTTTTTTTTACACCTCTCGTCGCCAGAATTAATTTGCGACTTTCGGCAACTTTCACTAATTTGGTGATTATGATATTTATGGTATTCATTTCATTTCTAAACTCCACACAAATAGCTATTTTAGCACAAAAACGTTAAGAAGATTGCGTTTTGTAATAATTTTTTCTTCTTCTTCCAATTTGGCTTTGTCTCTCATCGCCAATTGGTAGATAGATAACACTAATGAATTTAAATGAGTTTTGGTGGACTATCAAACAGCAAACTTTCACGCAAATCACAAATTAATTCTTCGCCAATTGTGGCTCCAACAGTGCTACAACAAAAGTAACAACAGTGTGGAAGTGTGAGAAATGGAGAGGAAAAAAAAAGAAATAAAATTCTAAATATTAAGAGATTTTGGTAAAAGTAATGAATTAATATTGAAATGAGAACGTTGAGTTCGATGTAGTCCAATGGGTCATTCGAAATATACACGCGTTAGCTGATGGAATGAAAGAATCCGTGGGCAAAGGAGGAAACTTAATCTTTATTTATGTAAATTAAATTAATTGCAATATACGTGTTTGTACTTTACAGAAATAATTATATATTAAAAAAATTTTGGGTAAATTTTTCGTTTTATTTTATTTTATTTTAATTTTTTTAATTTTTTATTTATTTATTTTTTATTTTATTTTTTTTTTAATTTTTTATTTTTTATTTTATTAATTTTTGTCATTCATTTAATACACTTCTTTGTAAAAGAAAAGCACTTCTCTCAAAGAAAAAAAGGGGACCACCTATAAATACATATATTTTTATTGCATTTATTCTCGAATACCCATTTTTGCACATCCTTGACAATAAAACTATTTTTGAACATCATTTTCACGCTGATCTCACAAAAGCAGGCACTCCAGCAGTACAATACATATTTCAAAGTTAGTCCAAAAATAGTCTGACCATAAAAATCGCAGCAACTTCAATAGAAACTTGGCTTTTGGCCAATTTTTGCAGTAAAAAAAAATTTTTTTTTCTTACTAAAAGCGAAATAAATAGAAAATTAAATGGAATATTTGGTTTGATGAAATTAAAGACTTATTTTAGGTTTGCCACGTGTTGATCATTAGGAAAATCGCATACAAAAGTTTCCAAATAAGTGCATACTTATGTGGTCGACAAGACTTTTATTAAATGAATTAAAAAAAAAAATATTTAAAAAAGTTCAAATAAAATAGAGTGGGATAAACCAAAATTAAATAAACAAAAAAAAGGAAAGAAAATTTAATTAAGTAAGAAGAAAATAAAATATAATAAAGCAAATAAAATAAAAATTAAATAAATTTAATCAAAAACAAAAATTAGTAAAGTAGGAAAAAAATTAAAAATATAATTGAAAAGAAAAAAAAAGGACTTAAAAAATTAAATTAATTAAATTTAAGAAAAACTAAGTTAAATAAAACTGAAAAATAAAATAAAATAAAACAAAAGTAAGAATGTAAAAATTAATTTTTTTTATAAATTTACGAAAGATACAAAAGGTGATCAAAGTAGAGGTCCTTTTTCCTTGAATAGCCTTTTTTTGACAGATCGCGCTGGCATGTTACTTTTGTTCAGTATTGTTTGGAATTTCATTATGGAAAGACTTACGCCTGAACAACGTTTACAAATCATTCAACTTTAGTAAAAAAATTCACGTTCTGTAAAGAATGTGTTTCGCGCGCTTCGCTCAACTTATGGTCAACATAATCGGCCTACTGAGCGCACTATTGGCAACACCATCACCCATCTTTAATCATTATCATTATTGGATAATATTCTACCGAATAGACCACGTCTAGCACACAGTGAAGAAAATAGAGCGGCCGTAGCTGAGAGTGTACACGAAGACCGTGGAGAGTCGTCGATTCAGCGCCGTTCGCAGCAACTCAGACTGATGTATGGAACGACTTGGCGCATTCTAGGTCGATATCTTAAATTGAAAGCGTACAAAATACAGCTCGTGCAAGAATTGAAAAGTGACATCGCTTCGCTCTGTGGGTTCTTGGCTCAATGGGTATACAAACAAGCGGGATTGCCGCATTTGGGACGAAGAGCAACCTGAAGAGATTTAAGAACTGTCATTTCATCCAGCAAAAACAACGGTTTGGTGTGGTTCGTGGGCCGGTGGAATCATCGGTCCATATTTCTTCAAAAATAATGCCGGTGAGAACGTAACCGTCAATGGTGACCGTTATCGCGCCATGATAACCGACTAACCGACTATTTGATGCCTGAAATTGAAGCTCGTGATCTCCGTGACATTTGGTTTCAACAAGAAGGCGGCACTTCCCACACATCGCATCAATCAATGGATTTATTGAGCGAACACTTTGGTGAGCAGATAATTTCACGTTTTGGTCCGGTCGATTGGCCACCAAGATCGTGTGATTTCACACCTTAAGACTTTTTCCTGTGGGGATATGTTAAGTCTAAAGTCTATGCGGACAATCCCGCTTCGATTCAGGCATTGGAGCAAAACATCAGGCGTGTCATTCGCCAGTTACCGGTCGAAATGCTCGAATGAGTCATCGAAAATTGGACTCAACGAATGGACCATCTAAAACGTAGCCGCGGCCAAGATAATCTTCAAAAAACAAATGCCAAAGAATGTTCTTTTGAATGATAATAAACGTTTCCCATTAAATTTTAATTTCCTGTTTTTTTTTTTTCTTTAAAAAAGTAGGGACCTCTAAATGGATCACCCGTTATATATATATATATACATTAAAAAATCAACCAAACCTTCAGGTCGCCCAAGAGGTCGTCGCGCCAGAAAAAAATTATTAAAATGATATTGGACGATCGGAGAATAAAAGTGGGTGCGACGGCTGAGGCTGAAGAAATCTCAACTGAGCGGATACGTCACAATTTACATGAATATTTGGTCATTAAAAGGCTATCCGCCTGATAGGTGCCGCGGTTGCTCTCGCACGACCATAATCGCCACCGTGTAACCACTTCAATGGAATGTTTGACGATGTTTGACAGCAATTCAAACGAATTTTTGAGCGGTTTCATTACCACACCACACCAGAGACCAAAGAGCAATCAAAATAATGAATTTTTTCGGTTAAACGTGCGCCAAAGAATGTTATGGTGTGTCTGTCGGCCAACAAGGTAATGGCCCCAGTTTTTTCGGATGCGCGAGGTGTCATTCACTTAGATTGCCTTGAAAAGGGTAAAACGATCACCCGACAGATTCGATATTGTTTTGATGCAAAAAACGAACGCTTTTAGCGAAAAAAACTGCTGTTCCATGAGCACAATGCACGGGTGCACACGTGTGTAGTCGCCATAGCAAAAATACATAAAATGACTACGAACTGCTATCCCATCCCGCATATTCTCCAGATTTAGCCACCTGCAACTATTTCCCAATTCCAGAAACAAACGCCTATTTTGAGGGCCTTGAAAACCCTTATTCAAAGAGTCACTGACTTATAAACCACCTTCGTATTTATATTTAACATGAGGTGGCCAAAAGAAAAATTCAGTTATATGGGAGGTAGGCTAGTTTATGGGCCCATGTTAATTTTTTTTTTGGGGCAGACGTTTGGAACTCGCTGGAACTAACTTCCTTCATAGGTATTCGTTAAGTAGGATCAAAATTTCTCGATGAATTCCTCAAATATTCCATCCTAAGTTCACAGATCGATAAAAAAATATCAGCCACTTTTGGTTTCCTTTTAAAAGTACCATATCTGCCCAGTTTGCTTGAGTATCTTTGTTCTTTAGGAGTGACCTAAAGTTTACTCTAAGCCGCCTCCGAACGGCGGTGGGATTTTTATGCGAAGCTTTCATTTCATGTCAGAAATGCAGTCAGAGGGCCTGGAATTCCCTGCCGAGAGGCGACCGCTTTTTAATTGTATTTTCAACAATTTCGGATGTTGGTCGAACCTAGGCTCGAAGCCAGGTCTTCCTAATTGTAGTATGTAATGCTAACTACTCGGCTATTGCGGCCTAAACGTCATTTCCTGAGTTTTAATTAAAATGTAGAGGAATTTAATAGCCCACAGCGTAAAAGCTGTAAAATTGTGGCAAAATTGAATTCATAAGGATCAATTCCAAGCACTAACTGAAAATATCTTAATTTTAAAATAACAATAATATTAAGCAACATTTGAGATTTACCTGAACCACAGATGCGTCAAGTTCTAAGCGTTAAAACGCAGAAACGAACATTTAACGGCTGAACTAAATATTTTCAAATTTTTGTTTTTCGAGTATTTTTTTTTTCGTCTCAATTTTTAGCATTTAAAGATTAGAAGTTATTTATGGCGAGCCAACGGCTGCTCATCAATGAGTTTTCGTTTAGTCAGGCGTTCCGCTATGAATTCTTTACAAAAAAAATTTGTATAAATTCCATTTTTTTTTTTTACGATCGAGATAAGAAATATGAGTGACCGACCGTGTCTACCAAACAGCAAATCACGTACATATCATGCCTGGTCGACAGTGCGCGCTGCTCTACGCTGTTTGGTTCCGAGTGGTAATGAAGCTGATTAGCAACGCCGAACGGATGATCCTACACAGCGTTTGGGGTTGAACAAACAAACAGTCGCACACGCATACATATGAGCATAAAAATGTAAATACAAAATAATATGAAAATAAATAAATATGTCACGGAAACATAAGCAAATAAGGAGATAAAGCAAAACTTGGCTGGGCATTAAATAGAAATAAAAACAAAAAATTGAAATTAAAATTAAAATTTAAATAAAAATTAATTTAAAAACAAAATTAAAAATGGAAATAATATAATATAATTTAATATAAAATAAAATAAAATACAAAAATTAAAATATAATATATTAATTTAAATTAAAATAAAATGAAATAAAATAAAACCTAAAATAAAATAAAATTAAATTAAATTTAAAAAAATAAAATGAAATAAAATAAAATAAAATTGAAAAATAAATTAAAATAAAATAATATAAATTAAATTAAAATAAAATAAAACACTTTAAAATAAAATAAAATTAAATTAAATTAAAAAAATAAAATTAGATAAAATAAAATAAATTAAAATAAAATGAAATAAAATAAAATTGAAAAATAAATTAAATTAAAAGAAAATAAAATAAAAAAATTTAAATGAATTCAAAATCAAATAAATAAAAAAATTTATGGAATTGAAAAAAATATTAAAAAATAACATAAATTAAAATTAAAATTAATTAATTCCGAAATTTAAAACAAAATATTAAATTAAAATAAAATTACTTAATTGCATTAAATTAAAATAAAATGATATAAAATAAACATAGAAAATCCCAAAAAAAAAAATAAAATTAAAATATGAAATAAAAAAAATATAATAAAAAAATTAAAGTAAAATAAAAAAATAAAAAAATAAAAAAGTAAAAATAATTTAAAATAAAATAATATAAATCGAGTTAAATTAAAATTATAATAATATCAATATTATAAAATAATAATAAAAAAAATGTAATAAAGTAAGGCAAACCATTAAATACAAAATTAAATTAGATAAAAAAGAGAATTGAAATTAAATGAAAATTTTGAAAAATTTAACAGTCTCGATAAATTACAATAAATATATTAATAAATACGAAATCAATATCAAAAGTGACCCGAAGGCGTTCTGGAGTTATATTAAATCCAGGAAATCTAGTTCTGATATCACTTCATCCGTCTTCTATATCGCCAAGTATGCTAATACTAATTTAGAAGCTGCTAATTTCTTTGCTGAGTTTTTTCTTCAAACTTCTTCTTATCAGTCTCAGAGGTTCGGCATGACTGCTGCTCTATCTGCGAATCTACTTTAGTTTTTGGATTGCTCATTTTAACTGAAGATGATATTTTAAGAGGAATCGAAGATTTAAAATCATCTAAACTTATGAACATAGATGGAATTCCAGTAATAATTATTTTCAAAAACGGTTCGGCTCTCATAAAACCACTACCTACGATTTTTAACATGCCCTTGCCTTCAGGCATTTTCATAGATGATTGGAAAATAGCTTATATAATCCCAATATTTAAAAATTGGAACCAGAATGATAGTACAAATTATAGGCCGATCTCAAAATTATCTACTGTTTCTGAATTATTT
The DNA here is from genome assembly GCA_030068015.2 of Neoceratitis asiatica. Taxonomy (NCBI): domain Eukaryota; kingdom Metazoa; phylum Arthropoda; class Insecta; order Diptera; family Tephritidae; genus Neoceratitis; species Neoceratitis asiatica. The sequence continues at coordinate 81,932,212 of CM061525.1, read as the reverse complement.
GTGATAATTGTTAAAGAAAAAATGTTATTCTCAGTGAGTAGTCTGATTTGTACCAATCAACATGGCTTTGTCAAAGGTAGGTCTACAGTATCAAATCTCGCATTTTTTACAGAAGACTGTCTTACTGCTTCCGAAGAAGGATATCAAGTCGATACAATTTATATTGACTTTTGATAGTGTCTCAAAGGGTCCTAGTTTCCAAATTATCTAGTTTGGGTTTTCACTCTAATTTTCTTCAATGGATAAAATCTTGCCTATCTAATAGACCCTGTGCAGTTGCTTTTGAAAAATGTCTCATCCCGATCTTTTATAGCGACATCGGGCGTATCTAAAGGCAGCGTCTTGGGCATCTTACCGCATATCTTATTCATCAATGATGTTTGTTCCTGTTTTCTAATACATCTAAATTTTTCTTTATGCCGATGACTTCAAGATTTACTCAGTAATTAAAAAATTGACAAACGGCAATCTTGGTGCACCCGGATTCATCTCTTGTTTGAATGTCAAAAAGTGTTCACACTAAAGTTTCATTACCATATTTCTGTGATACTTCTCGATTCGGTTTCTGAAATTAAGGATCTACGTGTTCATTTCGATACAAAATTGAGTTTCTTTAATTACATTAACTATTCTGTTTCAAAATCTTACGCAATAATGCTAGCCTTTATTCGCCGTAACAGTCTCCATTTTCAGATCCCTAAACACTGAAGATTCTTTGTTTCTATGGTAAGAACACAGCAGGAATATATACCGTTCTTCATATTTAAGCCGCTTAGAACAAGTCCGTTGTTTGCTTTTCGGTATTAAGGTGGTATTCTAGTCTAGAGTCCCGAATTTCGAGCGTTTTTTGACAATTAATAAAAAAAAAAGCATTTGAAATTTTTACTATTCATTTTTTTATCATTTGTTTATTTATATTTCAAGAGTACAAAAAATTAATTTTAAAAAAAATTTCATGGAGTTATGAGTCCTTGAAGTAGAGAAGGGAAAAAAAGGAAGTGTCCTCGTCGCCACGATTTCTACCCTTGTGGTCATCTGAAAAATAAAACAAAACTGGAAAAAAAAATTTTTTTCATAAAATGGCGGTTGCTCAAAAATAAATGTCGATTTTTTCACCGCGTAAAGGCCGAGCCGATATGGATGCCGCGTCAGAAAAATACCTGTATCTCCGAAAATAATTTGAATTTTGAAAAATCCTCTTACAGACATATTTTTAAATAGGTAAACTTTAAAAATATGCAAAAAAGAAAAAGAAAATCGAATTTTCCAAAATTCTAGACTAGAATACCCCCTTAAATCTTTTAGTAGCAGACACTCTTTCCGAAAGTTTCGGCATGTTGTAACTCCTTTTTTTTTGGGACTTGTAGAATCTAACTAGCCTTAAGTCTTAAGTCTTCTCTCCTCATAATCAGTAAGAATTTATTGTTCATTTGACACAAAAAAAAAATATTAAATGAAAATATATAAATAAATAAATAAACAATATAAAATAAAATGAACCAAATTCAATTAATTCAAATAAAATAAAATAAATATAAAATAATGAAAAAGAAAATGATTTAATACAAAATAAAATAAATTATATTGAGAAAAGAAGAAACAATATAAAATAAAACAATAAAAAATATAAATAAAACAAACAAAAATTAAAATAAAATAGAATAAAACAAAACAGGAAAAAAAAGAGAGCTAAACTAAAAACTAAACCAAAAATTAAGAATAAAACTCCACCCGTCCTAGCAAAGCAACAATCAACTTATCGTCATCACTAACCTACACATCGATCTCTCGTTTGCCAGTAATCGATCAACAGCTCGTGTGCGATCAGCATTTTTTCTGTTTTTTTTTATTTGTTTTTTTTGTTTTTAGTTAGAAAAAATCCGGTTCTCCAATAATGCTAATCTTTGCGCATTCTTTCTCACTGATATATACATATGTATTTGCTTTTATTTTTTTCTACGCCTTTTATAGATATTTTGTTGGTGAGGATACATTTTCTATAGCAAAAGAGAATTTTTTTTTGAAAATTAAAAACTAATAATCTTTGATATCACTTTTGTTTATTTTCCTTAGACATTTTGCGTTTCTCATCCACAAATATTTGTTTACTTCTGCGTAAGCGATCTTTCATTGCGGGCAGCCAGCCAACCAGCCAGCCACCATCAGCGTGATGAGCAGGTACCCACGAAACAGCACCGCAATGAAGTTGAGTTAAACTAAGCTGAGCTGAGTAATTGGAGCTGTTCATACTGAAATTTGTTTGCGCTGACAAGATCACTGATCGCCGCTGTACTCACCTACTCACCAATGAAACTGGTTTAGGTCGACGTTGCGTCCAGGCGGCTCAATGGTGATCGGTGTGGTGTGTGATGTGTGTGTTTGTGTGTATACGTAGTGGAGTCATTAATGAGGCTATGATTCATTTTACGATTTTTTTTTTTTTGGCTTAACAGTTTTTTGTGTTTGTTCATTTCCTATACTTACCCACACACAGACATACATATCAACACTTATTTCAATTTTTGGAAACCTTGAATTAGTCGGTCAATTTGTTTCGGCTGGTCAGTGAGCGTTTCGGAAATGGTAATATGCCACCACCAACCAAAAGTGCCAAAGAGAAATAAATAAATGAAGAAATAAGAATATCGCAAAAAAAAATTTTAAAAAATTTAAATAAAATTTTAATTAATAAAAAAATTAAGCAAAATATTAAATAAAAAAATTATAAAAACTATTGAAAATGTTTATTACTTTTACCAAAAAAAAAATTAAAACATATTTTTTTAAAATTTAAACGCATTTAAAAAAAAACATTAAAGATTAATACAGAAAATTTTACAAAAAAAAAAATTTAAATAAAATTATTTTTTAAGTTATATTTTTCTTAATATACCTAAATGATAAAAACCTTAACAATAAAGATAGAAAATTACAATAAAAATCCACAGTACGAAATGCAAAATTTACTTTTAAAAAAGAAAGAAATTTGCAGAAATACCAAAAAAAAAATACAAAAACTATTGAAAAATTTTATAAAAGGCTTAAATAATATTATTAAAATTTACAAAAAAAAATTACAAAAAAAAATTTTTTTTTTAAATTCTCTAGGAAATATGTATCTATAAATAGAAAAATTATTTATTTAAAATGAAATTTATAATTTTTCTCGTAATATGCATATGAAAAAATGTAAATTTTTAAAGAAAACTACTTCGAAACGATTTCTTAAATAAGAAAAATCAATAAAAATAAGAGAAAAAATTAAAAATTATATGTGTATTGGACTGTAACTATAATAAATATTATTTATGCTCATATTTATTTTATTTTTTTTATATACATTTTATTTTGAATTCCTATTTTGCATTATTTTTATTTTATTTTTTCCAATTTTTTTTTTAATATTTTTATATTTTTCATTATTTTTATATTTTTATTTTATATTAATTTTTTTTAATTTTATTTATTTATTTTTTTTATAATTTTTTTTCATTATTTTTTATTTTTTGTTTTATTTTAATTTTTTTATTTTTTGTTATTTTGTTAACCCTGAAGCAGCATTTTTTTTAATTATTAATTCCACATATCACACTTTATTAATTACAGTAATTTTCATAAAATACAATAGTGAAATAATCATCACACGCAAATTAAATAAATTTACTTGTATATATGAAATCACAAACCCTTGTAAAGAGCAACAAAATTAATTAAAAAAATAAAAGTAAACACAATACACAAAAAGTAAGCACAGAAACACAAAAAAAAAATTACAAAAACAATTGATAAATTTTATAGACTTAAAAAATATTTAAAAAAAATAACAAAAAATTAAAAAAAAATTCTCTAGGAAATATTTATCTATAAATAGAAAAATTATTTATTTAAAATGAAATTTAAAATTTTTCTCGTAATATGCATATGAAAAAATATAAACTTTTAAAGAAAATTATTTCAACACGATTTCTTAAATAAGAAAAATCAATAAAAATAAGACAAAAAATTAAAAATTATATGTGTATTGGACTATAAACTATAGTAAATATTATTTATGCACATATTTTTTTATTTTCTTTATATATTCTTTTTTTTTTGGATTATTTTTATTAATTTTTTGGTTTTTTTTTTCTTAATTCTTTTTTCTTATTTTATTATTTTTATATTTTTAATTTTTATTTAATTTTTTTATTTTTATTTTATTTTATTATTTTTTTTAGTCTTTTATATATTCTTTATTTTTTATATTTTTAAATTTTTTTTTAATTTTTTTTTATTTTTTTATTTTTTTTATTTTTGTTTTATTTCAATTTTTAATTTCAATTTTATATTTTAATTTTTTTATTTTTTGTTATTTTGTTAACCCTTAAGCAGAATTTTTTTAAATTATTAATTCCACATATCACACTTTATTAATTACAGTAATTTTCATAAAATACAATAGTGAATAATCATCACACGCAAATTAAATAAATTGACTTGTATGTATGAAAATCACAAACGCTTGTAAGGAGCAACAAAATTAATTAAAAAAATAAAAGTAAAAAATTAAATTTTTCGCAAACTTTCAGCTGACAATAAAAATGCATAATTTTTACCGCATGATAAAGTAGAAAAACTCTGAACAGCAAAGAGAGAAAAAAAGAAAGCGAAACAAAGCTAAAATTGAATGTGACTCAGTATGTTGCGGAGAAATCGTTTATCAGTAACGTAAAAAAGGAAAAAATATATTTAAAAAAATACTAACAAACATAGCAATAAGCTTTGTACGCCCTTTATTATTCTCGTACAATTATTATTATTATTTTTTTTGCAACAAACTAACGAACAATAATGCAAACAACAAGTTTTTATATACATACGAGTATGTACGAATGTTTGTGTGGTTCTGCCATTTACTTATTTATGCCTTACCGTGTTTTTTTGTTTGTTATTTTTTTGCTACACAGCAACAACAACAACAAAAAGCGTATTAAAATCGAGTGTAGCTAATGCTACCATGTCTCCCTCGTTTCTACGGATATTTCACACTTGTTGCACACACACACACACACGCGCAGGCAATTGTAAATATTTCCATACATTTGCCCTTTGCTTTTTTCGGTTTTTGTTTACCTTTACGTTTATCGTTAAATATTTAAGGTTTTTCATTTATCGCTCTTTTTGCTGAATTTTTTTTATTTTAAATTTATTTTTTATATTCCTCGCCACCTTATTGGTGTGTATTTAATCAGCGTGTCAGCGGCAATAAAGCCATGTTATAATAGATGAAATATTGTCGTTAGTAAATATTATTTGCAATTAATACACCAAGTTGTACGTATGTAAGTGTGTGTTTTATTGACTTGCCAGGTACTGTGTATGTGGCATTGTATGAGTTTGTATGTATAACCACTTGCACACACGCAGGTGGTGTACGAAGTTAAATGTGTTTTTTTACATATTTATTAGCTGTTTTTGTGAATGTTAATCTTATGACCTTAAACCTGTTTTATTGCGGTAAATGAAAATGAAAACGACTAGAGAATGACTTAAAAGCAGCTTCTGGTATATACATATGGTTTTATGTATATATGGAAGAGACAATGGAAAAAACTTGGCAAGTGTAAAATATTATTTAAATTTTGATTTTATTTCAGTTTAAATTTTTTTATTAATTTTTGTGTTAAATTTAATTAACTTAAATAAATTTTTATTTCATTTTACTTTATATTTCTTCAAATTTTTATATGTTACTCAAATCATTGTGCTCTATTTTTAATTTATTTTATTTTATTTTATTTTATTTTATTTTATTTTATTTTATATTATTTTATTTTACTTTGTTTTACTTGACTTATTATTATTTTTTTATATATTTTAATTTTTTTCTTATTTTTTTTCCTTAATATTTTTTTATTTTTTTTTTAATATTATTATTTTTTTTTTTACTTAATTTATTTTTTTGTTTTCCTTAATTAATTTTTTTTGGTTTTTTATATTTCTTATTTTATTTTTTATCTTACTTTTTTTATATTTATATTTTTTTTTAATTCACTTTATTTATTTATTTATTTATTTTATTTATTTATTTATTTTATTTGTTTTTTTTTTTCATTTTATTCTTAATATTTTCCACGTTATTTTATATTTCTTTTTTTATATGTTCTTTTTTATATTCTTCTTATTTATTTATTAATATTTTTTTTTTTTTTTTAATTTTTTTTTTATTTAATTTTTTTTATTTGTTTTTTTTTTTTAATTGTTTCTTTTTTTATTTCTTTATTATTTTTATTTATTTTTAAACAATGTTTTTTAGATTTTTGTTCTTTTTTTAAATAATGTTTGTTAAATTTTGATTTATTTATTATTTTCAAAAAAATAAAATTGCAATGAAATTTTGACTAACTAAACTCGAAAATCATTCACGAAAACAGATCGAAAGAAGCGACATACTCGTATGTATGTATGCACCATAAATCGATCACTCATGTAGAAAATTAAGTATTATTACCTCATAAGTTTGGTAATTTATTGCACTTGACATGTTTTTAACTAAGGAAGGTAAATAAGGGTGGCGACAAACATTTATCCATACTTATGTATGTACTTATGTATATATATGCGTGTAAACGTTACGCGATTATGTGGACTCTTTTCTACGGGTGAATGTTAATGGAAGGGGAAAGTAACGGTAAAGTAAGTGTGATATGAACGAACATCACATAGTAACCGGGTTTTTTTTATTTAAAAAAAAAAAAAAAATTGGTGGACCCGACAGACGTTGTAGTGTCTTAACTATGAATAATAATTTCGAATTTGTATAATAAATAAATAAAAAAGTTGCATAAACAAAGTGTTTATTATTCTGATGCTTGATGATATACAACATTGTTTGTTTTTTTTTCTTGTCTGGCGCGTAATAAATAGTTTTGCTGGTATTTCAGCACAGGAGCAGGAGAAATCTGGCCATGTTAAAGACATGGATTTGCAAGACATACAGACAGATAGCGACTGTCCTTGAGATTTATTTATTGGCATTGTAAATTCTATATTTATTTTAAACGTTTTCACGTCTTTCCATAAAATGTATGGCTTTAAAAATTACATTAGGTTCGTCGGCTGACGTTGATCATCTTGGTACGACTGGTGCGATCGAATTGTTGCCAAAATCAATGATATCAACAACAAAAAATTAGGCAAAATGCTACCTGTCTACCGAAATTTCAAGTAATTCGAGCAATAAAATTTTTTTCGTTCGTTCTCTTGTCTACTTATAGGAAAAAAAATGTTTAAATTAATTTATTTGGCGCACCACCTAGAGCAAGGTGTGAAAAAGTTACTTTTTTTCTAGTAGAAGAGAGATTTTTAAATGAAGAATTATTTGTTATTTTCCGTAGAAATGGTTTTGATAGTGTTTAGTTTTAGTGTGATTTATATATGAGAACGAAACTAGGCATTGAAGATGGCGGAACGCCGAAACCGGTTTGTCGAAAAACTAAAATTGACAAGGAATGACGGAAAATCGTTCCATTTTAAAACAAAAATGATTTATATATCTTATTCGATTAATCTTTTATTTAATTGAGGAATTGTGATTTGAATATTTATTCATTTTTTATATTTTTTCATTCAAATATTTTGTTTTTTTTCATATATTTTTAATTTTTATTTTATCTTGAAATATTTTTATAGTTTTTATTTTTTTTAGATTTTATTTTTTGCTGTTATATATTTATCCCTTTATATCTATTATAATTCATATTTTTTATGCCATCGTAATTTTTCTGAAATTCATAAATTTTTTTATAGCACATTTCTTTATATTTTTATTTTTTAACTATTTCTACATTATTTGTAATTGTTATATTAATTTTTTTTAAGTTTTTCTGTACCTATTTTCCAAAATATTTATAGATCAGTATTTTCATTTTAAAAAAATAATATTTTTTTTGTATATTTTTTTAATTTTTTTTTTAATTTTTTTTTTTTTGATTTTCATTTTTTTTAATTTTTATTTTTTTATTTTAATTTTATTTCTATTTTTATTTTTATTTTTTTTTTGTTTTTTTTTTGTTTTTTTTTTTTATATTTTTTAAATTTTTTTATTTTTTTTATTATTTTTTTTTCTTTTTGTTTATTTTTTTTTGCCTTTTATTGGATTTTTAATGTTCTTAAATGTCCATTTTTTTTATTAATAATAATATGATAATTTCTTTATTATCTAACCATTTTAAAATCGTCAATTTTAATATCTTCACTTTTGTAATCTTATGGTTTCACTGGACATCATATATGTACTAAAATAGACACACACAAATCTGATTTTCAACGCAGCACAATTAGTAAACGCCTTGAGCAGCAATGGAGATTAGTTGTGACAATTAAAAACAAGTGTTGGTAAAAAAAAAAATCATGCACACACACACAAGGCTACGCACTCACAGAAAAATTTAGTTAATACAAACAAAACGCATTCCTATGTAGGTACGATATATGAGAATATCCACACAAAATCTACATACATACATATGTACAATTTTGCGGTTGATAAGGTCTACACAATGCTTCGGCATAATGACGTGTTGGCATGCAAGCGATTGGTGGTGGACGGCCTGTACAAATAGACGTACATACATACTCGTATATATGTACATACAAGCGGTTTATAGCGGGGAATAAATTAATTTAACAGCAGTTGAAAGTGTGCAAATGAACAAACAAATTATTTTTTCAATATGTACCAACCATGTAGTGTTGATATTGATACAGAAGGGCTGGGTAGGAATTTTTAATAAAAATATGCACATACTAAATGCTGTACAAATGCATCAATACATATATACAAATACCTTACTTATTGCCGAGCAACGTTGGTAAATAAACACTTTCTGTACATATCCATATATATGTATATATATATTTTAGAATATTTGTACTTGCAATCAATAAATTTTAACTGTCCGTTAGAAGTTATCTATTGACGGCTTTTGCCTTCGCCTTCGCCTTCGCCATCGCCTTCGCCATTAATATCGCAACGAATTGATTTTACCAGGCAACGAAAAGCGATAATCAATATAAAAGTGATGTATGTATGTGTGTTAAACAAGCCATTATTTGTTGTTATTGTGTTTATATTGTTGTTGTTGTTGCTGTTTGCACTTTAACTGCACACTCTCACATTACACTTTACTAAATTTAATTTTATTACTATCAAATCGTGCTGTACTGTAGAAATTATTTTATTTCCAATTTTTTTTTTTTTTGCTTTGTTAAAACAACTACAAGAAGTATTTATGAGCGCATTAAAAGCTATTCAATGCGTTTATACATACATACATATCTTGCACATTCGCCTTTGGCAACCAATCTCATATTCCAGCAGTGTAACTTATGTGTGTGTGTGTGTTTGCTTATTTTACGCTTTATTTGGTTTTCATTTATGTACATACATATATATGTACATATTCAATATTTCTGTAAATTTACTCTGCTCCCTTGCCAACACATGGTCGGCCCATCAGCCGGTCGTCCACCACCACTTGTTGCTCATCATTTGCACCCTCGCAGAATGCCTCTGCTGTTGTGGGCTGCGCGCCATAAGGAATTTCCACTTCAATGCTAATTCCTGGTTGAGCATGAGAAAAATGTTACGCAAAGAATTTTTTATACATAAATACATACATACATATACCGAGCTGCATATTATGAAATAGTAAACTTTAATTGCTAATTTGTTTATTTTATTTGAATATTTATGGAATTTTGATTTTTGTTTATGATCTTTAATTTCTAATAAATTGTTAAAGAACACTTTTTAGTGTTAAGTTATTAATTATATATTTAATTAAAATTCTATTTCCACCTTCTGACGTGGATGACACAGCCATTTTGCAGTCAGACGAATGGTGGGGGAAATCAGCGAGTTCTACCACATTTTACATTACTGATTTTTTTAATTTTATTTATCTTAATAATAGGAGATACACTTCATCCCTTTTATGGATTCATTCACTTTATCACTCCCCCCTCTCTCTCTCTTTGCACACATTATATTTGTTTTTCTATTGTTTGCCAATAATATTTTACCAATTCTTTTCGCAACATTCCGTTGCTGCTATTGCACTTTTGCCCCGCAGTACGTAGCTACATTGTACACATGTACATATGTATGTATGTTAGTGCAAATATTTTGTTGTTATTGTTGTTATTATAAACTTTTGCATTTTACCACTATTATTTAATTTATCTGCGCAACTGATCATTTAAGATTTTCCCACCAATTAAACTAAAAAAAAAGAATAGAAAAAGCGAGTGAATAAAAACAACGAATAAATGTTGCCGATGTTGGACGAGTGTGAGCACGAGCACGACGGTGGTAACAACAGCAGCGATGGTAGTAACGAGAAAAACAAGTTGCCGGCAGCGAGAATAACTAGCATAAAACAATACATACACACATACATATGTATATGCATTTGCATGTAAGTAATGATGTATTCAAATTAAGTAGTATGCAGTATGTATTCATGTAACCACCTGCAGGCAACAACAAAAATCTTACAGCCAATACAATAATTAACATAATCAACAACACTGCCACTGCAAAAATAATAATAACAACAGCTGATGGCAGCCAAACATTTGACGTTGACACCATAGCACCATACAACTGTTGAACAACTGAATGCTGGCAGCGGTGGCAATCGGCATCTACCATCAAGCAAACCAAAAAATAACAAAAAATAAAAATAAAAATAACAAAAAAGAGTTAGAATTAGGGTGTTCACAAAACGTTCGTTACCCATTGTTTTATTACACTGTGACGTACATACTTACAAAGCCCAAGTAACACTACATGGCTAGCGATTTCTAAACCTTTTAGTTAGTTCAGTTCAAGATTTTGGTTGAAGTCACTTCTTATCTGCCGTTAAGTATGGTGGTCTTGTTGGGCACTTTACAGAAATCATGCTGATGTCCTGCTGGCCTCAGGTGGAACAGGCGGGTGAAAGACTGGAGGCATCTCGTTTCATCGCTACTGGTCAGAGGAGGTATAGCGGCTGATATAACTACTCGCCATTGGTGATTGGTTTCCCTGATTTCCCTTATTTCTACATGTCTGTAACAAATCAGTGTAATTGGGGACCGATTAAGGATTTTGATAAGAAATTCTGCACGCGCTGGGCCCAGGTGTTGTACCCTCAGAATTTTTATTCGGTCATGGCCGATAGATTTGGAGGGTTTCCCTTTCCCAATAACCCTCTGAGAAATCAAACATATGGCTGGTGTTTGGTAACTTGCGGAAGCGAGGGTTAGCCGAAAGGTGCGGTTTGCGAAGCCGGCTGAATAGCTCGGGGTTTTTTTTCGAATCCGACATGGTGGTGCGATCACCAAATGAAATTTCTACACAGTTATTTTTGTTGCTGTTGTTATTGTTGTTGTTATTTGTTAAAGCTGCTTACTACCCGATCATCGCTTCTCGTGGTTTTAGAGACTGATTTGACAGTGTTCCAAAGCTTGGTTGCGGCAAAGGAAAGGTTGTAGGGTCGGTTACCGAATTGCCATATTATGTTCCCTGATTTACGGATCAGCGGTCGTTACTGAATTGTCGAATCAACGTAAGCTAATAATGTATATAATAAAAAAAATTCGAGCTCGACATCGCCTATCCATTCTACGATGTCTTATGATGTCTCTTTCGATAAGACGATGCTTCCTGACGTATAACGTCGAAATGGGCAGAGATCAGAATAGCTGAAAGGCCGTTTAGTTTTATCTTGAGCCATAGCACCGACAGGTGCTTCCAGCTTATGAAGTCGACATCGATATTTCCCTGGAAAGTGTTACAGATAAATTGTAGTTGTTTGTTCTGTTTCTCTTCCAAGGACAAGCAAAGAGGCGGTTAGTGTCATGCGGGCACTAATTGCAAGCAGAAATTACGTTGGGTGTGTCAAAGTCCAGTCTGAATAGGTAGGAATAAAGCCAACTACAATATTCAGACCATAATTGTGCCAGTGTTACTCCGGTTTACCGAGACAGCTCGAGCTCTTGTTCTGCAAAAGGTGTTGCATTGGCTTCTGAGAACGCCATTCACGAAATTGTGGACGGATTCATGGCGAAGGGTGTAAGTAATCAGTCCTGTCCAACGGTTCTGTTACAAATTGCTGTATAGAATCGTTGTAGTACTCTCTTCTTGATGTTCCTAGGTGGAGGTTAGTTAAGCTTCTAATAGGTATCTATTGGGATGGTAACTCCAAGTTAAGGAGCGATGCGTCGGTGACATCAGCAGGTTTCCGTCACGGTCCTCAGGTCGGTTTACTGACGTGGTTGCAGCTTCTTCATATGCGTCTTGCTATTCTCCGGCGTCCAAATCGGTGCTTCCAGCTAATGATCTGAGAATTTTGTTGCAGTTCTGTACCTCGGTATCAATTGAAGTCGTATGAGGAGTGAAGGAGTGGAGGCTGTCCAATTTGACTCGCATTAACTTGGGGTTATTCACTGTGTGAATTTTTACATCATTGACTTTTACATCAAGCTGGTACTACTTGCTCCAGCTGGTGAGAAGGGGGCCGAGGACTGAGGTTATCGGTAAGTCGAAAGCCTTCAAATTCATCGGCCCCTATGGAAGAAGCATACTTGCGCTAAGCCTTTTGGGTCCAGGTGTAGCAAAATATTTCACCATGGCTTGTTGCTAGTTGGCGACGGTGCAATACTTTTACATCGTAGGGCAATACTTGCATTAGTCCACACACGAGTGGTACGCAGATCAGACAGAGCATGGCCGAAATAGAACCTAGTCAGAGTGAGAACTCTATCGGACCAAAGTGAAATCTCGACATACCCTGGTTTGACACATGGAACGGATACTATAGGGTGCTAGGAGCAGCTGACTAGTCCACACACGTGAGTTTACACTGAGAGTGCTTGGCTGTTGACCCAAACGGACTTCGATTGCCGAATAAGTAGCAACCTCGTTGCGTAGAACAAGAAAAAGCATAAAAATTTAATATTTAAAATAAGTGTTCATGTACAATTGTGTGTAGATACAAGCGAGTAAAAATATGCAACACCAATAACAACAACTACTACCTCGGTTATAGCACCATGGAGTGTTGTTATTTTAGTTCGAAGTGCTCCTTTGCATTGTAATTGCTGCCTTTTGATTTAGCTGCACAGTTAGACATCTTCGTCGTCGTCGTCGTCGTCGTCGTTGACGTTAGCGTCACCGTCAACCGACATGCATTGTTTACCCACACTCGCTGTTTCGCCTCGCCAATTGTTTTTGTAGGCAGCGGAAAACAGCTGTGAATAACATGAACTGCAACAACATCAACTGCAACAAAGCAAAACATATGTATGGGGATGTACATACTGTGAGGCATTGCTATGCATGCATGCATGTGTATGTATGTATACATGGCTTTAGCGATAACAACGAATTGAATGACAAACTTCGGCGACGCCGTTGTTCGCTGCAGCTTGGCGAGCAGCGCCTGCCATGCGGTATTTCGACTTTGGCTTAAGGTCAAGTCATCAAAGAGGGTTTCTATTCTTCGGCTAATTTTGGAGCGTATAAGAAAGTGAAAAATATATAAGATCCTAGTGCGAAGAGCGAGAAAATAATTTACGCTCCTCGAATGAGAAAAGCAATAACATTAATACGTGTGTGTGTGTGTGTGTGTGTGGAAATCAATTATGATGAGTCTATGACTTTTCGACGAGTCTTTGAATCAAATGAAAACAAAATTGTTGTGTGAAAATGTATTTTGCTGAGTTTAATTGTGTTCAAAATTTTTCTCGTTTTTATTTCTTCAGAAATTACAAAAGCACTCTCGGTTGTCTTGCAACGCAAAACGTGTTGGAACCGTAACTCTTAATTTTACTTGATCAAAGCTGGCGTCAAAGTCGCTGCACTCACTGCTGCCGTAGTAGTTAATTATTACAACAGCTGCAACAATACGAAACACAAAAAAAAAAACAAATACAAAGTACAACGTTGAATCGTTCATCAATGCCAACCACTTGTCGCTGGCAAAAGTACACAAAAGACAATATAAAATGCCATACAAAACGGACAACGGATTACGCTTGTGATACAAAATGAGAAAAATACAAAGAAAAGAGATAAAAAAAACCCAAAATAATCACATATGCAGTATGTGTGTGTGTGTGTATATATTTTGTGCATTTATTTGTAACTGCATGTGCGGCTGCTGTTGTGGTCTCTTTCAATTGTTTTTGGATTTTTTCTTCTCTTTGTTTTTTTTTTTTTGTATCCATTGCAAACCAAAATTGTTTGCTGTTTAAAATTCGTACTTTGCACACACCTACATACCTACACACCAGCTTGCGGCAAATGTTTTCTTAATGTTGTTATTATTGTTGCTGTGAGCATACATAGGTAGCCGGCTACCGTACGTGTATGCTGCTGCAAGCGCTCAACACGCAAATTGTAAGTTGTCCGGGGTTCTGTAGGGTAAAGACAAACAATTGTTGGGCTGAAAATTAAATAGCAATACACAAAGCAGTAGAAAAATCACTGGCCAAAGCTAAAGTGTATATATGTAAATAGCAACGAGCAACGAATGTTTGAAGGCGCAGCAACAGCTGTTGTTGAATGCATTGCAAAAGCAGCGTTGCATTTGCTTAAATGGCGCTGTTTTTTCTTTTTTTATTTAGTTATAATTTCGTACATATGTATATATGTAAGTATGTTAGGTTTCGCTGCATTGTAAAATTTTGTAATTCAATATTTCGTAAGTTCATTTGCGTAAAGCCAAACACTCATAGCAACGTACAAACATACATACATATACAAAGACCATATTACAACCAATGTGGTTTCTTATAAATGCCAAAGTGTGGTAATTTGTTGTTGTGATGATGTTTGTGGTTAAACAAAATTAATCTATTATGTACTTCATTAGGTTAGTAAATCAAAGAAGAAAAATAAAACAGACATTATTATTCTGAAATGCGTTTTCTATTGGAATCAGATTAGAATCTGATCGAAATTACATAATACTGCTCTGTAATCCTCTCGAATTTAAATTATCCGAGTTATCGTAGTAATTTAACAGCATCGAAACTGATTATTGGTGATGTTGTTGCCGGCCAGCTGACGCCCTTCTAGGAGCATTCAAGAATAGTCTTAAGTCATCGAGGACATCCAATAGGGTGCTTCGACGGGTTGAACACGGAGATTCGGCAGAAGGTTAACACCCGCAAGCGGAACAAGTGGGAGGAGCACTTAAGGTCGTGCAATCTCTCCTCTGGGCTAACCAAGTTTCTCAATTTATCTGATATATGGAAACTTGGTAGAATGGTGCCGTTACTAAAGCCGGGGAAAACCGCAAATAAAGGAGAGTCCTATCGATATCTCTCCTTTCCCCAGTAGCGAAGACAATTGAGGCCTTGCTGCTTCCGTCTCTTACTCACCATCTGAGCCCAGCTACACATCACCATGGCTCCCGGTAAGTGCACAGCACCACAACTGCACTTAACGCGATAAACACTCAGATAATTCATAGCCTTAACCAAAATCGACCCTGTGCGCGAACTATTCTAGTAGCACGGGGCCTGTCGAATGTTTTCAACACCTCATTACCGCCTAGGTTGAAGAGGTGGACCATGAATTACCTGAGTGGTCGACGATCATCGGTTGATTTTCGAGGGCAAACCTCAAAGCTACGGAAAATTAAAGAAAGGGTTCCGCAGGTTGGTGACCTCTCCCCGATGCTGTTTAATTTCTATATATCGAGGCTTTCTCCACCACCAGAAGGCGTCACTTTGATCTCAATACGCCGATGACTGTTCGATTTTGGCATCTGGATATTAATAGCCTTTGTTCGAAGGTAAACTGCTCTCTCGCCGACCTTTCCAACTTATTCAATGCACGACCATCTTTCACCTACATCCAGCGGAATCCTCTGTCACCCTTTTAACCAGCAGTACCGGCTAGAATTCAATGTGAAGGTCGATGACGTTAAAATTCCGACCACGAACAACCCAAAGTTACTGGGAGTCACATTTGTGAGCCTGCACTCCTTCACTATACAGAGCTGCAACAAAATCCTCAAATCGCTAGCCGGTAGCACCTGGGAAAAAGACAAAGAAACACTGCTAGCAATGTACAAAGCAATTGGCCAGCCGGTCGTAAACTATGCTGGACGCTGGGGACTAGCGAGACGCAGCTGAGAAAGCTTCAAACATGTCAGAACACCGTTACGCTGTGTAAGCAATATCTGCTGGGATGCTACCGCCGGGTTCATCCCAACAGACACTTATTGAAAGCAGAACCACCGCCTGGCACATCAGGAATGGAGTACTTGACTACCGCGACTCCGTACAACAATGCAGACAATACCCGCTGGACAGGACGGCGTACAGACATGCCATAAACACCATTCACCGAGAGTCCGTTAACACCTTTGCGAACTCTCTTCCCGTGAATGGTGTTCTCGTAGCCCAATCACCACCCATAGCAGAACAAGAGCTCGAGCTGCCTCGAGTGACCCGCGTATCCGTGGCACAATTAAAATCTGGATGCTGTAGCAGGCTTAACTCCTACCTATCCAGACTCAACCCTGACATACCCAACACATGTCCCGGATGCAAAGAATCCCCGCATGACACTAACCAACTCTTTGCATGTCCACTTAACGCGACTCATATAACACCCCTCTCTCCCTGGTCCGAACCTTCGAAACAGCACGTTTCCTCCCGTTAGATTACCTCTATGACTAAAACTAGACTTGCCTGACCCTAGACGGGGTTGGCGCAGCCGCTACAACAACAACATTGGTGGTGTTGTTGTCGGCTAGCTAACTCCCTCTTAGGAGCATTCATGAGTAGTCTTAAATCATCGAGGACATCTAACGGGGTATTTCGCCGAGTTGGAAACCCCTGCAGGTCAGGAGTTAAGAATTTACATGCGGTAAAGCGTGCCTGTCGTAAGTGGCGACTAAAATTCGATAGTTTCCGCGACAGTGAGGTGAATACACCCAAGGACAGTCACTCCCACAAATTAACCGGAACCCAATTCGAGGAATATTTCTGTAGGTTCGGTGCACAGGAAAAGCGCTGCTGAGATAATTTGGTTTTTTAGGGGAAATGCAAGGAAGTGGCAGAGCATGCATAGGTAGGAATTAAGTCGACTACAATATTCTCATCCGACCGAAAGCCGTAACGTAGTTGACTCGGAAATTATACACCCAAGGGCTATCACCCTTTCGACGACCTAACCCCGTTTAGGCCATAAGGTACTTCGAATATGTTTATTCCACGAATTTGGTGTTTTGTATTTCGTTGCTTTTTTTTTTTAATTCTGTTTGAGTAAAACCAATGAGATATAAGTTGTTGAATTTAGTTCGTTTTTTTTCAGGTTTTTATTTTAGGTGGCTGTTTTGAGATTTTCTTAAAGTTAACGGTGTTTGTGAGTTTATAAAATGCAATCACACCAAGGATTAACGTGTAAAAATTGAGCTACAGCCGACCTCTGATGATCTCATTCAACTAAGAAGCAAGTACAAGAGCGCCAGGCGTCAATAAAAATGAATTAAAAATTATGTGGTATAGCATGAGAATCCTACTAAATAAATTCTCTCGAATTCAGTAATTACACTCACCTTTAGCTGCGCTCATCAAATCCTTCACCTCCTTGATGATACGCTTGATTTGATGACTAGTGTGATCCAATTCTTTTTCATGACGATTCAAATTGTCACGAAACTCTGGACTATCAACAATGCATTCCTCGAATTCCAATGGCTCGAGGCCGCGACGCACATCCTTGCGGCCGCCCATTTTGTTACGACCCAATCGTAATGTGCGTTTATTATTATTATTATTGTTGTTGTTGTTCTTTTTATTCTTCGATTTATTATTAATTTGTTTAGTATTGCTGCTACTGCCGCTGCTGCTATTATTGTTGCCACTTGTTATGTTGCTCGCTGACAATTGTGTGCCTTTGTTGACTTTATTGTTGTTGCTGTTGTTAGCGGCGGCGGCGGCGGCGGCGGCGATGGTGGTGGTAGTGGTGTTAATGAATTTTTTATTGATATTATTCAAATAATTTAAATTTTTACTGTTGCTGTTATTGTTGTTGTTGTTGTTATTATTGGTGTTATTGTTGTTGTTTGCGTTTTTCGTTTGATTATTCTTCATAATTTCAAGCGGCAATTGAAATTGAAAGAATGTGATTTAGGTATGTATATATTTTATAAAAAAATTAATACTTTTTTTTGTAATGTGTAAAATGAAAATAAAAGTTTCGAATCAATTCATTTTAATTTATTTCAATTAATTTTTTTTGCGAATTTATCTTTATAAATCAACCAAAAAAAAGAGAAAAACGTAAATGATTAACAATTTTTACACATTTTTTAAAAGCGCAAATTAAATATGTAAGTATGTACAGGCAAAATTAATTACAGAAATGCGAAATTAAAAAAAATTTGCGCACATAAACTTTCAAAAAAAAAAGCTATAATGTCTGCAAAAAAGGCAACGTAAAAATTTCACAAAACAATAAATTATCGATTTTATATTTACATCGCCAACACTGATTTACGCTGCTGCTTCATAGCTTTTGACAACGCAGTTGAGTAAATTGAAGCTCGGCTTTGTTGCTTGTTGCAAGCAAAAAAAAAATATTTTAGTTGAAATACACGCACTTTACGCCGCTACATTATAGACCAGCTTTTCGTTGTACACTTTTCCATTTTTCGCCATAAAAACGCGCACATGAAATTCCAGACTTCTTTGTATTTTCTGTGGATTGCGATTTTCTTGCACTTTTTAATTTAATGCACTTTTAATAAATTTTTTTTATTTTTTATTTTTTATAGTTTTTATATACACTTTTGGTTTTTATTTTGCATGCTGCTTTTGCGTTGCGAAATAAATCTGTTGTTTTTGTTTTGCTTATTTTCGCATTTGTTGCTGTTGTTGTTGTCACAACCACTGTCGTTGCACTTTTTCGCCACACAAATATACCCGTTTGAAAATGCAATTTTGCTTCGAACTCACACAACGACTGCCCTGACTTGTTGCTGTTCGATACGTTCGATTACTCACTCGCTCTCGCACACGTTCAACGTCGTTCACTTTGCGCACACGCACACACTCGTTTCGTCTTTGTTACGCGCACGTTTCGTCTTCACCGTCGCGCAAACGCTTTGAAATTTCTCGTTTCTCTTAACTTGTTTTGGCATTTCATTTCAGCAATTTTAATTTTTTTTTCTTTCATTTACACATTTTTTTTTGCGATTGAATATTTTCGTGCAATATTTTCTCAAAAATCGTTGCACTTTTATTATTTAAAGTCAAATTTAAATGTAATAAACTCCTGTGCAGACTGTATATATGTGATGATATGTATGTATAATTCTCAATATCAACTGCAAGTACAAAAAAAAAATGAACACAAAATTAGCTCAGCGGTCTTGCAAGGCAGCGGAAGAAAAAAGTAATCATTGAAACTTGTTTTCAATTTCACTGTCAATAAAATTTTGCGAATTTTTTAAAACTTTTGTTTGAGATTCGACACTTTTGTAAATGCTAAGCATTAAATTTATTTTTAAATTAATTAATTTTTTTTTATTAATTCAACTTCTTCAGTTCCATTCGCGCCTGCTCGTTGCACAAATTCTCAACGTTTCATTCCTGAATCACGACTTCATCCTTACTGCAGTTAAATATGCAAGTACGTGTGCATATGTGTCGGATTTAATGCCAACCAGTTTTACAAAGCTTCAACGATCTGAACGCTATTTAAACAGAAAAAAAAAGTTTGAATCCTCGATCAACGCACATTACCATGGAATATTCCTGCTGTAAACAATAACAGCAATAATCCAATGCAGCATGTTGCTGCGTTAACAGAAGAGCGCACGAGACTTGTGAAGGCTGTAAAGTCGCCAATAAGGCGTATTTAATAATAAAAATCTTATATAATACAAAAATTAAAAAATAAATAAAAATAATAAAAATAATAATAAGGAAATAATAATAAAAAAATATTAAAAAAAGAATAAAAAAAGGAAAAAAAAATTAAAAAAAATTAATAAATATTTTATGAGTCAAAAATAAATAAATTACAAATCAAAATAATTTTTATAAGAATTTTCTCTAGGTAATGCACAAGTTAAATTGTTAACAAAAAATAATAATTTATTCAAATAAATGACTTATGAAGCGATTAGATGCTGAATAAAAATATTTTAATTTTAATATTTACTTTTTTTTAAGTTTTGAAATTTTTGGTTACATGATTTTTGTCATAGATCGAGCCATAATGCAAAAAAAAAGAAGGTAATATTTTTTTGGATTTTGCTTTGTTTTTGTGCTGCTAATAACCTTCTTAAAAATATTAATTTCGCAACGTAAAGAATTTGAAAAGTATTATTTTGAACAAAAAAATTAATAACAGTAATACATACTGACAGCAATATGAACTCTAATGGAAATGGAAGTATTTTCATTTTGGCATTTTTTTTTATATAAAAATTTATAAAATATTTTGAAAGTGGAAAGTACAAAATGAAAAATAGTTTAGTATCAAATTTATTTCACTGAAACTACGCATCTATCTTTTTCATATCATGGACCGAACTGCACTTCAAGCAAGGAATATCTATAAAAGTTGATTACTACCAATTTTTGAATTTTACTAAAATTATTATTATTATAATTTTTTTTTTTAATTTTCATAGTAGCCCTGTAGAGATAGCTTTAATTCATTCAAAATTGTACTTAATCACGTAATCAATAAATATAATATATATAATATTTTTATTTAAAAAAAAAAACTTTTAATTCAACAGAAAATTCTTTCATTTTTGGCAATAAGTCGCTCTGTTAGCAACAAACTGTTAACACTTGCGCACACCACTGTTAATTGAACATTCGTAAGAAATGAGCAGAAGACAGCATAAATCGCACCAAAAACAAGAAAGAAAAAAAACATTTAAGAAATGCAACAAATGCTTTCAAACCGATCTATCACCATCAGCGTCAACAGGCAACATTTTACAAAAAAAAATGAGAATAAAAAAAAATAAAAACAATAACAAAAAGCCATGTGCAGACGAAAAAATTCCAAATCACAAAATTTCATTTGCCATTTTCACTATTCTCTAAGCACAACAAAGCCACTAACTAGTTCTCTCTGCGGCGCGGCTACCAACTAGAGCGCGAAAGGGAAGGCCACACGAGCGCATGTGATCATATCAAATTCCGATTCAGCATGTATGATAAGGACAGCGGTGCTGTGTTGGTATGTTGTGGAGTGTTGAGCGGAATTTCATGATCTGCGCCAAAAGACAAAAAAGAAAAACAAACAAAAAAAAAACGCGAGAAACTGGAAATTTTATAAAACTGCATAGAAAAGAAGTATTTCAGACATAAATAAATGTACAAATTTGTTGTATATTGGTTGCTTTGCCTTGCACGCATACGCGCGTATGTACATATATGTAGTGAGTATAGCAATGTGAAGTGGAATACCCATGCAATGCACTGAGATAAAAACAAGCCTCAATTTAGTTTCAGCAAAAAAATAATAATTATTTGCAACTCAAAATTTGTTTTTTTTTAAGCCATATAAAATAAATGTTTTAAGAAAAAAAAATTATTTCAAATTTTTTTGTAAATTAAAAACACAAAATACTTGGCCTAAGTGTGCAGAATTTGTTGCTGCACGCAAAACCACCGAGCTAATCTTCTATTTGATTTGCACAAAAATTGTTCACCGCATTTTGTTGTTATTTTTTTTTTTTAATTTAACATCTGAGAAAGCTGAGAGCAAAGCCTTTTTCACGCCATTCCA
Source organism: Neoceratitis asiatica (assembly GCA_030068015.2). Lineage (NCBI taxonomy): Eukaryota > Metazoa > Arthropoda > Insecta > Diptera > Tephritidae > Neoceratitis > Neoceratitis asiatica. The sequence goes on along the minus strand of CM061525.1, from coordinate 81,910,407 downwards.
CACTTACACTTTTCTAATTCTGTTTTTCACATCTTTTCAGCGCGTATTTTCTACTAACATCTTTGTTTCCATTAGCTTGTTTTTGATGTTTTTTTTTTGTACAAACATTACCCAACGTCAAACGCAGGTTGTACTTACTGCATGTATGAATGTATGTAAATAGCAAATAAAAATCAAATTCAATTTACTGCACTGCACTCTCCATAGAATTTTTATTTTTATTATTCTTTAATTTTTTATCTATCTTTGCTATGTGCATCATTTGTATATACATATGTATAATTCAACCTTTGGAGTTGTTTCACATTATTATTTCCACTTATATGTATTTGCTGTTTTGTTGTTATTGCATTTATAGCCATTCGTTTACTGGCCTACGCACATATGCATACACAGCCACTCACTCACGCACACCGTTTATACATATTTCACACAAATTCGCGCCTAAGCAACCGTACGCAAAAAATTACATTTATTTACTTCAAGCTCTCAATTCGAATTGATTTGGAATTGAGTATAACAAGAGTATGAAGCGGTTGCAAGCCGGCAAAACAACATGAATTGGAATGATGTTGCCGTATGTCGTGGTGTAAAAGCTATCGGTTACTCGTTGTTGATAACAAAATGATGCGGAAGTCTGTTGAAACATTGCATTTGTGTCAAGTAATGAATAAATACAAATAAAAACTTACTTCTTCTAATATAAAACTTAGTAATTAAGTTTGTTTTTTAATTTATTGTTCTAAAATAAAATTTGAGGCAGGAAAAATCACATGTTATGTGGCAGCACATTTGAAGTTCGTTTGTGTGATGCGAACATGTTGCGCGCTGTACTGGAGAATTCCATACGAACATGTTGCCGATGGGGTTGCTAGGCAGATGAATGGTATTAGAATGCACTAAATGTGAAATTAGTAGTAGTAGTATTAAATAGTAATGTAACGTTTTATCAAATTAATTACAGCTCTAACGAAAAAAAAAATCGTTTATTTCGTGAATGGAAAATTGTTGTGAACGAAATTTTTAATTTTCTATCGAAATGAGCTATTTTAGTGGGGGAAGATATTCAAAAGTGTAGAAATTGATAAAAAGAAAAACTAAAAATATTGCATAAGTTGCTTTGTGCACTTTCTTAAATACTGTTACAGTATTGCTAAATTATCTCGGTGATTTCCCACACACGAGTATATCGGAATCGATCATTGGCTTGTTAAATAAAAGTCCAAAAATTTTATTGTTCAGTTTATTGTAAAACCAAATCTATTTTTTTTTTTTTTTTTTTTTGTAAATCAAATCTATTGTGAACATTCCTATGCTATCAATAGCGAGTTCTTTACTACTCTACTGAACACCTGCGGCGTCTGTTGCCGCTCTATATATCCCTGATTCTTCGCTCGTATACGTTTCTTGAAAGTTCGCTATATTTGTTCTGGATAACGAACATTCGGTACTCGTGCTCTTGAACATGCTAACTGTAGCATCGCTCTCTCCTTTTCATTTGACATTGGCCTTTGCATTTTTTGCCACGGTAATCAACTCGTGTGGGGCTTTAGGTCACGGCTAGAACAGAGAAAGCTTCAGCGCAGAGTCACTGCGAAAAATTCATTTTAAGGGTTCGTTGAAGTCTAATTGTAGCATTGATTAACCAGAGATTCAGCTGCAGCAGCTCGTTATCGAAATATATTCCAACTAAAACCACGCTCGTCTGAACTTCGGACCCGCTAAGTAAAGAAATAGTTTAATAAAAAGAAAATAAAACCTCTGATGAGAGCCTCAAAGTAGCCACTGCTCATCTGGTGGATGTTCTCGTAAAAAATAAAGTAGATATTACCGCAATCCATGAATTGCTTTGGACGGGACAATGACAGCTGAAGAGAGGTCATTGTGTGCTGAGTTACACTGGCCATATAAAGTAGCGTAATTTTGATGCTGGATTTGTGGCAGGAGAGTGAGAATCCGTTACCGAGTTGAATTGTGACGAGTCCAAAATGACTACTTTGAAGCTCGCACAATAACAGCACCCTCTATTCATATCACATTTAGGATCCTTACGAAAACAAACATGTACGACACATACACATGCTCATATGTTACCACTGCCATGATGTTAAAATTGTGCTTGCCGACTTTAACGGCAGGCTTTGCGAAGAAAGTATATCTGATACAACGTTAAGAAAAGCACGACGAAACCTCCCCAATCGAGCCCCTGACTGATCGATTTCGCCTTGACCCGAGCACAGTTATCTGTAATACTCGATCCCGACCTAAAACCCCCATCAAACTATATGACTGTTATTATATCCAAAGACATGTATCCAGCGTTTTAGATAAACGCACTCTCCGAGGTCCTAACATCGACTTGAACTATTTTCTTGTACTAGCCAAGATACGTACTCGTCTATGTGAAGCTGAGAACGCAATTAACAAATACTTTAAAGACTGGACGTTTAGAAGCTGCAGACCTTTAATAAATTTTCTTTTCGACTTTAACTCCTGCCCCCTGAGAGCATTTTACCATACCTATGTTGACAAAGGCAGAATTAAGTTTATTAAATGAACACACTCCCAGCCTACTTAACTGAAGTGAGAATTTAACACATAAATATGACGAGTTCAAACCCCCAATATGGCGGCGAAGAACTGACAACTGATTAGAACCTAAATGTGGTCTGCCGAATCCATAAGGGACCCCCATAGTCTCTGACAATTATCAAAGGATACTTGGTTGGTCATTAAATACATTAAATACATTCCTAGCACACAATGGGTTGAATTCATCATGGGAGTTCTATTCAGTAGTTGATGTGCATTTGAAGTGTCCTCTGCGCCACCACCGCTCGTTGAGTCGGTTCAAAACACAACTGTCCAGAGCCGATCCCATGTTTGACAGAGGAGCATCCATTTTCCTTTTGTGGGACATCAACGAAGCGGTGGTATGCATGCGTACAAGCTCATCAGCATCGCAGTACCCAGTAATTTCCCGATGACCCTTCTCCCATATAATTTAAATTCTGGAATAAGTCGACATCACAGACAGTGATACCAGTATTCCTTCCCAATTTTGGAGCTCAGCATGTCTAAACCAAATACATAGTATCCGATTGGCTTTCTGAGTCATCTGTCACTTAACAAACAGTCATTTTTAAAGCCGTAGATAACTTCGTCTATCTAAGAACCGGCATCAACAACACCAACAATGTCACCTTAAAATCTACTCAGAATCACTATTGAAAAGTCCGCTCTCGACGAACAAAAACACAGCTCCACAAACTTCTATATTTTTTTAAATTCAGATGCCTTGACGCGGTGCCGAATCACCAATCAGTCCTTTCCGGATGGAGGTAATACAGCAATTACTCTAGCTTTAGCAGATCTCATGGTGGACAGACGAGCTTCCATTACCACATGCCATCTATTGACGGGGCAGGCTGTTTAAGTGGTTTCTATTTAATAAATTCCAACAACTTTGCCGCACTAGAATAGCTGAAAGTAGTGATTTTAATTCTGCAGAGGAAATATGAGAATGCCAACATAGAAGTGGTAGATACGGCCTTGATCCCTAAGGCTGAAGAATTAATGAAGAATGAATTCGTGCGTTGGAGCATTGCAAAGTCGGAAGACGCTCTGCAAGCACTGCAGGTTCAAGCCCCAAATGTAAGAATATTATAGGCTATGCGATGTTCTTCTTCTTCTTCTATGGCGTAGGCACTACTAAGTATGCTCTGGACATCTGTCACCAAATTACCTCCTTGGTCCCTACATGAATGCCTATGAATGCTTGAAGCCTTCTGTAAGTCGCCGCATATTTTCACAGAATTTTCAAGCATTACCCTTGTCGGTCGCTTCAATATTAAGCTCGCGGTATCTATCTCGCGCTGCACGTATTTTCTTTCCACTGCGATTCGACATTTCTAATCGTACCAGCTGCTTTTCTGCCTGTTGAAAAATATACTTACATTTCTTATATCCATTTGCTGATGAGTCCTCTCAGAGAACTGGTGTGCAAGTCGAATAGAAAACCGGCTGGCTGACTGCTGTGATTGCAGCTTTTGGACGTCGAACCTTCCTTGTGCTTGATTACTGCTGCACAGTGGCTGATGCGTATTTTCGCTGCGACAAGATAGTGATTCGAGACGATGTTAGGTCCTCAGAACGTACACTAGAATACTGGAGATATGTCTTCCTTCTGTTACAACATGATCGATTTGGTTGCGCGTTTTTTGCGCGATGTGGAAACAACCATGTAGCTCGATGTATTCTTTTTTGCCGGAATCTGTTACTACAGTCAATTATATTTCTGGCCACGGCGAAGTCGTTCAGCTTCAGCCTGTTTGGCGATGTTTCATCGTGAATGCTGAATTTTTCGACTATTGCGCCAAAAATACCTTCTTCACCCATCCTGCTGCTAAAAATACGCAGCAAATTTTGACATCGGTACGGGTGCAGCACTCATAAGTGCGTTCTATGCGCTCCTGGAAAGCAGCTTGTGACCACATTGTTCTTGTCTTCCTTCGAGGTGTGGACTCAAATCAGCAATATTTTGAAGAACTTCGCTTTGATGCGGATTGTGGCTAAACGTTCATACATCGAGATGAATGTTGTCAACACTCAGCGACGGAGTCTCTCTTCTACCACAAAATCAAAACACCAAATTTGCATTCTTTAATACGGGCGTTGCAGAATTCACAAGGATCCATCTACTTCTCTATCCTGGTCCCGTTCATCACACTTCTTGGATTGCGTTGATATCAACGTTTACTCTTACGAGAACAGCAGCTACTTATAGTTGGGCAGTGAAATCTTCCCAAACACATTATCAAACCGTGATCCTTAAAACGTTTGTAGGGGGTCGTCAGCAGAAGGAAGGGTCTTTCATCCGAGGTATTTTTTGATTTTTCATTGGTGCAGGATTTTCATGCAGTGGCTCTCAAACCTTATGCAAAACTGTGGTGTGTTCGTTTTCTCACTTTAACTCGCCTCTAACAAAAAAAAAATATTTGTTGGCTACTCAGAGGACTCTTGGTCTGCGACCGGAAGTCGTGAGCTGCTTGAACCAGGTGAATGGCAGTCAAAAACTTTCCCGATGAGTAAAGTTCTACTCCTCTAACTGCACATTTAGTGAGAATGTTCAAGAATGACTGTGTACATACTGAGACAAACTATTGACAAAGAAATTATATTATTCCAGAGAGTTATTATTTACTATACATATATGCATATGCACATCACATGCATTGTTATTATTGTTATTTGAAAAACAAAAACCTGAACAAATATTTTAATTTCATATTTATTTATTTATTTTTCAAATTCGGTTTTTAAATTGTACTTTCACGTAGTTTTTATTCATATGTTCCCCTAATGTATATATGTACAGTGATGGAGAAAAGTCTACATACACCACCTGTATTCGTTGTGTAGAAAGTACTATCACTTTGCTGAAAAATGTAGGTATACAGTTTTATTTTCAATCCTTTTCTAATCACATTCATTAAATCCATTCTCTAATATAAAATAAAAAAATTATGGTGAAAAAACGCAAAAAATATCCTTGACAAAAGTCTACATACACCACGGGTTTACTAGCAGTTATGTCGATATGCTGTGTTGTTATGGTGGTTAGGTACCCTTTTTTTAATTTTTTTTTCAATTATGTTTTCTAATTTGCTAGTATTAAATTTAGTCGTGCTTTAAACGCATTAACATCAACAATGGCTCCTCGAAAAGAAATATCCTTTGACGTAAGAATCTTGATTATTCAGCACAGAAAAGAGAAGAAATCGTATGGTGAAATTGCAAAAATTTTAAACTTAAGTCCATCAAAGGCACATATAATTGTAAAAAAACTTTGAAAAAAAAAAAATGTATCCACCGAAAATAAGCCACGTGGTGGCGACCCGAAGGAACTAACTCGAAGTGACATCAACTTTATTCTGAACGAAGTGAATGATGATCCAAAAGTTACTGCTCAAAAATTAGCCGAAAACAACGCAAACTCATCAAGAAAGTATGTACACTTAAGAACAATTCGAAGAGCCCTGAACGATAACGGCTTCCTCAGTAAAACGCCACGTTAAAAACCTCTTCTGCTAGAAATCGTAAACTTCGCTTGGAGTGCGCTAAAGCACATTTAGACAAGGGAATGGATTTTTGTCAAAAATGCTTGTTTACTAACAAATCGAAATTCAATATATTCGGCAGCGATGGAAGAGCAATTGTTTGGAGAAAAGAAAACACTGCACTTCACGCCAAAAATATAGTAACAACAGTGAAGCTGGGTTGCAGCAACGTAATGGCTTGCGGAGCGGTTGCAGCATCTGGTATTGGAAAGCTTGATTTTATTGAGGGTAATATGGATCGGTTGAAATATAAGTCATTGTTGGAAGCTAATCTGAAGCCTTCGGTGGACAGTTAGGAGCTTGACGCAGGCTAGATCTCTCAACAGGATAACGATTCAAAGCACACTCTCCATATTGTTAAGGATTGGTTGCTTTATCATGTTCAAAGGCAACTACACACACCACCTCAAAGCCCAGATTTGAATGTTGTTGAACACGTCTGGGAGATTTTTGAGCGAAAAATTAGAAAAAATCAGATTTGCAGCTCAGAATTGCTCAAAGAACGTCTTATTGAAGCTTGTGATCTTAATACTTTCTCAGAATTTACAAATTTAGTAGCTTCTAAGCCACGACGGATGAAAGCTGTTATTAATGTGAACGGTGGACCAACTAAATACTAAAAAGATCATGTTACCTGATATTAATCAAAGTTTTTGCGCTAAGATAAGTTATGTATGTACAAGTACTGTATGTAGACTTTTGTCCGCCACTGTATATATTTTTGTTTTAAGGAAAATTTTTAATAAACGATTATGTATTTCGAGGATATACATATGTATGTATGTACTATAAATATTTTGAAATGGAAATATATTTTGTTGTGTCTTTTTTAGATATACCCTTCATGAAGTTTTGAATATCCCACCCGCAAGCCCAGTAGTTAAAAAGAGGCTACCGAGCTCTGCATATCTTTACAGGTCTTTACAGCGAAGTGAAGGCTGCAGTTTGCTATGACCAATCAGAAATAAAACGTTGTTGTTGTATTGTCTACTTAAACGGGATTAGGTCGCTGAAAGAGTAACAGCCCTTGACCAGATAAAATTCGGGTCAACTCCGGTACATAGAACCAGCTGTCGTGGGAGTCGAGGAATTAAACGTTCATTAAAACTACTTTACCACTGCAGAATATGCCAACCCGTGACAATTGCAATAAAAATGGCAGCACAGAAAGAGAATGCATATCCTATGTAGACAGCCAAGCAGCCATAACAGTCTCTCTTTTCTTGCAATACGAAGTCGGCAGCGGTTACACTTTACAATGAGACAAACAAAGCATTGACAGAGAAAAAAAAAAAGAAAATCCACATTTACTGAGTACCAGTGGCAAATGGGTATCGAGGGCTACCGTGGGATTGCCGCCAAACTGGCTAAAGGCAAAGTACTCGCAGAACAGTAAGTAGTCAGGGACTTATCTATCCCATTAGTGGAAGTGGAACACACACAAGTAATACTTTTTTTATAACGCCAGTCTTATAGGCTACGAGTAGGAACGAAAATTATGTGCTAAATATTGGACGCAAAACATACAACTAAACTTCTACTAGCAACGAAGTGGTCAGACTCTAGGACAGTAGTAGAGTTGTTAATAGGGCATTGCCTGTTGGTGTTGTTTAGCATAAAATAATTTTGTTCGCGTTTAGTGCATGTGGTAAGAGTATGGAAGGTGCATCGTCTATGTGTGATTCACTAAGCAGACAACCAGTTAAATCTAATCTAAACTTTTATGAACTTGAAATGGTCTATTAACTCTGGTCCGAAGTGGAAGAGATATACCCATCAAAATTTTGATCGATCGGACCACAATGACAAGCTGTATTGATTTAACCATGTCCGTCTGTCCGACTGGCTGCTTGAACGCAAATTAGTCCCTCAGTTTTTGGGGGTATTTCAACCAGACTTGGTATACGGTTTTATATTTATTTACATGACCGATTTTTCAGATTTGCGATTCTGGTTAATAAATTCGTCAAAAAAGCATTTAGGAGAGTCAAAAATTGGTATTCTACAGACGAGAATTCAAGATGATATTGACACTGAAAATAATCGAGATCGAATTTTGCAATTCGCAATAAATTTGTTTTGTTCATGAGAGGTATATTATATACTTCAGCATGGTCGAAGACAGCACTTTATTCTTTTCTTTATGAGTTAGATCTACTGTACTCTATGCATAGAACAAATAAGCGCTAAAACAATGGTCTAACGGTTATGCAAGAGCAAATGGGCTATAAGCTTACTCTATTTAAAGATCTATATAAGGCAAAGTCTTAATCAAAACTCAACTACTTTCTGAGCAATACGTTTGCCGTAAATATAGACAAATTGAAGGAAACCTCTTTGAAAAGTTCTCCTTCGACAAATATTTAAATCCAGGCGCATTTCTTTATACAAACATTTGTATGTACATATGTATGCTATGAATGCAGTGCAATTGGTATATATGTATGTATGTACATAAATATTTGTCCAACTTGACGTCAAAAAAAAAACACACGACAAGTGTCAGAATTAAAACTTATTAGAACAGAATTTTGTATAAAACAGCAGAAAATTTGCAAAGTCGTCAGTCAAGATTTTGTCTTTCGTACATATGTATAAGGTTGGAGTAAAAAATTCGAGAAATGAGAATTTCGGCAACTTTATTTTTTGTCACTACCCTAGTGATCATACAATCGACACGATCACAGAACAGGGAAACGAAAACTACTGCTGCAGATCCGTCGACAACTTTGCCACCAGATACATCCTCAGCTGAAACTACTGCTGCAGATTCGTCTACAACTTTACCACCAGATACATCCTCAGCTGAAACTACTCCTGTAGATTCGTCGACAACGTTGCCACCAGAAACATTCTCAGCTGAAACTACTGCTGCAGACTCGTCCACAACTATGCCGCCAGATATATCATCAGCTGAAACTACTGCTGCAGATTCGTCGAGAACGTTGCCACCAGATACATCCTCAGCTGAAACTACTGCTGCAGATTCGTCTACAACTTTACCACCAGATACATCCTCAGCTGAAACTACTCCTGTAGATTCGTCGACAACGTTGCCACCAGATACATCCTCAGCTGAAACTACTGCTGCAGATTCGTCTACAACTTTACCACCAGATACATCCTCAGCTGAAACTACTGCTGCAGATTCGTCGACAACGTTGCCACCAGATACATCCTCAGCTGAAACTACTGCTGCAGATTCGTCTACAACTTTACCACCAGATACATCCTCAGCTGAAACTACTGCTGCAGATTCGTCGACAACTTTGCCACCAGATACATCCTCAGCTGAAACTACTGCTGCAGATTCGTCGACAACTTTGCCACCAGATACATCCTCAGCTGAAACTACTGCTGCAGATTCGTCGACAACTTTGCCACCAGATACATCCTCAGCTGAAACTACTGCTGCAGATTCGTCGACAACTTTGCCACCAGATACATCCTCAGCTGAAACTACTGCTGCAGATTCGTCGACAACTTTGCCACCAGATACATCCTCAGCTGAAACTACTGCTGCAGATTCGTCCACAACTTTGCCACCAGATACATCCTCAGCTGAAACTACTGCTGCAGATTCGTCCACAACGTTGCCACCAGATACATCCTCAGCTGAAACTACTGCTGCAGATTCGTCCACAACGTTGCCACCAGATACATCCTCAGCTGAAACTACTGCTGCAGATTCGTCCACAACTTTGCCACCAGATACATCCTCAGCTGAAACTACTGCTGCAGATTCGTCGACAACTTTGCCACCAGATACATCCTCAGCTGAAACTACTGCTGCAGATTCGTCCACAACGTTGCCACCAGATACATCCTCAGCTGAAACTACTGCTGCAGATTCGTCGACAACTTTGCCACCAGATACATCCTCAGCTGAAACTACTGCTGCAGATTCGTCCACAACGTTGCCACCAGATACATCCTCAGCTGAAACTACTGCTGCAGATTCGTCCACAACGTTGCCACCAGATACATCCTCAGCTGAAACTACTGCTGCAGATTCGTCCACAACGTTGCCACCAGATACATCCTCAGCTGAAACTACTGCTGCAGATTCGTCCACAACTTTGCCACCAGATACATCCTCAGCTGAAACTACTGCTGCAGATTCGTCCACAACTTTGCCACCAGATACATCCTCAGCTGAAACTACTGCTGCAGATTCGTCGACAACTTTGCCACCAGATACATCCTCAGCTGAAACTACTGCTGCAGATTCGTCCACAACGTTGCCACCAGATACATCCTCAGCTGAAACTACTGCTGCAGATTCGTCCACAACTTTGCCACCAGATACATCCTCAGCTGAAACTACTGCTGCAGATTCGTCGACAACTTTGCCACCAGATACATCCTCAGCTGAAACTACTGCTGCAGATTCGTCGACAACTTTGCCACCAGATACATCCTCAGCTGAAACTACTGCTGCAGATTCGTCCACAACGTTGCCACCAGATACATCCTCAGCTGAAACTACTGCTGCAGATTCGTCCACAACTTTGCCACCAGATACATCCTCAGCTGAAACTACTGCTGCAGATTCGTCCACAACGTTGCCACCAGATACATCCTCAGCTGAAACTACTGCTGCAGATTCGTCCACAACTTTGCCACCAGATACATCCTCAGCTGAAACTACTGCTGCAGATTCGTCCACAACGTTGCCACCAGATACATCCTCAGCTGAAACTACTGCTGCAGATTCGTCGACAACTTTGCCACCAGATACATCCTCAGCTGAAACTACTGCTGCAGATTCGTCCACAACGTTGCCACCAGATACATCCTCAGCTGAAACTACTGCTGCAGATTCGTCCACAACGTTGCCACCAGATACATCCTCAGCTGAAACTACTGCTGCAGATTCGTCGACAACTTTGCCACCAGATACATCCTCAGCTGAAACTACTGCTGCAGATTCGTCCACAACGTTGCCACCAGATACATCCTCAGCTGAAACTACTGCTGCAGATTCGTCCACAACGTTGCCACCAGATACATCCTCAGCTGAAACTACTGTTGCAGATTCGTCCACAACGATGCCGCCAGATACATCCTCAGCTGAAACTACTGTTGCAGATTCGTCCACAACGTTGCCACCAGATACATCCTCAGGTCAAACTACTGCTGCAGATTCGTCCACAACATTGCCACCGGATACATCCTCAGAAGAAACTACTGCTGCAGATTCGTCCACAACGTTGCCGCCAGATACATCCTCAGCTGAAACTACTGTTGCAGATTCGTCCACAACGTTGCCAGCAGATACATCCTCAGCTGAAACCACTGCTGCAGATTCGTCCACAACGTTGCCACCAGATACATCCTCAGCTGAAACTACTGCTGCAGATTCGTCCACAACGTTGCCGCCAGATACATCCTCAGCTGAAACTACTGCTGCAGATTCGTCCACAACGTTGCCACCAGATACATCCTCAGCTGAAACTACTGCTGCAGATTCGTCCACAACGTTGCCACCAGATACATCCTCAGCTGAAACTACTGCTGCAGATTCGTCCACAACGTTGCCACCAGATACATCCTCAGCTGAAACTACTGCTGCAGATTCGTCCACAACGTTGCCAGCAGATACATCCTCAGCTGAAACTACTGCTGCAGATTCGTCCACAACGTTGCCACCAGATACATCCTCAGCTGAAACTACTGCTGCAGATTCGTCCACAACGTTGCCACCAGATACATCCTCAGCTGAAACTACTGCTGCAGATTCGTCCACAACGTTGCCACCAGATACATCCTCAGCTGAAACTACTGCTGCAGATTCGTCCACAACGTTGCCACCAGATACATCCTCAGCTGAAACTACTGCTGCAGATTCGTCGACAACTTTGCCACCAGATACATCCTCAGCTGAAACTACTGCTGCAGATTCGTCCACAACGTTGCCACCAGATACATCCTCAGCTGAAACTACTGCTGCAGATTCGTCCACAACGTTGCCACCAGATACATCCTCAGCTGAAACTACTGCTGCAGATTCGTCCACAACGTTGCCAGCAGATACATCCTCAGCTGAAACTACTGCTGCAGATTCGTCCACAACGTTGCCACCAGATACATCCTCAGCTGAAACTACTGCTGCAGATTCGTCCACAACGTTGCCACCAGATACATCCTCAGCTGAAACTACTGCTGCAGATTCGTCCACAACGTTGCCGCCAGATACATCCTCAGCTGAAACTACTCCTGTAGATTCGTCGACAACGTTGCCACCAGAGACATCCTCAGCTGAAACTACTGCTGCAGACTCGTCCACAGCGTTAACAGCAGATACATCCTCAGCTGAAACTACTGCTGCAGATTCGTCCACAACGTTGCCACCAGATACATCCTCAGCTGAAACTACTGCTGCAGATTCGTCCACAACTTTGCCACCAGATACATCCTCAGCTGAAACTACTGCTGTAGATTCTTCCACAACGTTGCCTCCAGATACATCCTCAGCTGAAACTACTGCTGCAGATTCGTCCACAACGTTGCCACCAGATACATCCTCAGCTGAAACTACTGCTGCAGATTCGTCCACAACGTTGCCACCAGATACGTCCTCAGCTGAAACTACTGCTGCAGATTCGTCCACAACGTTGCCACCAGATACATCCTCAGCTGAAACTACTGCTGCAGATTCGTCCACAACGTTGCCGCCAGATACATCCTCAGCTGAAACTACTGCTGCAGATTCGTCCACAACTTTGCCACCAGATACATCCTCAGCTGAAACTACTGCTGCAGATTCGTCCACAACGTTGCCACCAGATACATCCTCAGCTGAAACTACTGCTGCAGATTCGTCCACAACGTTGCCGCCAGACACATCCTCAGCGGACACTACTGCTGCAGATTCGTCCACAACGTTGCCACCAGATACATCCTCAGCTGAAACTACTGCTGCAGATTCGTCCACAACGTTGCCGCCAGATACATCCTCAGCTGAAACTACTGCTGCAGATTCGTCCACAACGTTGCCACCAGATACATCCTCAGCTGAAACTACTGCTGCAGATTCGTCCACAACGTTGCCACCAGATACATCCTCAGCTGAAACTACTGCTGCAGATTCGTCCACAACGTTGCCACCAGATACATCCTCAGCTGAAACTACTGCTGCAGATTCGTCCACAACGTTGCCACCAGATACATCCTCAGCTGAAACTACTGCTGCAGATTCGTCCACAACGTTGCCACCAGATACATCCTCAGCTGAAACTACTGCTGCAGATTCGTCCACAACGTTGCCACCAGATACATCCTCAGCTGAAACTACTGCTGCAGATTCGTCGACAACTTTGCCACCAGATACATCCTCAGCTGAAACTACTGCTGCAGATTCGTCCACAACGTTGCCACCAGATACATCCTCAGCTGAAACTACTGCTGCAGATTCGTCCACAACGTTGCCACCAGATACATCCTCAGCTGAAACTACTGCTGCAGATTCGTCCACAACGTTGCCACCAGATACATCCTCAGCTGAAACTACTGCTGCAGATTCGTCCACAACGTTGCCACCAGATACATCCTCAGCTGAAACCACTGCTGCAGATTCGTCCACAACGTTGCCACCAGAAACATCCTCAGCTGAAACTACTGCTGCAGATTCGTCCACAATGTTGCCAACAGATACATCCTCAGCTGAAACTACTGCTGCAGACTCGTCCACAACGTTGCCACCAGATACATCCTCAGCTGAAACCACTGTTGCAGATTCGTCCACAACGTTGCCACCAGACACATCCTCAGCTGAAACTACTGCTGCAGATTCGTCGACAACTTTGCCACCAGATACATCCTCAGCTGAAACTACTGCTGCAGATTCGTCCACAACGTTGCCACCAGATACATCCTCAGCTGAAACTACTGCTGCAGATTCGTCCACAACGTTGCCACCAGATACATCCTCAGCTGAAACTACTGCTGCAGATTCGTCCACAACGTTGCCACCAGATACATCCTCAGCTGAAACTACTGCTGCAGATTCGTCGACAACTTTGCCACCAGATACATCCTCAGCTGAAACTACTGCTGCAGATTCGTCCACAACGTTGCCACCAGATACATCCTCAGCTGAAACTACTGCTGCAGATTCGTCCACAACGTTGCCACCAGATACATCCTCAGCTGAAACTACTGCTGCAGATTCGTCCACAACGTTGCCACCAGATACATCCTCAGCTGAAACTACTGCTGCAGATTCGTCCACAACGTTGCCACCAGATACATCCTCAGCTGAAACTACTGCTGCAGATTCGTCCACAACGTTGCCACCAGATACATCCTCAGCTGAAACTACTGCTGCAGATTCGTCCACAACTTTGCCACCAGACACATCCTCAGCTGAAACTACTGCTGCAGATTCGTCCACAACGTTGCCACCAGATACGTCCTCAGCCGAAACTACTGCTGCAGACTCGTCCACAACGTTGCCACCAGATACATCCTCAGCTGAAACTACTGCTGCAGATTCGTCGACAACTTTGCCACCAAATACATCCTCAGCTGAAACCACTGCTGCAGATTCGTCCACAACGTTGCCACCAGATACATCCTCAGCTGAAACTACTGCTGCAGATTCGTCAACAACGTTGCCACCAGAGACATCCTCAGCTGAAACTACTGCTGCAGATTCGTCCACAACGTTTCCGCCAGATACGTCCTCAGCTGAAACTACTGCTGCAGATTCGTCCACAACGTTGCCACCAGACACATCCTCAGCTGAAACTACTGCTGCAGATTCGTCCACAACGTTGCCAGCAGATACATCCTCAGCTGAAACTACTGCTGCAGATTCGTCCACAACGTTGCCACCAGATACATCGTCAGCTGAAACTACTGTTGCAGATTCGTCCACAACGTTGCCAGCAGATACATCCCCAGCTGAAACCACTGCTGCAGATTCGTCGACAACTTTGCCACCAGATACATCCTCAGCTGAAACTACTCCTGTAGATTCGTCCACAACGTTGCCACCAGATACATCCTCAGCTGAAACTACTGCTGCAGATTCGTCCACAACGTTGCCACCAGATACATCCTCAGCTGAAACTACTGCTGCAGATTCGTCCACAACTTTGCCACCAGATACATCCTCAGCTGAAACTACTGCTGCAGATTCGTCCACAACGTTGCCAGCAGATACATCCTCAGCTGAAACCACTGCTGCAGATTCGTCCACAACGTTGCCACCAGATACATCCTCAGCTGAAACTACTGCTGCAGATTCGTCCACAACGTTGCCGCCAGATACATCCTCAGCTGAAACTACTGCTGCAGATTCGTCCACAACGTTGCCACCAGATACATCCTCAGCTGAAACTACTGCTTCAGATTCGTCCACAACGTTGCCAGCAGATACATCCTCAGCTGAAACTACTGCTGCAGATTCGTCCACAACGTTGCCACCAGAAACATCCTCAGCTGAAACTACTGCTGCAGATTCGTCCACAACGTTGCCACCAGATACATCCTCAGCTGAAACTACTGCTGCAGATTCGTCCACAACGTTGCCACCAGATACATCCTCAGCTGAAACTACTGCTGCAGATTCGTCCACAACGTTGCCACCAGATACATCCTCAGCTGAAACTACTGCTGCAGATTCGTCCACAACATTGCCACCAGATACATCCTCAGCTGAAACTACTGCTGCAGATTCGTCCACAACGTTGCCACCAGATACATCCTCAGCTGAAACTACTGCTGCAGATTCGTCCACAACGTTGCCACCAGATACATCCTCAGCTGAAACTACTGTTGCAGATTCGTCCACAACGTTGCCACCAGATACATCCTCAGCTGAAACTACTGCTGCAGATTCGTCCACAACGTTGCCGCCAGATACATCCTCAGCTGAAACTACTGCTGCAGATTCGTCCACAACGTTGCCACCAGATACATCCTCAGCTGAAACTACTGCTGCAGATTCGTCCACAACGTTGCCACCAGATACATCCTCAGCTGAAACTACTGCTGCAGATTCGTCCACAACTTTGCCACCAGATACATCCTCAGCTGAAACTACTGCTGCAGATTCGTCCACAACGTTGCCAGCAGATACATCCTCAGCTGAAACCACTGCTGCAGATTCGTCCACAACGTTGCCACCAGATACATCCTCAGCTGAAACTACTGCTGCAGATTCGTCCACAACGTTGCCACCAGATACATCCTCAGCTGAAACTACTGCTGCAGATTCGTCCACAACATTGCCACCAGATACATCCTCAGCTGAAACTACTGCTGCAGATTCGTCCACAACGTTGCCACCAGATACATCCTCAGCTGAAACTACTGCTGCAGATTCGTCCACAACGTTGCCACCAGATACATCCTCAGCTGAAACTACTGCTGCAGATTCGTCCACAACGTTGCCACCAGATACATCCTCAGCTGAAACTACTGCTGCAGATTCGTCCACAACGTTGCCAGCAGATACATCCTCAGCTGAAACTACTGCTGCAGATTCGTCCACAACGTTGCCACCAGATACATCCTCAGCTGAAACTACTGCTTCAGATTCGTCCACAACGTTGCCAGCAGATACATCCTCAGCTGAAACTACTGCTGCAGATTCGTCCACAACGTTGCCAGCAGATACATCCTCAGCTGAAACTACTGCTGCAGATTCGTCCACAACGTTGCCACCAGATACATCCTCAGCTGAAACTACTGCTGCAGATTCGTCCACAACGTTGCCACCAGATACATCCTCAGCTGAAACTACTGCTGCAGATTCGTCCACAACGTTGCCACCAGATACATCCTCAGCTGAAACTACTGCTGCAGATTCGTCCACAACGTTGCCAGCAGATACATCCTCAGCTGAAACTACTGCTGCAGATTCGTCCACAACGTTGCCACCAGATACATCCTCAGCTGAAACTAATCCTGTAGATTCGTCGACAACGTTGCCACCAGAGACATCCTCAGCTGAAACTACTGCTGCAGATTCGTCCACAACTTTGCCACCAGATACATCCTCAGCTGAAACTACTGCTGCAGATTCGTCCACAACGTTGCCAGCAGATACATCCTCAGCTGAAACTACTGCTGCAGATTCGTCCACAACGTTGCCACCAGATACATCCTCAGCTGAAACTACTGCTGCAGATTCGTCCACAACGTTGCCAGCAGATACATCCTCAGCTGAAACCACTGCTGCAGATTCGTCCACAACGTTGCCACCAGATACATCCTCAGCTGAAACTACTGCTGCAGATTCGTCCACAACGTTGCCACCAGATACATCCTCAGCTGAAACTACTGCTGCAGATTCGTCCACAACGTTGCCACCAGATACATCCTCAGCTGAAACTACTGCTGCAGATTCGTCCACAACGTTGCCGCCAGATACATCCTCAGCTGAAACTACTGCTGCAGATTCGTCCACAACGTTGCCACCAGATACATCCTCAGCTGAAACTACTGCTTCAGATTCGTCCACAACGTTGCCAGCAGATACATCCTCAGCTGAAACTACTCCTGTAGATTCGTCCACAACGTTGCCACCAGATACATCCTCAGCTGAAACTACTGCTGCAGATTCGTCCACAACGTTGCCACCAGATACATCCTCAGCTGAAACTACTGCTGCAGATTCGTCCACAACGTTGCCACCAGATACATCCTCAGCTGAAACTACTGCTGCAGATTCGTCCACAACGTTGCCGCCAGATACATCCTCAGCTGAAACTACTGCTGCAGATTCGTCCACAACGTTGCCACCAGATACATCCTCAGCTGAAACTACTGCTGCTGACTCGTCCACAACGTTGCCACCAGATACATCCTCAGCTGAAACTACTGCTGCAGATTCGTCCACAACGTTGCCGCCAGATACATCCTCAGCTGAAACTACTGCTGCAGATTCGTCCACAACTTTGCCACCAGATACATCCTCAGCTGAAACTACTGCTGCAGATTCGTCCACAACGTTGCCACCAGATACATCCTCAGCTGAAACTACTGCTGCAGATTCGTCCACAACGTTGCCACCAGATACATCCTCAGCTGAAACTACTGCTGCAGATTCGTCCACAACGTTGCCACCAGATACATCCTCAGCTGAAACTACTGCTGCAGATTCGTCCACAACGTTGCCAGCAGATACATCCTCAGCTGAAACCACTGCTGCAGATTCGTCCACAACGTTGCCACCAGATACATCCTCAGCTGAAACTACTGCTGCAGATTCGTCCACAACGTTGCCACCAGATACATCCTCAGCTGAAACTACTGCTGCAGATTCGTCCACAACGTTGCCACCAGATACATCCTCAGCTGAAACTACTGCTGCAGATTCGTCCACAACGTTGCCACCAGATACATCCTCAGCTGAAACTACTGCTGCAGATTCGTCCACAACGTTGCCACCAGATACATCCTCAGCTGAAACTACTGCTTCAGATTCGTCCACAACGTTGCCAGCAGATACATCCTCAGCTGAAACTACTCCTGTAGATTCGTCCACAACATTGCCACCAGATACATCCTCAGAAGAAACTACTGCTGCAGATTCGTCCACAACGTTGCCAGCAGATACATCCTCAGCTGAAACCACTGCTGCAGATTCGTCCACAACGTTGCCACCAGAAACATCCTCAGCTGAAACTACTGCTGCAGATTCGTCCACAATGTTGCCACCAGATACATCCTCAGCTGAAACTACTGCTGCAGATTCGTCCACAACGTTGCCGCCAGATACATCCTCAGCTGAAACTACTGCTGCAGATTCGTCCACAACGTTGCCACCAGATACATCCTCAGCTGAAACTACTGCTGCAGATTCGTCCACAACGTTGCCACCAGATACATCCTCAGCTGAAACTACTGCTGCAGATTCGTCCACAACGTTGCCACCAGATACATCCTCAGCTGAAACTACTCCTGTAGATTCGTCCACAACGTTGCCACCAGATACATCCTCAGCTGAAACTACTGCTGCAGATTCGTCCACAACGTTGCCAGCAGATACATCCTCAGCTGAAACCACTGCTGCAGATTCGTCCACAACGTTGCCACCAGATACATCCTCAGCTGAAACTACTGCTGCAGATTCGTCCACAACGTTGCCACCAGATACATCCTCAGCTGAAACTACTGCTGCAGATTCGTCCACAACGTTGCCACCAGATACATCCTCAGCTGAAACTACTGCTGCAGATTCGTCCACAACGTTGCCACCAGATACATCCTCAGCTGAAACTACTGCTGCAGATTCGTCCACAACGTTGCCACCAGATACATCCTCAGCTGAAACTACTGCTGCAGATTCGTCCACAACTTTGCCACCAGATACATCCTCAGCTGAAACTACTGCTGCAGATTCGTCCACAACGTTGCCACCAGATACATCCTCAGCTGAAACTACTGCTGCAGATTCGTCCACAACGTTGCCAGCAGATACATCCTCAGCTGAAACTACTGCTGCAGATTCGTCCACAACGTTGCCACCAGATACATCCTCAGCTGAAACTACTGCTGCAGATTCGTCCACAACGTTGCCACCAGATACATCCTCAGCTGAAACTACTGCTGCAGATTCGTCCACAACGTTGCCACCAGACACATCCTCAGCTGAAACTACTGCTGCAGATTCGTCCACAACGTTGCCACCAGATACATCCTCAGCTGAAACTACTGCTGCAGATTCGTTCACAACGTTGCCACCAGACACATCCTCAGCTGAAACTACTGCTGCAGATTCGTCCACAACGTTGCCTCCAGATACATCCTCAGCTGAAACTACTGCTGCAGATTCGTCCACAACGTTGCCACCAGATACATCCTCAGCTGAAACTACTGCTGCAGATTCGTCCACAACGTTGCCACCAGATACATCCTCAGCTGAAACTACTGCTGCAGATTCGTCCACAACGTTGCCAGCAGATACATCCTCAGCTGAAACCACTGCTGCAGATTCGTCCACAACGTTGCCACCAGATACATCCTCAGCTGAAACTACTGCTGCAGATTCGTCCACAACGTTGCCACCAGATACATCCTCAGCTGAAACTACTGCTGCAGATTCGTCCACAACGTTGCCACCAGATACATCCTCAGCTGAAACTACTGCTGCAGATTCGTCCACAACGTTGCCACCAGATACATCCTCAGCTGAAACTACTGCTGCAGATTCGTCCACAACGTTGCCAGCAGATACATCCTCAGCTGAAACTACTGCTGCAGATTCGTCCACAACGTTGCCACCAGATACATCCTCAGCTGAAACTACTGCTGCAGATTCGTCCACAACGTTGCCACCAGATACATCCTCAGCTGAAACTACTGCTGCAGATTCGTCCACAACGTTGCCACCAGAAACATCCTCAGCTGAAACTACTGCTGCAGATTCGTCCACAATGTTGCCACCAGATACATCCTCAGCTGAAACTACTGCTGCAGATTCGTCCACAACGTTGCCACCAGATACATCCTCAGCTGAAACTACTGCTGCAGATTCGTCGACAACTTTGCAACCAGATACATTCTCAGCTGAAACTACTGCTGCAGATTCGTCCACAACATTGCCACCAGATACATCCTCAGCTGAAACCACTGCTGCAGATTCGTCACCAACGTTGCCACCAGATACATCCTCAGCTGATACTACTGCTGCAGATTCGTCGACAACGTTGCCACCAGATACATCCTCAGCTGAAACTACTGCTGCAGATTCGTCCACAACTTTGCCACCAGATACATCCTCAGCTGAAACTACTGCTGCAGATTCGTCCACAACGTTGCCACCAGATACATCCTCAGCTGAAACTACTGCTGCAGATTCGTCCACAACGTTGCCACCAGATACATCCTCAGCTGAAACTACTGCTGCAGATTCGTCCACAACGTTGCCACCAGATACATCCTCAGCTGAAACTACTGCTGCAGATTCGTCGACAACTTTGCCACCAGATACATCCTCAGCTGAAACTACTGCTGCAGATTCGTCCACAACGTTGCCGCCAGATACATCCTCAGCTGAAACTACTGCTGCAGATTCGTCCACAACGTTGCCACCAGATACATCCTCAGCTGAAACTACTGCTGCAGATTCGTCGACAACGTTGCCACCAGATACATCCTCAGCCGAAACTACTGCTGCAGACTCGTCCACAACGTTGCCACCAGATACATCCTCAGCTGAAACGACTGCTGCAGATTCGTCCACAACGTTGCCACCAGATACATCCTCAGCTGAAACTACTGCTGCAGATTCGTCCACAACTTTGCCAGCAGATACATCCTCAGCTGAAACCACTGCTGCAGATTCGTCCACAACGTTGCCACCAGATACATCCTCAGCTGAAACTACTGCTGCTGACTCGTCCACAACGTTGCCACCAGTTACATCCTCAGCTGAAACTACTGCTGCAGATTCGTCCACAACGTTGCCGCCAGATACATCCTCAGCTGAAACTACTGCTGCAGATTCGTCGACAACTTTGCCACCAAATACATCCTCAGCTGAAACTACTCCTGTAGATTCGTCCACAACGTTGCCGCCAGATACATCCTCAGCTGAAACCACTGCTGCAGAATCGTCCACAACGTTGCCACCAGATACATCCTCAGCTGAAACCACTGCTGCAGAATCGTCCACAACGTTGCCGCCAGATACATCCTCAGCTGAAACCACTGCTGCAGATTCGTCCACAACGTTGCCACCAGATACATCCTCAGCTGAAACTACTGCTGCAGATTCGTCCACAACTTTGCCAGCAGATACATCCTCAGCTGAAGCCACTGCTGCAGATTCGTCCACAACGTTGCCACCAGATACATCCTCAGCTGAAACTACTGCTGCTGACTCGTCCACAACGTTGCCACCAGATACATCCTCAGCTGAAACTACTGCTGCAGATTCGTCCACAACGTTGCCGCCAGATACATCCTCAGCTGAAACTACTGCTGCAGATTCGTCCACAACGTTGCCACCAGATACATCCTCAGCTGAAACCACTGCTGCAGATTCGTCCACAACGTTGCCACCAGACACATCTTCAGCTGAAACCACTGTTGCAGATTCGTCCACAACTTTACCACCAGACACATCCTCAGCCGAAACTACTGCTGCAGATTCGTCGACAACGTTGCCAGCAGATACATCCTCAGCTGAAACCACTGCTGCAGAATCGTCCACAACGTTGCCACCAGATACATCCTCAGCTGAAACCACTGCTGCAGAATCGTCCACAACGTTGCCGCCAGATACATCCTCAGCTGAAACCACTGCTGCAGATTCGTCCACAACGTTGCCACCAGATACATCCTCAGCTGAAACTACTGCTGCAGATTCGTCCACAACGTTGCCACCAGATACATCCTCAGCTGAAACTACTGCTGCAGATTCGTCCACAACGTTGCCACCAGATACATCCTCAGCTGAAACTACTGCTGCAGATTCGTCCACAACGTTGCCACCAGATACATCCTCAGCTGAAACTACTGCTGCAGATTCGTCCACAACGTTGCCACCAGAAACATCCTCAGCTGAAACTACTGCTGCAGATTCGTCCACAACGTTGCCACCAGATACATCCTCAGCTGAAACTACTGCTGCAGATTCGTCCACAACGTTGCCGCCAGATACATCCTCAGCTGAAACTACTGCTGCAGATTCGTCCACAACGTTGCCGCCAGATACATCCTCAGCTGAAACTACTCCTGTAGATTCGTCCACAACGTTGCCACCAGATACATCCTCAGCTGAAACTACTGCTGCAGATTCGTCGACAACTTTGCCACCAGATACATCCTCAGCTGAAACTACTGCTGCAGATTCGTCCACAACTTTGCCACCAGATACATCCTCAGCTGAAACTACTGCTGCAGATTCGTCGACAACTTTGCCACCAGATACATCCTCAGCTGAAACTACTGCTGCAGATTCGTCCACAACGTTGCCAGCAGATACATCCTCAGCTGAAACCACTGCTGCAGATTCGTCCACAACGTTGCCACCAGACACATCCTCAGCTGAAACCACTGTTGCAGATTCGTCCACAACTTTACCACCAGACACATCCTCAGCCGAAACTACTGCTGCAGATTCGTCGACAACGTTGCCAGCAGATACATCCTCAGCTGAAACTACTGCTGCAGATTCGTCGACAACTTTGCCACCAAATACATCCTCAGCTGAAACTACTCCTGTAGATTCGTCCACAACGTTGCCACCAGATACATCCTCAGCTGAAACTACTGCTGCAGATTCGTCGACAACTTTGCCACCAGATACATCCTCAGCTGAAACTACTGCTGCAGATTCGTCCACAACGTTGCCGCCAGATACATCCTCAGCTGAAACTACTGCTGCAGATTCGTCGACAACGTTGCCACCAGATACATCCTCAGCTGAAACTACTGCTGCAGATTCGTCCACAACGTTGCCACCAGATACATCCTCAGCTGAAACTACTGCTGCAGATTCGTTCACAACGTTGCCGCCAGATACATCCTCAGCTGAAACTACTGCTGCAGATTCGTCCACAACTTTGCCGCCAGATACATCCTCAGCTGAAACTACTGCTGCAGATTTGTCGACAACTTTGCCACCAGATACATCCTCAGCTGAAACTACTGCTGCAGATTCGTCCACAACGTTGCCAGCAGATACATCCTCAGCTGAAACCACTGCTGCAGATTCGTCCACAACGTTGCCACCAGACACATCCTCAGCTGAAACTACTCCTGTAGATTCGTCCACAACTTTACCACCAGATACATCCCCAGCCGAAACTACTCAACTTGAAACAACAACTTGCTGGCCCAAGACCTTTAGTTACTACAAAGTAGGTTCTACAGAGAGGTACACGAAAACTGTAATAGTGTGCAGGTGAATATGAATTAAAATTCTCCGTCCAAATTGATCTTTTCTAACTTTTTTTTTTTAATTATTTTACCTCACAAATTAGTAACAACGGTTCAACGACTACCACTACAACACAAGCCCCGAATGTAATTACAACTACCATTAAACCTGATGCAGCTGCACCAGAAACGCCAGCACCAGCCGAAAAACCTTCTACAACCACAACGGTCAAAACAAGAACTTGTGTCACTAGGATTTTAAAATATAAGAGAATCAGTGATAACACCACACATTCGAAAATTGTGGAAAGATGTGAAACGCCAGCCCCAACTGAAAAACCTTCTACAACCACAACTATCAAAACAAGAACTTGTGTCACTAGGATTTTAAGATACATTAGAACCAGTGATAACACCACACATTCGAAAATTGTGGAAAGATGTGAAACGCCAGCCCCAACTGAAAAACCTTCTACAACCACAACTATCAAACCAACAACTTGTGTCACTAGAATTTTGAGATACATAAGAACAAGTGATAACACCACACATTCGAAAATTGTGGAAAGATGTGGTTAGACATAAGACTCGTCCTAAAATGTGACGAAGATGCGAATATCAGCAATGTAGCAGCAAATACGACGCGAATTTGATGTGCACAAATGTCCATATCATAACGAAATAAATTATTGTATATTATTATTATTATTATTATTAGTATACATATGTATTTATACATATATATACGACAGAAAAATAAAAACCTACTGAAAGCCTCTTTTATATAACCGTTACTCCTAAATTAGATATGATCGATAACTTTTTAATAGATTTCGTAAAGCACTCGACACAAAGGTAAAGTCACTATGGCAACGAATTCAACATGAATGAATGAATGAAAAACATTGAATATCGAGATTCTAGAAATCATTAAGTTAATATTTGATTTACCTCAATTTGATTTCATGTTCCCATTCAAATGACCGGCGACTAACTAACTAACTAATTAGAATTGGTGTTAGCTTTTCAAAAATTATTTACTTTCTTAATGGTATGCTGCATTGAGCTTATTAAGCATATATATGTCTTGATTTCAACTGCGACGATTTCTTGCCAAACAAACAAATTTTCACATAAAGTACTTTTTATCATCAGAAGCATTTTTAAATTGAAATTATTTTGTCTACTTATTTTATGCGTTTTTAATGGATTAAAATTAGATCATTTATGGTTGGTTTTGTTGCAAAAAGTTTATTTAAATTAATTTAGATTTATTATTATTTATAGTTCATGTTTACGCGAGGTGCATAAATCATTGCATAACTTGCATAACTTTAGGCACTGGCTAATTGAATTATGTAAGCATTTACATTCATGTAAGAATGCATTTCTCAAGTGGTAAGTGAAGTGATTCGGCTAAAATATTTATTGTTGGCATTTATCATCATCTCATGGTCCAGATCATATATCTGAATAACTGTTCCGCTCCGAAGACTCAAATTCGCATTCCTGCTCTCTTGAGCTCTGTAATGGCCTTGGGTTAAATACCGTTTTTGCTAACGAGCCTAGTGCTTAATGAATAAATTCAAAAATTCTCCTCCACCCGCTTAGACAGCGCATTTAATACACACAATTGCAATTACTAAATTAAATCTTATTAATGCGAATACGAGAACATCACATACACAAATAAACGGCGCCACAAACATGAATACATTTACTTTTCAATTGTGTACATTCATATATATTGTGGCGAAAATGCGAAGCAAATGTCAGATGAAAGAGACGAGCCGACAACTGGCATTTTCTAGAGCGTAAAACGGGACGATTATCGTAACGACACGATTATTCTAGGCGGTTGGTTGCGAGCAACCGGGTTGTATATAAGTGCGACACACGACTGCAGAGTCAGTCAGTAAGCAATCAGTCGTGAAGTAAACGCGTTGGAGATTACATTACATTGAAGTAATAAAAACACTACATTGTGAAAGTTGTATACAAGTGATTGTAAATAGTGAAGAGAATTGTAATTGAATTGTGAATTACCGAATAATAAAAGGACATTAATTAAAGTCTTTATAAATAAAGAGACTGCAAATTAAGTTG
Organism: Neoceratitis asiatica; assembly: GCA_030068015.2. Taxonomy (NCBI): domain Eukaryota; kingdom Metazoa; phylum Arthropoda; class Insecta; order Diptera; family Tephritidae; genus Neoceratitis; species Neoceratitis asiatica. The sequence continues at coordinate 81,884,341 of CM061525.1, read as the reverse complement.
GCGATTTTATTTAACAATCCAGAGATCGTACCTGAAGGATTTGGGAAATCATCGAGGTTTAATCAGGAAGATCGTAACAATTGGTGTCAGAAGTGGGATTGTTAAATAAATCCATAAGAATAATAATAGAAAAATTGTGAAGATTCAGGATTTGACGATACCTCTTCTCAAGAAGGAGTTGGCAAAGCGAGGATTGTCTACAACAGTGCCAACAATTTCACAAATCAGTGCCAACATGTCACAAAAGATGGATGCACAGGATGCCCGTAATTCACAAAATATGTCGGTAATGAACGCAAACATGTCACAAATCAATGACAACATGTCACAAAAGCTGGATGCACAAAATGCCAGCATTACATCACAAATGGTTGAACAGAGGGAGCAGATATCATCCTTAGAAGGAACAATCGCGCAAATACAGCAAAATCTGGTGAAAGACAATGCAGAACTTAAGGAAAGACAGGATCTAATGGATAGCAAAGTCAACGAATTGCAAGGTCGGCAAGAAAAAATAGAGGAGCTAATTCAAGCCAAAGTCAACGCATTGGAAAGTCGTTTCCGGGATGTGCAGTTAAATCGTCCGACTACTTCAGTGAACGCTCCCAAGGTAAAAACACCATCCTTTGACGGTAAAATCCTTTTCCAAGTCTTTAATTCCAGTTTGAGAAGACGGCTGAAACAAGTAACTTGAACATGGAGGAAAAATTTGCTGCACTATTCGTTGCGCGGAAGAACCTGCAGCAGAACTCTTGCAGAAATATGCTTCGGAAATTGAGAGATTGGCTCATTTAGCTATTGCATCTCGAAAGGGTGAAAATACAAAGATTTATCAGCGGAATAAAAGACATTTACACCAAGCGAGAGACATATGCTTATCCAAAGTTAACATTCCCTGAAACTGTTGCGTATGCTCAAACGCGCGAAACGGCGACACTCATATGCAGACCAGCATACAAAGTCAATGAAGTGGAGGTTGAAACACCAGATGTGATGACCGAAATATTGAGAACTCTGAAGTCGTTAGAAGGAATGAATCGTTCTGGTGGTAAGAATCAGGCTGGGAAATGCTTTAAATGTGGAAAGCCTGGTCACTTCGAACGCGTATGCAAAACGGGTACCAGCATACTGGAAGGACAGCGAAAACGGAAGGCTGAGGAGGATGAACCATCAGCTTCCCATAATCTCCGTCTCGCAAATTGGCAGAAAAACTAGCAACATTACTATTGGTGGATATGTGGATGGACGATAGCGAATATTTACAGTCGAAACGGGCGCATCACACTCGATCATTCGAAATGACCTGATCGCTAAGGAAGGAAGATCATTACCTGGAGCAATCTTGAAAATGGCGACTGGTGAGGACACACAAGTGGTGGGAGAAGTAACATGTGAGGTCATAATAGGGAATGTGACAATGTTACACAGCTTTATAGTCGCGCAGATTGTGGATGAGGTAATCATACGATTGGACTTCTTAATGGATCAAGGTATCAACATCGACTTGAATAACCAAATCATGGAGTATAAAAACATGGAAGTACCACTAAGAATTGGCTATGATTCCACATACAGCAGCAAGCAAGTGGTCCTAGAAGGAGCCGAAGTGATCCCTCCAAAATCAGAAGCATGGAGATGGAGATTGTGGGACAAACAAATTGTGGGTTGTCGAAGCAGCACAGAATTCTACACCGGACATACTTATTGGTAAAACCATGGCTAAGACACGAAAGAATGGACGCATCCCAGTGAGAGTATTAAATGACTTCAGATCACCAGTAAAAATTCCCAGTGGAACTGTATTAGGGCAATGTCAAGAGGTAGAAGCCATCATCAAATGCAATGAATGATTCATCTGGAATCAACTCTATTGGTAGCAAGGACATGGAGAGAGGTATAAATGCATGGACGCAAGGGTTCGAAGACAAGTACAAGCACAAGGCCAGCCAAGTTATCCGCAAATTCTCCAACATATTTGACAAGGATGGCAAGAAACCAGGCAGGACCAACGTAGTGAAACATTGCATTGATACTGGTGACGCAAGACCAATTCGTCAAGCTCCTCGAAGCGTTCCACTAGCTAAACGTTACGCTGTTGGCCAAATAATTTAGGAAATGAGCGAAAGCGGTGTTTTCGAACCATCTGCAAGTCCATGGAGCTCTCCGGTAGTACTCGTGAAGAGGAAAGATGGCCAGTTGCGGTTCTGCGTGGACTATCGGAGACTAAACGATGTCACAAAGAAAGGCAGCTATCCTTTGCCCAGGATCGATGACTCGTACACTAGACTCGTTAACTGGCACAGAATGGTTCTCAACACTCGACTTTAAGAGCGGGTATTGGCAAGTGGAAGTGAGTGAAGAAGATAAAGAGAAGACAGCATTTAGTGTCGGCAACGGTTTATGGCAATTCACGGTAATGCCATTTGGATTATGCAACGCTCCTGCCACGTTTGAAAGACTAATGGACCATGTGCCCAAAGGACTACATTGGAAGACTTGTTTGGTGTATCTGGATGACATCATCGTATTGGGAAAAAGCTTCGTTGAACATCTGAAGTTTTCCAGAGAATAGCTGGCGCTGGTCTTAAACTAAGTCCTAAGAAGTGCTCTTTATTCAAGAAGGAGGTGAATTACTTAGGTCATCAAGTAACCACGAAGTTTGTTTGTACTGCGAAGGAAAAAATAGAAGCAGTGAAGGATTGGCAGAGACCCAGAAATTTGCATGAATTTAGAAGTTTTCTTGGGCTGTGTACTTACTTTCGCCGCTTTGTTCCGAATTTCGCCAGCGTAGCTCATAGTCTCCATGAGCTCACAAGGAAAAATATATCTTTCTAGTGGAAAACTGAACAAGAGGAGGCTTTCCAAGCTTTAAAAGAACGACTATGCACTGCACCTAAGCTAACGTACCCGGTTCCAGGTGCAACATTTATTCTGGACACATATGCTAGTGGTTATGGCATAGGAGGTGTACTTTCGCAAGTGATTGATGGGCCGAAAGAGGATAATTGCCTACTATAGCCGGTCTATTGGGAAACCAGAGCGGAACTTCTGCGTTGTTCGGAGAGAACTATTACGTTGGTGGATTGCATTAAACACTTCCACAAATATCTGTATGGTCAACATTTCCGAGTTAGAACGGGTCATGCAGCGCTGAAGTGGCTACTAGAGTTCAAGAATCCCGAATGGCAGCTAGCACGGTGGAGAGACTGCAAAGTTATGACTTCGCCATCGAGCACCGCAAGGGGAATACGCACGGAAATGCTGACGCTATGTCCCGTCGACCATGTAATTTGGAATGCAAGCACTGCTCAAAAGCCGAGGTTAAGGAAGACATAATAGACGTCCGACTAATATCAGTTACACCAGCAGAAGAGTGTGAGGCAATTCACTTAAGGAAATATCAGCAAGAAGATCCGGACTTGGAATTATTAATGCACGGATTAGAAATAAATAGATGGCCAAGTAAGGAACAAATGGAGCGGAAAGTCCCATCGCGAAGGCATACTGGGCACAATGGAACAGTTTAGAGTTGATATCTGGCTGTTTGCATAGAGTATGGGAAAGTGAACATGGCCAGTGCTCTCGGAAGCTGATAGTAGTTCCGAGGTTAAGAATTCCGGATGTTCTTAAATAATTCCATAATGGTCCTAGTGGAGAGCACCTAGGCATTATTAAAGAAAAATTAATGTACCTGTATTACTGCTAACAGGAATGAAATTTCTTATTTTAGTTATTTTTTTTTTAATTTATCTATTGGATTTATTAATACGGATATATAGCAAACAAGTGGTGAAATGTAAATGAATTTTATAAAATAATAAATGATGAATATAAAACAATTTTGCTTTTTGCATTATTAATAAGTATTTCTTTTATATTCATTTATTTCCATACATGTTTTTTGTATAAATTGACAGCTGATGCATTTAATGCGATGCCACTTTTTTTTTGAATTCTTTATTTCACGATTCCTAAGTGTTGCACAAACGCGACCATTTTAGAATTCGTGAAAAAAAAAAGAAAAGGTATAAAGACTTCGGCATGGTCAAAGAGAGCACTTTTTTTTCTGTCGATGAGTTAGATCTACTATACTCTATGCATAGAATAAATATTTATGCCATATAATAATCACTAAAACAACGGTCTAACGGTTATGCAAGAGCAAATGGGCTATAAGCTTCCTCTATTTAAAGATCTATTTAAGGAAAAGTCTTAATCAAAACTCAACCCCTTTCTGAGCAATACGCTTGTCGCTCCTTAGAAGGCTTGTAGTTTTCGGCACTTGCCCACATTTTTCATATTAGCACATTCGATAAGACAAATATTTGTCCTTGAAAGATGAACTTTCTATACATCAATTGTATTTTTTTTTTAGAATATATTTATATATAAAGGCTGCAAATATTCTAATCAAATATTTAAATATCTGAAAACGCATTCACATATATTCATATTCAACAAGTAAATATAGACAAATCGAAGTAAACCTCTTCGAAATGGTTATTTTACACAGGTGGTTCTCCTTCGACAAATATTTTTAAATCCAGGCGCATTTATTTATACACACATTTGTGTATATATATGATATATGCATTTGTATGTATATATGTATGCTATGAATGCAATGCAAGTATGTACATAAATATTTGTCCGACTTGACGTCATAAAAAAAAACAATACACGACACGTGTCAGAATTCAGAAATTCTTAGGAATTTTGTATAAAACAGCAGTAAATTTGCAAAATCGTCAGTCTAGATTTTGTCTTTCGTACTTATAAGGTTGGAGTAAACAAATTCGAGAAATGAGAACTTCGGTAATTTTATTTTTTGTCACTACTGTGGTGATTATACAGACGATACAATCACAGGATGGAGAAACTGTAACAATAGGATGGCTACCCGACCCTACTGACCCGATGGATATAGCCGCATCTAGCACTGCAACAACAAACACACCCACACTCATAACGCAAACTTCTGCTAAAGATTCATCCACAACGATGCCACCAGATACATCCTCAGCTGAAACTTCTGCTGCAGATTCATCCTCGGCTGAAACTACTGCTGCAGATTCATCCTCAGCTGAAACCACTGCTGCAGATACATCCTCAGCTGAAACTACTGCTGCAGATTCATCCACAACGTTGCCACCGGAAACATCTTCAGCTGAAACTACTGCTGCAGATTCATCATCAGCTGAAACTACTGCTGCAGATTCATCCACAACGTTGCCACCGGAAACATCTTCAGCTGAAACTACTGCTGCAGATTCATCATCAGCTGAAACTACTGCTGCAGACACATCCTCAGCTAAACCTACTGCTGCAGATTCATCCTCAGCGGAAACGACTGCTGCAGATTCATCCTCAGCTGAAACTACTGCTGCAGATACATCCTCAGCTGAAACTACTGCTGCAGATTCATCATCAGCTGAAACTACTGCTGCAATGCTAAACTGCACTATCAGCATGAAACTACTGCTGCAGATTCGCTGAAACGACATGAAACGACTGCTGCAGATTCATCCTCAGCTGAAACTACTGCTGCAGATACATCCTCAGCTGAAACTACTGCTGCAGATTCATCCACAACGTTGCCACCGGAAACATCTTCAGCTGAAACTACTGCTGCAGACACATCCTCAGCTGAAACTACTGCTGCAGATTCATCCTCAGCTGAAACTACTGCTGCAGATTCATCCTCAGCTGAAACTACTGCTGCAGATTCATCCTCAGCTGAAACCACTGCTGCAGATTCATCCTCAGCTGAAACCACTGCTGCAGATACATCCTCAGCTGAAACTACTGCTGCAGATTCATCCACAACGTTGCCACCGGAAACATCTTCAGCTGAAACTACTGCTGCAGATTCATCATCAGCTGAAACTACTGCTGCAGACACATCCTCAGCTGAAACTACTGCTGCAGATTCATCCTCAGCTGAAACCACTGCTGCAGATACATCCTCAGCTGAAACTACTGCTGCAGATTCATCCACAACGTTGCCACCGGAAACATCTTCAGCTGAAACTACTGCTGCAGATTCATCATCAGCTGAAACTACTGCTGCAGACACATCCTCAGCTGAAACTACTGCTGCAGATTCATCCTCAGCGGAAACGACTGCTGCAGATTCATCCTCAGCTGAAACTACTGCTGCAGATTCATCCTCAGCTGAAACCACTGCTGCAGATACATCCTCAGCTGAAACTACTGCTGCAGATTCATCCACAACGTTGCCACCGGAAACATCTTCAGCTGAAACTACTGCTGCAGATTCATCATCAGCTGAAACTACTGCTGCAGACACATCCTCAGCTGAAACTACTGCTGCAGATTCATCCTCAGCTGAAACTACTGCTGCAGATTCATCCTCAGCTGAAACTACTGCTGCAGATTCATCCTCAGCTGAAACCACTGCTGCAGATTCATCCTCAGCTGAAACCACTGCTGCAGATACATCCTCAGCTGAAACTACTGCTGCATATTCATCCTCAGCTGAAACTACTGCTGCAGACACATCCTCAGCTGAAACTACTGCTGCAGATTCATCATCAGCTGAAACTACTGCTGCAGACACATCCTCAGCTGAAACTACTGCTGCAGATTCATCCTCAGCTGAAACCACTGCTGCAGATACATCCTCAGCTGAAACTACTGCTGCAGATTCATCCACAACGTTGCCACCGGAAACATCTTCAGCTGAAACTACTGCTGCAGATTCATCATCAGCTGAAACTACTGCTGCAGACACATCCTCAGCTGAAACTACTGCTGCAGATTCATCCTCAGCTGAAACTACTGCTGCAGATTCATCCTCAGCTGAAACTACTGCTGCAGATTCATCCTCAGCTGAAACCACTGCTGCAGATACATCCTCAGCTGAAACTACTGCTGCAGATTCATCCACAACGTTGCCACCGGAAACATCTTCAGCTGAAACTACTGCTGCAGATTCATCATCAGCTGAAACTACTGCTGCAGACACATCCTCAGCTGAAACTACTGCTGCAGATTCATCCTCAGCTGAAACTACTGCTGCAGATTCATCCTCAGCTGAAACTACTGCTGCAGATTCATCCTCAGCTGAAACCACTGCTGCAGATACATCCTCAGCTGAAACTACTGCTGCAGATTCATCCACAACGTTGCCACCGGAAACATCTTCAGCTGAAACTACTGCTGCAGATTCATCATCAGCTGAAACTACTGCTGCAGACACATCCTCAGCTGAAACTACTGCTGCAGATTCATCCTCAGCTGAAACTACTGCTGCAGATTCATCCTCAGCTGAAACTACTGCTGCAGATTCATCCTCAGCTGAAACCACTGCTGCAGATTCATCCTCAGCTGAAACCACTGCTGCAGATTCATCCTCAGCTGAAACCACTGCTGCAGATTCATCCTCAGCGGAAACTACTGCTGCAGATTCATCCTCAGCTGAAACCACTGCTGCAGATACATCCTCAGCTGAAACTACTGCTGCAGATTCATCATCAGCTGAAACTACTGCTGCAGACACATCCTCAGCTGAAACTACTGCTGCAGATTCATCCTCAGCTGAAACCACTGCTGCAGATACATCCTCAGCTGAAACTACTGCTGCAGATTCATCCACAACGTTGCCACCGGAAACATCTTCAGCTGAAACTACTGCTGCAGATTCATCATCAGCTGAAACTACTGCTGCAGACACATCCTCAGCTGAAACTACTGCTGCAGATTCATCCTCAGCGGAAACTACTGCTGCAGATTCATCCTCAGCTGAAACTACTGCTGCAGATTCATCCTCAGCTGAAACCACTGCTGCAGATACATCCTCAGCTGAAAATACTGCTGCAGATTTATCCACACCGTTGCCACCGGAAACATCTTCAGCTGAAACTACTGCTGCAGATTCATCCTCAGCGGAAACGACTGCTGCAGATTCATCCTCAGCTGAAACTACTGCTGCAGATTCATCCTCAGCTGAAACCACTGCTGCAGATTCATCATCAGCTGAAACTACTGCTGCAGATTCATCCTCAGCGGACACGACTGCTGCAGATTCATCCTCAGCTGAAACCACTGCTGCAGATACATCCTCAGCTGAAAATACTGCTGCAGATTTATCCACACCGTTGCCACCGGAAACATCTTCAGCTGAAACTACTGCTGCAGATTCATCATCAGCTGAAACTACTGCTGCAGACACATCCTCAGCTGAAACTACTGCTGCAGATTCATCCTCAGCGGAAACGACTGCTGCAGATTCATCCTCAGCTGAAACTACTGCTGCAGATTCATCCTCAGCTGAAACTACTGCTGCAGATTCATCCTCAGCTGAAACTACTGCTGCAGATTCATCCTCAGCTGAAACCACTGCTGCAGATACATCCTCAGCTGAAAATACTGCTGCAGATTTATCCACACCGTTGCCACCGGAAACATCTTCAGCTGAAACTACTGCTGCAGATTCATCATCAGCTGAAACTACTGCTGCAGATACATCCTCAGCTGAAACTACTGCTGCAGATTCATCCACAACGTTGCCACCGGAAACATCTTCAGCTGAAACTACTGCTGCAGATTCATCATCAGCTGAAACTACTGCTGCAGACACATCCTCAGCTGAAACTACTGCTGCAGATTCATCCTCAGCTGAAACTACTGCTGCAGATTCATCATCAGCTGAAACTACTGCTGCAGACACATCCTCAGCTGAAACCACTGCTGCAGATACATCCTCAGCTGAAACTACTGCTGCAGATTCATCCACAACGTTGCCACCGGAAACATCTTCAGCTGAAACTACTGCTGCAGATTCATCATCAGCTGAAACTACTGCTGCAGACACATCCTCAGCTGAAACTACTGCTGCAGATTCATCCTCAGCTGAAACTACTGCTGCAGATTCATCCTCAGCTGAAACCACTGCTGCAGATACATCCTCAGCTGAAACTACTGCTGCAGATTCATCCTCAGCTGAAACTACTGCTGCAGATTCATCCTCAGCTGAAACTACTGCTGCAGATTCATCCTCAGCTGAAACCACTGCTGCAGATTCATCCTCAGCTGAAACTACTGCTGCAGATTCATCTTCAGCTGAAACTACTGCTGCAGATTCTTCATCAGCAGAAACTACTGCTGCAGACACATCCTCAGCTGAAACTACTGCTGCAGATTCATCCTCAGCTGAAACTACTGCTGCAGATTCATCCTCAGCTGAAACTACTGCTGCAGATTCATCCTCAGCTGAAACCACTGCTGCAGATACATCCTCAGCTGAAACTACTGCTGCAGATTCATCCTCAGCTGAAACTACTGCTGCAGATTCATCCTCAGCTGAAACTACTGCTGCAGATTCATCCTCAGCTGAAACTACTGCTGCAGATTCATCCACAACGTTGCCACCGGAAACATCTTCAGCTGAAACTACTGCTGCAGATTCATCATCAGCTGAAACTACTGCTGCAGACACATCCTCAGCTGAAACTACTGCTGCAGATTCATCCTCAGCTGAAACTACTGCTGCAGATTCATCCTCAGCTGAAACTACTGCTGCAGATTCATCCTCAGCTGAAACTACTGCTGCAGATTCATCATCAGCTGAAACTACTGCTGCAGACACATCCTCAGCTGAAACTACTGCTGCAGATTCATCATCAGCTGAAACTACTGCTGCAGATTCATCTTCAGCTGAAACTACTGCTGCAGATTCATCACCAGCTGAAACTACTGCTGCAGACACATCCTCAGCTGAAACTACTGCTGCAGATTCATCCACAACGTTGCCACCGGAAACATCTTCAGCTGAAACTACTGCTGCAGATTCATCATCAGCTGAAACTACTGCTGCAGACACATCCTCAGCTGAAACTACTGCTGCAGATTCATCCTCAGCTGAAACTACTGCTGCAGATTCATCCTCAGCTGAAACTACTGCTGCAGATTCATCCTCAGCTGAAACCACTGCTGCAGATACATCCTCAGCTGAAACTACTGCTGCAGATTCATCCACAACGTTGCCACCGGAAACATCTTCAGCTGAAACTACTGCTGCAGATTCATCATCAGCTGAAACTACTGCTGCAGACACATCCTCAGCTGAAACTACTGCTGCAGATTCATCCTCAGCTGAAACTACTGCTGCAGATTCATCCTCAGCTGAAACTACTGCTGCAGATTCATCCTCAGCTGAAACCACTGCTGCAGATACATCCTCAGCTGAAACTACTGCTGCAGATTCATCCACAACGTTGCCACCGGAAACATCTTCAGCTGAAACTACTGCTGCAGATTCATCATCAGCTGAAACTACTGCTGCAGACACATCCTCAGCTAAACCTACTGCTGCAGATTCATCCTCAGCTACTTCTGCAGATACATCCTCAGCTGAAACTACTGCTGCAGATTCATCCTCAGCGGAAACGACTGCTGCAGATTCATCCTCAGCTGAAACTACTGCTGCAGATTCATCCACAACGTTGCCACCGGAAACATCTTCAGCTGAAACTACTGCTGCAGATTCATCATCAGCTGAAACTACTGCTGCAGACACATCCTCAGCTGAAACTACTGCTGCAGACACATCCTCAGCTGAAACTACTGCTGCAGATTCATCCTCAGCTGAAACTACTGCTGCAGATTCATCCTCAGCTGAAACCACTGCTGCAGATCATCCTCAGCTGAAACTACTGCTGCAGATTCATCCTCAGCTGAAACTACTGCTGCAGATTCATCCTCAGCTGAAACCACTGCTGCAGATACATCCTCAGCTGAAACTACTGCTGCAGATTCATCCTCAGCTGAAACTACTGCTGCAGACATCCTCAGCTGAAACTACTGCTGCAGATTCATCCTCAGCTGAAACCACTGCTGCAGATACATCCTCAGCTGAAACTACTGCTGCAGATTCATCCACAACGTTGCCACCGGAAACATCTTCAGCTGAAACTACTGCTGCAGATTCATCATCAGCTGAAACTACTGCTGCAGACACATCCTCAGCTGAAACTACTGCTGCAGATTCATCCTCAGCTGAAACTACTGCTGCAGATTCATCCTCAGCTGAAACCACTGCTGCAGATACATCCTCAGCTGAAACTACTGCTGCAGATTCATCCACAACGTTGCCACCGGAAACATCTTCAGCTGAAACTACTGCTGCAGATTCATCATCAGCTGAAACTACTGCTGCAGACACATCCTCAGCTGAAACTACTGCAGATTCATCCTCAGCTGAAACTACTGCTGCAGATTCATCCTCAGAAACACTGCTGCAGATTCATCATCAGCTGAAACTACTGCTGCAGATTCATCCTCAGCTGAAACTACTGCTGCAGATTCATCCTCAGCTGAAACTACTGCTGCAGATTCATCATCAGCTGAAACTACTGCTGCAGATTCATCTTCAGCTGAAACTACTGCTGCAGATTCATCATCAGCTGAAACTACTGCTGCAGACACATCCTCAGCTGAAACTACTGCTGCAGATTCATCATCAGCTGAAACTACTGCTGCAGACACATCCTCAGCTGAAACTACTGCTGCAGATTCATCCTCAGCGGAAACGACTGCTGCAGATTCATCCTCAGCTGAAACTACTGCTGCAGATTCATCCTCAGCTGAAACCACTGCTGCAGATACATCCTCAGCTGAAACTACTGCTGCAGATTCATCCACAACGTTGCCACCGGAAACATCTTCAGCTGAAACTACTGCTGCAGATTCATCATCAGCTGAAACTACTGCTGCAGACACATCCTCAGCTGAAACTACTGCTGCAGATTCATCCTCAGCTGAAACTACTGCTGCAGATTCATCCTCAGCTGAAACTACTGCTGCAGATTCATCCTCAGCTGAAACCACTGCTGCAGATACATCCTCAGCTGAAACTACTGCTGCAGATTCATCCACAACGTTGCCACCGGAAACATCTTCAGCTGAAACTACTGCTGCAGATTCATCATCAGCTGAAACTACTGCTGCAGACACATCCTCAGCTGAAACTACTGCTGCAGATTCATCCTCAGCGGAAACGACTGCTGCAGATTCATCCTCAGCTGAAACTACTGCTGCAGATTCATCCTCAGCTGAAACCACTGCTGCAGATACATCCTCAGCTGAAACTACTGCTGCAGATTCATCCACAACGTTGCCACCGGAAACATCTTCAGCTGAAACTACTGCTGCAGATTCATCATCAGCTGAAACTACTGCTGCAGACACATCCTCAGCTGAAACTACTGCTGCAGATTCATCCTCAGCTGAAACTACTGCTGCAGATTCATCCTCAGCTGAAACCACTGCTGCAGATACATCCTCAGCTGAAACTACTGCTGCAGATTCATCCACAACGTTGCCACCGGAATCGTCTTCAACTGAAACTACTCCTGCAGACACATCCTCAGCTGAAACTACTGCTGCAGATTCATCCTCAGCTGAAACTACTCCTGCAGATTTATCCTCAGCTGAAACCACTGCTGCAGATACATCCTCAGCTGAAACTACTGCTGCAGATTCATCCACAACGTTGCCACCGGAAACATCTTCAGCTGAAACTACTGCTGCAGATTCATCTACAACTTTGCCACCGGAAACATCCTCAGCTGAAACTACTGCTGCAGATTCAACCACAACGTTGCCACCGGAAACATCCTCAGCTGAAACTACTGCTGCAGATTCAACCACAACGTTGCCACCAGATACATCCTCAACTGAAACTACTGAACTTGAAACAACAACTTGTTGGCCAAAGACCTTTAGTTACTACTATGTAGGTTCTACAGAGAGGTATACGAAAACCGTAATGGTTTGCAGGTGAATATACAAAAAAAATCTTCGTCTAAATTGATCTTTTCGAAAATTTTAATTTCATAACATATTTAATTATTTTTTCTCACAAATTAGTAACAACGGTTCAACAACTACCACTACAACACAAGCCCCGAATGTAATTACAACTACCATTAAACCTGATGCAGCTGCACCAGAAACGCCAGCACCAGCCGAAAAACCTTCTACAACCACAACGGTCAAAACAAGAACTTGTGTCACTAGGATTTTAAGATACATTAGAACCAGTGATAACACCACACATTCGAAAATTGTGGAAAGATGTGAAACGCCAGCCCCAACTGAAAAACCTTCTACAACCACAACTATCAATACAAGAACTTGTGTCACTAGGATTTTAAGATACATTAGAACCAGTGATAACACCACACATTCGAAAATTGTGGAAAGATGTGAAACGCCAGCCCCAACTGAAAAACCTTCTACAACCACAACTATCAAACCAACAACTTGTGTCACTAGAATTTTGAGATACATAAGAACAAGTGATAACACCACACATTCGAAAATTGTGGAAAGATGTGGTTAGACATAAGACTCGTCCTAAAATGTGACGAAGATGCGAATATCAGCAATGTAGCAGCAAATACGACGCGAATTTGATGTGCACAAATGTCCATATCGCAACGAAATAAATTATTGTATATATACATATGTACATCTGTATATATACAATAGAAAAATAAAAACCTACTGAGTCTGTTTTATATAACGGTTACTCTTAGATTAAATATGATCGATAACTTTTTAATAGATTTCATAAAGTACTCGACTCAAAGGTAAAGTCACTATGACAGCGAATTCAACTTTTTTGATTGATTGAACACCGAGATTCTAGAAATCACTAGCTTAATATTTTATTTACTTCAATTTGATTTCATGTTCTATTTATAAATGCATTAATCTTGAGAAGTGCGATTTGTGCGACAAGAAAATTTGAGCAGTTTTAAAATAAATAAATACTTTAAAGTTTAGAATAGCATATGTTGTTGGTTTTTGCTACATAAAGTTTATTTAAATTAATTTAGATTTATTATTATTTATATTTCATGCCTACGCGAGGTGCATAAATCATTGCATAACTTGCATATTTTATTGGGTTAAACGCCGCTTTTTCTAACGAGCCTATGCTTAATGAATAAATTCAAACACGTTTGCAATTACTATATTCCCTGCCAACCAAGACTGGATAAAAAAACTATATACATTGAGCAAGCGTTTGCTCAAAACTGGGTAACAGCATAGGCATTTTATTAAAGATAGTACAGATTTTACCCACTTTTTTCTTGTACATGTGATTGACATCCTTGTTATACTTATTCAATCACGTTGTTGAAAATATACATATTGTTACGATCTTGCTGATTAACCTCGATAATTTCCTTAATCTTCCGGGTACGACCTCTGGATTGTTAAATAAAATCGCCAACTTAATTTGCAGTCTCTTTATTTATAAAGACTTAATTAATGTGCTTTTAATTATTCGGTAATTCACAATTCAATTACAATTTACGTTACTATTTACAATCACTTGTATACTACTTTCACAATGTACTGCTTTTATTACTTTACTGTAATGTAACCTCCACGAGTTTAATTCACAACTGATTGCTTTTGCAGCCGTACGTCGCCCTTATATACTTGTTTGCTGCTGAAAACGAAGCCCCCGGAATAATCTCGTCCATACGATAATCCTCTCGGTTACGATAATCGTTTCGGTTACGATAATCGTCTCGTACGCTCTAGAAGATGTCAGTTGTCGGCTCCTCTCTTTTATCTGTCATTCGCTTCGCATTTTCGCCACAATATGTATATGTAGCTGTGCTCTTCAAATGTAAAATTTTTTGATTTTAAGGGGAAAGTGGGTAGTCTTGGTTGGCAGGGCTAAATTTTATTAATGCGAATACGAGAAGATCTCACACACAAATAAATCGCGCCACAAACATATGGATAATTTTACTTTTCAATTGTGTACATACATACATACATATGTATATATGTACATATTTACAGCAAAAATTACACATTCAACTCATTACCTTTTTTTCATTTCATTCACTTTTTTCTTTTTATTTCATTCACCTTTTTTTATTAAAAGTTTCTGCACCATTCTTCACACAAAGCGTAGAATTTGTTAAAATTATTATTTTATTTAAATAAACTTCTTTTCCAAGCATGACTTTGCGAAATTTTCACAATCTCCACTGATTTAAGGTGCGTTCTCATGTTTGATAATCAAAACTGCTTAAGGTGCATTCCCATGCATTTCCATTAGTTTGTAAATCAACAGGCAGCGCCACACGATAAACTAATCATATTAATACATATTGTAACGATTTCGCTGAGTTAACTTCGATGATTTCCCAAATCCTGCGGGTCCGATCATTAGATTGTTAAATAGAAGTCACCAACTATGTTTGCAGTTTCTTGATTATAAATAATTTACTCAATGTTCTTCACTATTTCCGATCACTTATATTACAACTTTCACAATGTACTATTTTTAATTCACAGTAGTGCAATAACCAACGCGTACACTTTACGACTGATTCAATTTGAAGTTCAGTTTCGCCTTTATATACTCAATTCGATTGTTCGTAACTGCCGCCTGGAACATTCGAATGGTTCTCGATAACGAATGTTCTCGATTCAAGTTATAGAACATACCAATTATCGGCTTCTCATACATAGTTTACGAAGTTTACTTTTTCTTGTTTTTTATTTTTTATTTTTGGTGAGTCGGTTCCTTTCGAGGCAATGCTTTTGGCTTTGTCAGACTTTTACCGTACCCCTGTATTTCTCGTTTATTTCAGCAAATGAATGGAGTGAATTTCTTCTATGAGACAAACAACCCATCATGGTATACGTCCTTGCCACAACGAAAATAAGCAATTCATACTCCTTAAAAGTTTGTGGAGATGCGAGGCTATCATGGGATTAAGTTTGTAGTAGTTTCTTTTATGGCTTTAATTAATTGCGCACCGCTGTTTCGGAAACAATTGGTTTTCAAAGAAAGCGAGACGCATTTGCAGACGTAAAAAGAAAGAGGCCGAAATGTGTGAGTATGAAGAGCTTGAGAAGCTGGCCGACAAGGGTAATGCGGCGACTTACAGAAGGTTTCAAGACCGGAGCAAACTCGTGTAGGGACCATGGATATAACCTGGTGACAGATGTCCAGAGTATACTTAGTGTATGGAGGGAACACTTCTCCAACCTGCTCAATGGCAGTGAAAATAAAAACCCCGGAGATGGCGAACCCGAAACCCCAATCGATGACGATGGTATAGAAGTGTCATCACCCGACTATGAAGAAGTTCGGAGCTGATGGCTTACTGGAGAACTATTCAAATACGGCGGCGAAGATCTGACAAGGAGCATGAATCAGCTTCTTTGCAGAATATGGTCGGACGAAAGCATGCCTGACGAATGGAACCTATGTAAGTGTGCTCTGCCCAATCCAAAAAAAGGAGACCCCACGGTCTGCGCCAATTATCGTGGGATAAGTCTCCTTAATATCGCGTAGAAGGTCCTATCTAGCGTATTGTGTGAAAGACTAAAGCCCACCGTCAACAAACTGATCGGACCTCATCAGTGTGGCTTTAGACCTGGCAAATCCACCATTGCCCAGATATTCACCATCCGCCACATCTTGGAGAAGATCCGAGAGAAAAGAATCGATACACACCACCTTTCTATCGATTTTAAGGCTGCCTTCGACAGCACGATAAGGAAATGCCTCTACGCCGCTATGTCTGAATTTGATATCCCCACAAAACTCATACGGCTTTGTAAACTGACCCTGTAAAATACCAGAAAGGCAGTCTAATTTGGAAGGACTTCTCCGAGCCATTCGATACCAAACAAGGTTTCAGACAAGGATACTCTTTATCGTGTGATTTCTTTAATTTGATGCTGGAGAAAATAATACGAGCTGCAGAGCTAAACAGAGCTAAATGAGTGTGTAATTGTTGGCGTATGCCGATGATATTGATATAATTGATCATAACAACCGCTCCGTAAGTTCTGCGTTCTCCAGATTAGACAAAGAACGGAAGCGAATGGATCTGGTATTGAAAGAGGGCAAAACGAAATATCTCCTGTCATCAAATAAACGCGACTTGGCTCACACGTCACTATTGACAGTCACAACTTCGAAGTCGTAGATAATTTCGTCTATCTGGGAACCAGCATTAACAACACCAACAATGTCTGTTTTGAAATCCAACGTAGAATCACTCTTGCCAACAGGTGCTACTTTGGATTGAGTAGGCAATTGAAAAGTAAAGTCCTCTCTCGACAAACTCTACAAGTCGCTCATCATTCCCGTCCTGACATATTGTGCAGAAGCCTGGACGATGTCTAGTCGCCAAACAGCAAAAAGAAGAAACGAGTATAGCGCTATTCCTGACGAGGCTATAATCGCGTAAGTGGTGCCTACGCCAAAGAAGAAGAATAATAAGTTTCTTTTATGGATTTTTGAAATATGCAGTTGATGAATTTAATGGAACCAAAGGAGTATAGCAACTGTCCAAAAATAGTAGAACAATTCGATGTAGAAATTTCATGTACCTATTTTCAGCGATTCTTAAAACAGCCGACATTTCCATTAGTATATGCTTTATTTCAAAAAATGAGATATTTAAATTTTTTACAAAACAGAAATAAAACCAAAAGAATAATTATTTCTACTCTGCATGGTGAACAGTTCCAGATTCACGATTTGCCCTCTCTCAGTTTCCGATACCAGAACTTTCAATTTTGAACTATGGTTGCAGTTTCTTGATTATAAAAGATACACACAATGTTCGTTATTACTCAATAGCTAACAGTTTACTTCACTATTTACAATTTAATTTATATTACAACTTTCACAATATTCTATTTTTACTTCACAGTAGTGTAATCACCAACGCGTTCACTTCACGACTGATTGCTTCGCAGTTGCGTGTCGCCTTTTTATATTCAATGGATTGGTCGCAGGTGCACCCTGGAATGATCGAATTATTCTCGAAAACGAATATTCTTGTTTTATGCTCTAGAACATGCCAGTTATTGGCTTCTTACTTTCATCTGATATTCGCTTCGCATTTTCGCCACAGTATTAATATGATTAGTTTCTCGTGCGGCGCTGGATGTTGATTTACAAAGTAAATGAAATGCATGGGAATGCAATCTTAAATCAGTGGAGATTGTCAAAATTTCGCAGTCATGCTTGGGAAAGAAATGTCTTTGAATAAAATACTGATTTTATAACATTTTACGCTATTTTGTTATGTTATAAATCAAGCGAAAAGTAACCAAATTAGGAAAGTTAAAATGATTTTGTGGCGATTGAATTGTGAAATGAGTGAAGAATTGTATAAAAAGCTTCAACAAAACAAAAAAAAAGAAAAAGGTTGAGGAAATTAATGTGTTATTTTTTAAATTAACTGCTCATGCATATATGTACATATGTATGTATATAATTGAAAAGTAAAGGTATGCTTATGTTTTTGGCGCATAATCCGTTTATTTGTGAGCATGGTGTTCTCGTTTTCACATAAATAAAATTTAATTTAGTAATTGCAATTACAAGTTCTCTGACATTGTGCAAACGTGTGGTAAAAATTCAAAAGTTTCAATTTTGCTATTTTTCTGTGTGCAACTGCAGCCACTTTATCGACATTAAAAGACTTTCTGCTTGCGAACGATCGATGGCGCTCATAACCTTCGTATGTAGCGTACTCTATACGTTTACGGCGACCTCTGTTGTCAACTAGTATTAAGCTATATCAGGGAACTTATAAAAACAAGAAGCATACTGGGCCACAGAACTCATAAATTCTCTGCTTAGCTTCGACAGCAATATTTTTTTCAGTACTTATAATTATTTATAATTATAAATGAAATGTATTAAGATTAAATCAAATAAATTGAACTAATATAAATTGATCAAAAAAATATAATAAATTTAAAAAGAAACTATAAATATATATGAAAAAAATAATTAAATTCACTCAAATAAGAAAAAAAATTAAAATAGTTTAAAATTAAATGACATAAAATGAAATAAATTAAATAAAACAAAATATAATAAAGTACAATAAAGTTAAATTAAATTAATTTGATTAAAAAGCCAAATTAAAGATAAATAAAATGGAAAATATTAATATAAAATTAAATATTAATAAAATTTGCTAAGAGAAATAAAGTATTATAAAATAAGATATAATGAGACAAACAAAAATAAAATTAAAAGCGAATTAAATATAATAAAACTAATGAAAATAAAACAAAATGTACTAAAATAATATTAGGAAATAAATTAAATAATATGATACAAAATTAAATTAAATAAAAACAAAATAAATTAATTTAAAAAAATTAATAGAGTGAAGTAGTATAAAATAAAATAAAAGTCAATTAAATTACATAATTATTAAATAATATCAAAAAACCAAAAAAGCAGAATAACTAAATAAAAATTAAAATATAATAAAAACCAATAATGTAAAAAATTTTTATTAAAAGAAAAATATAAAACTTAAATGAAAAAATAACAAAGAATAAAATATAAAGTGTTATTTAATATAATCTAAAATATAGAAAATAAAATAAAATAATATGAGAAAAATAAATAAAATAGAATAAGATAAATTTAAGCAAAATGAAATGAAAAAAAAAACTAAAATATAAAATAAAATAAGAAAATAGAAAAGGGAAATAAAATATAACAATAAAAAAAAATTAAATAAATTAAATTTAAATAATTAGAAAAAAATCCGAATAAATAAGGAAAATAAAATAAAATAATTTTAAATAAAATTAAAGAATAAAATAAATGGAAAAAAAAATTAAAATATATTAAAATAAAATTAAATAAATTTAAGTAAAAGGTCAAATTGAAGATAACATTAAATGGACTAAAATAATACAAAATAAAACAAAATGAAATTTAATGAAATAAAGTAATATAAAAGAGGATAAAATAAATAAAATAAAACAATTAAAATAAAATCCAATTATGTATAAAAAAAAATAAACAAAAAGAAGAAAATAAAAAATAGAGAATTAAATATAAGGAAATAAATTAAAATAATCAAAATATAGTAAATAAAACAAAATAATATAAGGAAATAAATAAAGTAAAATAAAATAAAATAAAATAAATAAAATAAAATATAAATAAAATAAAACGAAATAAAATAAAATAAAATAAAATAAAATAAAATAAAATAAAATAAAATAAAATAAAATAAATAAAATAAAATATAAATAAAATTTTAAAGTTCCCCAACTTTCCCCTGTAAGGAAATTTTTTTATTCAAGGTCAAAGGTCAAAAAAAGAGTTTTTCGCGATTTTCAGCAAAACGGTACGTTTTATTATATAAAAATACCTCAGACAAAAATTGTAGATCATAAAATTATCTACAAAAAAATGTATCGATATATATTTTCCTACGAGCCACCGGTTTCTGAGATATAGCGATTTAAAAAGTTGTTTTTTTGTTTCCACGTTTCCACGCCAGGCTGTATTCAAAATATCATTGATGCTCCCGATTTCTCAGTGATAATAAGTTTATCACCATTATTTCCTTTTAGTCGTAGCTTAATCGTTCTGTTATCGAAAGTCGTAGTTTTGCAAATATTCTGTAATTCGTTTAAAGTGAACTGACAGTGATCGCTATTTTCAATGTAAGTAAATATTTCCTCCATTACCCGAATCGTAGCTTCGTCTTTAGGACGACCGCTTCATCAACTAAATCATATTCAAATTCGAGTCGAGCAAGAACAGCTGCAGCATCGTCACGATTCCGTGCTGTTTCCAGAATTGAATCTTTAAATTGAAGTGTACTTACTTGACTTATTCGACAGCGAATATCTCAAGGGTTTCCTTTTCTACTCATACTCATACTCAATTCCTAGCCACAAAAAAAGGCATTGATTTCAGATTTCTGATTTTTTAAGATATTCAAAGAATTGATCTGCTCTTTCGATACTTGCATTAATTAATGTCTTCATACCACGTTCAACAGTAAAAACTTCATTTTCAGTTAAAAGATTAGCACAAATAAAATAATATTCGGACATTTTTGTTATAAAACTCAAAACAGCATGATATAGGTTAGGATAAGCACGTATTTTCACTACCGACTGGCGTCATTTATTATAGCAGGTCTAAGACCCTAGCCACGCACACAATTTAACAGGGGACAGATGTTGTCTCAAGGCGTTGGCAGATGCTCAGAAACAAGTTTGCCGTGCGATCCAAAACAAGTTACTCAAAATTTTATTCATTCTTCCCGAAAACATTTGTTTTGATCAAATTTCATATATGTACATTATTCAAGATTATTTTTTGGCCGTCATATCGGATCGGACAGCGACCCTAAATATACTTATGTTCAAAGTTTCATTGATATTAATGAATATTTCACTTTTTTAGTCCGCCATATTGGATCCATCATTCTGAATTTGTCAAATTTGACCTCAAATTTGTGTTCAGCGACCCGAAAATCCAATTTAAACGAAGTTTCATTCAAATTGATATATATTTTACTTTTTAAGTTCGCCATATTGAATCCGCCATTTTGAATTTTCTAAATCTAACCTCAAATTCGTAATTAGTGACCGTAGAAACCTATAAGTTCACGTACTCTTAGACAAATAGATGGAGCAACTAAAGTTGTACACGAAAAGCTGTTTTCAAACTTTGACACGCGTTTTCTCGAAACACGATTTTTCGAATCGCGTTTTTGAACCATTTAACCAATCAACTTCGCGTTTTGTCCGTCTAAAAGAGGGAAAAAAACTCTCCAGCGCTGAAACCTACAATATCGCAATATTTTGATCAATAATGATTGAGGTCGGTTTTCAAAACACCTTTTGCTGCAGCCGCCATTTTTGATACCCAACACTCAAAATTTTCGATTGTAAAGGGTGTTTTTTATAGAGGTATAGAACTTCAAGTTGCAATAAAACAACGATGGATTATTCGATTGACATGAATTTTATTTATCCGAAAGATAATCTTGTGGCATTACATTTTAAATATGATTTCTGGCATATGACCGCCACGGCTGGCGCGGATGTAGTCCAATCTGGACGTCCAATTTTCGATGACTTTTTCCAACATTTGTGGCCGTATATCGGCAATAACACGGCGAATGTTGTCTTCCAAATGGTCAAGCGTTTGTGGCTTATCCGCATAGACCAATGACTGTACATAGCCCCACAGAAAGTAGTCTAGCGGTGTTAAATCACAAGATCTTGGAGGCCAATTCACAGGCCAAAAACGTGAAATTAGGCGGTCACCAAACGTTTCTTTCAATAAATCTATTGTGGCACGAGCTGTGTGACATGTTGCGCCGTCTTGTTGAAACCACATCTCCTGGACATCATGGTTATTCAATTCAGGAATGAAAAAGTTAGTAATCATGGCTCTATACCGATCACCATTGACTGTAACGTTCTGGCCACCATCGTTTTTGAAAAAGTACGGACCAATGATTCCACCAGCCCATAAAGCGCACCAAACAGTCAGTTTTTCTGGATGTAACGGTGTTTCAACATACACTTGAGGATTACCTTCACTCCAAATGTGGCAGTTTTGTTTGTTGACGTAGCCGTTCAACCAGAAGTGCACTTCATCGCTACGACGATAAAATGGACGTAGTGCGCGATACGTTTTCCGCACAGAACCATTATTTTCGAAATAAAATTGCACTAATTGCAAGCGTTGTTCAGGCGTGAGTCTATTCATGATGAATTGCCAAACCAAACTGAGAATAAATCACTTGACAGCTGTTAAATCGGTCGCCATCTTGAAAAGTAATGCCAACTTAAAGTTCTATACCTCTATAAAAACACCCTTTATAAAGAAAACCTAAATAAACATTTTGTAGAACAGCGCATATGTCTAAGTCACTTTACTTCTTCAAAAAAAAAATATATATATCAAACATTAGGTAATTTTTGCACAATTTTATAAGAGGACCCCCTTAAACAATCTTATCGATTTTCAGCTTGGTGGGAATTTAGGTAGCTTTACTCGTATAATTTGGTTTAATTTGAACGAACTAAATAACAAATTGAAAAAAAAAATTAAAATAAAAATTAAGAAAAAAAAATTAAAATTAATAATAAAAAAAAAAAAAAAAAAATTTTAAAAAATTAAATACAATAAAATGCTGTTAGTAACAGATGAACGTTTAACGATTCATAACTCAGCGCCTCGTTAGATACACGTAATAAATTGAAAATATTTCTTTTTTCGCTAATATTTATTTGCCATAATTCAGTTATGTGACACTTTATAAATAAATCAAATAAAATAACATAAAATAAAATATATAAAAAAAAATTAAAAAAAAAATTTTAAAATATAAAAAATAAACCAAAAAAAATAAAAAAAATATATTAAAATATAATAAATTAGATAAAATAAAATAAAATAAAATAAAATAAAATAAAATAAAGTAAAATAGAAAAAAATAAAATAAAATAAAATGAAATGAAATAAAATAAAATAAAATAAAATAAAAAAAATAAAACAAAAAAATTAAATTAATAAAAAAAATATAAAAAAAATAAATTAAAAAAAAATAAAAAAATAAAAAATAAAATAAAAATAAAGAAACAAAAATAAATATGTTGAATATATTCGTTTACCTAACACTATGCATGTCATTCTATTCTTTACATACTGTCATTTACACACATGTATAATTATTAGTCTATGCTTTATTCATTTATTCTTTTTGTAACATTAAACTTTCTTCTGGATTAAAACCTCATGGAGTGAAGATCAACTTACAGTTTATCTCTAAATAAATACTGAATTATCTCTGCAATCTCGTCAAAATAAAAAAAAATAGAAAAAAAATAAAACAAAATAAAATAAAATAAAATTAAAAAAATAAACTAAAATCAATTAAAATAAAATAAAATAAAATAAAATAAAAAAATAAAATAATATCAACAAAAAAAAAATAAAGAATAAATAAAAAAATAAAAAAAAAATAAAAAAAAATAAAAAAAAATAAAAAATATAAAAATTAAATAAAATAAAGTAAAATAGAAAAAAATAAATAAAATTAAATTAAATAGAGGTAAAAAAAACTAAGACAGAAAAAAATTAATATAGAAAAACAAAATAAAATAAAATTAATTAAAAATTAAAATTAAAATTAAGTACAATAAAATGGCATTAGTAACGGATAAACGGTTATTAATTCATCTCTCAGCGCTTGAAGGTGATCACATTAAATTCGTTAGATACACGAAATAAATTGAAATTATTTGTTTTTTCGCTAATATTTATTTGTCATCATTCTATTATGTCACACTTTACATTTGGATGCTTTAATTTCAATAACTCACAATTTATTTGGTAATTTTTAAAAAGCTTGCTTAGCCAATGTAGAATTAATTATTATAATTAATTTCTCTTTGCATTTAACTAATTAATGAAATACTAGTTGCTAGTATAAGTAAATGTAGTGTTACTTATAAATCTTTTGGTTAGTGAACAACAACAACAATCCACAGTACAAATTTACTTGTATACTCATCAAAAAATATCAACTCTTCCTGTGTATTTAGGTACTCTGTTCCTATCCTAATCATTAACACACATCCTTAGGTACTTACAATACTTTGCTGATGCTTTGTACTACCACAATACGTTTAATACTCGTACGTACTTAAGAATATTTTTGTATGTAGATATGTTTAATCAATATGTGTCGAGTGGTTGTTATGCTAACAGTTAATTGATTTTTAATTTTATTTAAATTTTTTTGATTTAATTGCTTATTTGTTAGAAATTGCTGAAATTATTTTCGTTGTTCGGTAACTAATTTATTAAATTAATATTCGCGTATTCCCAATATGGCTTCACTTGATTAAGTGCGTCCCGGTGCACTGGGTACATATTTCTCGGATGGTTGATATTGCCATTGGGCACAAATTGTAGCCTGTTCCGTTTTATTGTAGCCAGCTCTAGAAGAAAAAGAAGAATAGAATTAATTATTTTTGAAAATAATTGTCCTTTCGAGTGTGTGTGAAGGGCTTGAGTGGCAGCCCCAACGCAAAGAAAAAGTGAACGAAAATTCTATGTGTAGAAGCGAAGATTTACAGTGGGTCTCAAACCCAAACAATGGCTATCTATATAAGCGGTTCCATTAAACCGAAACCTGTTTCTGTCAAGACAATCAGGGCAATCGCATAGCAGGTAGAAGAAAAATCGTTTCTTCGCAACTCATGCATCAATTCTTAATAAAGCGATCCCAGCCTTTCGGTACTCCGTCCTTTTGAGTATGTCACGTCACGATAAAAATTCTAATTTTTCCGGAGAATATGAGTCATGCAACCTCTTCCGTGCCCATTTCGAACAAGTTTATAACGAGTTGCAACGGGCTCTGATATACCAATGCTTTCTTTGCCTGAAAGAATCTGCTTGATCGTATCTTGCTTAGCAGCAAGTTCGTTTACTCTGCGGTTCACATCTATGTCTCAGTTTTTTCTATTTGATTTGACACAGTTCAGCAAGGTTTTAGAGTTTATCGTAACGGAGGCTATTGCCCCCTGACTGTCAGATAAAGAATGTTTTTTGCTGAATATTCACTTCCAATATATTTTACTTCTCCTAGGATAGTGGAAAAGTCTACCTTCAACGTACCGCAGTAGTCCAGCCGCTAGAATAGGATCTCAAATAAAGAGGTAAAGGGAAAAACACATCCAACAACTCTGTCATAGAGTATCATGGTTGCTTTCCCTTCCTTCCCTGCAGGAATTTGTGTAAACATCTTGGAGCGGGTATCCAAGTTAGAAAATTAGCAGTCTGTGAAGTTCTGAAAGTTTAACTTTCTAGGATTTATGAGTGTACTGATGATCCAATTCTGTTCTCTAAAGCGAAAACATTCTATCAAATACAGTTACCATATAAGTGTACTGAACATGCCATGGAAGCGAAGATGCAGGTTTAAACTCATTTTTTAACGAGAGTTCTCTAAGACGTTTGGAGAGCGAAGTAAGTCTTTTCGTATCAGCTCCCAGCCTTAAGTAGACTCCATTTAGTAGCGGTGGAATTTTATATTTGTCATGGAGCCATGTGCAGAAATTCACAACAGGAGTGGCCTTTTACATATTTTTACATATTGTTCAAGCAGCTCACGACTTCCGGTCTTAAACCAAGTATTCTCTGACTAGCTAACAAACCTCCAATTGGAGGCGAGCTAAAGTGAGAAGGTTCGCCTTCTGCGGTTGTGCGTAGAGTTTGTGACCCTCCACATGAAAATCCTGCCCCAGTGAGAAATCAGAAATATCTCGGATGAGAAACTCCCCTTTTCATGACGATCTTTGCAAACTTTTTGTGGTTTACGACATGAGGGCATGTACCTGGAATGTCCGGTGCCTTAATTGGAAAGATACCGCTGCTCAGCTGACTGATGTTCTCGTATGACTAAAAGCTGACATCGCCGCCATCCAAGAAGTGCGATGGACGGGAGAAGGGCAGAAGTGGGTACTTGTAAATCCTACTATAGTGACCATATAAAGGAGTACAAATATCAAAATCGTGCATAAGGTTTTCAACGCCAGGAGGAAAGAAGAAGGTATCTTTGGCACAACAGTTGGAAAAAGCCGCCACCATGACGAAACATACAAGCTGAGGCTGATCGACTTTGCCGTGGCCCGAAATATGGTCTCTGAGTCTCTCGTTATAAAATATATGTATGTAGAACTGCATCCGAAGCTCTCTAAGTACTGCTGCTGTAGGAGCAATTGAATTTCGGCAAGGCCAAAGAAAGAGTCGATACGATGAGGATTGCTGTGCTGCATTGGAGAGAAAGTAAACTGACTTACAGAAGGTTTCAAGACCGAAGCATAATCATGTATGAACCAAAAAGGTATTATGGTCACCGTTGTCAAGAGATTACTGACTTTGTGGAAGGAACGCTTTTCTAACGTGCTGAATGGCAGAACATGGTCGGATGAACCCACGGCGAACTGATTTGACCTTATCAGTTTAGCTTTAGACCTGGCCAGATATTCACCATGCGACAAATCTTGAAGAATACCTAAGACAAAACTGCTTTCGTCAGTACTATAAGGAGCTGCCAATATGTCTGAATTTAATATCCCTGCAAAACTCATACAGCTATGTAAACAGGTCTTGGATAATAAAACAAGCGCAGTCAGAATTGGGAAGGACCTTCCAAATGAGATTTCAAGCGGGGTTACTATTTATCGAGTGGAGTCACAGACTTAAAAAGACAATGTACAGCTTCTGGACAACGCCGAGGATATTGATATATGTAATTGGTCATAACAACCGCATCGTAAGTTCTGCGTTCTCCAGGTTACACAAAGAAGCCAAGCAAATGGTCTGATAGTGAACGAGGGCGAGACGAAATATCTTCTGGCATCAAATAAACAATCAACTGTTGACAGTCATGAGTTTGAAGTCGTAGATAATTTCGTCTATCTTGGAACCAGCATCAACAACACTAACAATGTTAGCCTTGAAATTCAACGCGGAAGCACTCTTGCCAACAGGTGCTACTTTGGACTGAACAGGCAATCGAAAAGTAAAGTCCTCTCGAGACGAACCAAAACCAAACTATACAAGTTGCTCATTATTCCCGATCTGCTGTAAGGTACAGAAGCTGGGACGACGTCGACCTGGTGGCATTAGAAGTTGTTGAGAGAAAATTTTGAAGAAGATTTGTTGGTCCTTGTGCATTGGCAACGGCGAATACCGCGGGCGGTGGACCGATGAACTGTACGAGTTATACGACGACATTTACAGATGGAAGCGAATCAAGAGGGAGGGGCTGCAAAGGCATCCGAATGGATGAAAGCACTCCAGCTTTGACCTCACCTCCATAGGAAAGATCGAAGAAGAGGAGGAGACCGACATGGTTTCGCTTGGTATTTCCAATTGACGCAAAACTGCGGGAAGAAGAAACGAATGTCGCACAATTATTGATTCGGTTACGCCAGTAGCGGGAGTTATAGACGATTTAATGATAAATAAAAATAAATAAATGGAAAAATGGAAAATAAAGTCTTATTTTGGGAAATCAAATTTTAATTAAATCAAATTTTATAAATCAACTTAACAAATAAATTTTTTCAATTTTTAATACTGACATTAAGTAAATCTCTAAACTTAGGATTTCTTACATAACAATATAGCAACTTAAAATTAGAAATGAAAATACAAAAATAAATAAAAAATTTAAAATTATTTAAATCTAAAATGGGAGTGAAATAAATCTCCAGCTTCTATCAGTCTTTGGCATGGAATCAATAATCCCAGAAATTATACGCTCCACCTCTATGATTATGATAGGAGCTCGATTCACGTTCCGGTCTACCATAATAATAACCCCGCCCACTATTACCACTACTATTTGGTGGCAATTCGGAACTTGCACGTGTACTCAACGTATCCCAAAGCACACGTGGTCTCTGCACAATCTCACGAAAAATATTTACTGCAGCCAAACCCACGGATGCGACTTTAACACCCAAAAGCCGTGTGAATGAGTTTAGATTTTGTTTAAAACCCCCATCATTGTCGGAGCGCAACGAACGACCATAGTATTGATTGGCCTGCGCTCGCTCTGGATATGAATAGAATTTCTGTGACAAACCATAGGGATGTGAGAGTATCTTTTCAATGACATTGCCCGCATTGGGTGGCACATAGAGATCCGCTTGACGATATGTAATATCACAACGATTGGTACGATAAAAGAAATCCTCGAACCTTTGATGTGCCGAACATGGACTGCGCTCCTGGAAGCATGTGACCTGTACGACATTGTAGAAGATGGCGCCCAGTGTGTTGGCGGTTTCTGGAAGCGGAAAGAGTGAGAAAATTGCATTACATAACATCCTCAAAAAGTAGGGTCTTACATACCTGTGTTGAGTGATTGCAAACATTTACGCAGACGCGCATCGCAATCGCAATGCGAACGTGTAAATGTGCCGGTATTGCAAAGACCACGTCGACACTCGCCCACATTCAGCACATTCGGACAGTGATCGTGTTCGCGGCAGCAGCGATCCTCGGCGATGTGTGGTCCCAAGTCGTTGTAATCAAGTGCCGTGGTGCCTGCAACAATATAGACAGGGATTTGAATATTTTCTTACACTGTACATATGTATATGTATTTACCTGGTCCACACCATTTCGTGCCCGGATAAATAAAACCCA
The DNA here is from genome assembly GCA_030068015.2 of Neoceratitis asiatica. Classification (NCBI taxonomy): domain Eukaryota; kingdom Metazoa; phylum Arthropoda; class Insecta; order Diptera; family Tephritidae; genus Neoceratitis; species Neoceratitis asiatica. The sequence goes on along the minus strand of CM061525.1, from coordinate 81,855,297 downwards.
GCCCTCCTCTAAACTCACGTCCATACGAGCCCGACTTTAAGCACACCTCCTCTAGCTCCATCACCGATTCACGTGGCACCTGCCGTATACGCCTGGGATCGGACTGTAGTAACATACGTTGAATATCACCGCTATAAGAGAAGAGACAACAATAAGCAAAGGGGTATGGAGAAAATATGTAGAATTTTATAGCAATTCACCGATCAGTATGCATCTTACAAAATGGATGCCGCGATGAAAGTTCCACCATCACAGACATAGTGTTGTCAGAGATCAACACCGCCGAGCTGTGTCCACTGTCAATAAATATCAACACCACCAGCGCCACGGTTAAAACGAGTATGAAGAGCTTCTTTGACATGCTGCAAATGAAAGGAACGGAAATATTTGGTTTTATTAAAAATTTTCTATATTTAGCTTGCATGAATAACAGTATTAGCCAAAATCCTTATTAAAGATTAAATTTGCACGGTGAAAATACTAGCCAAGTCACGGGAGGCCCGTCTAAATAGGTCTACTTAGGTCAAAACATCACAAGAGAAGGTGGCTATTTGCAAACCTTGCACAGGTAAAGGAACAGGAGGAACATTAAGGCTGAGTAACCATGATCAAAGCACCAACGCCGGCCAAATCCTTCGTCAGGGCATACAGGGATAGATGAACAGCTCCTAAGATTTTGGATAAGTTCAGCTTTATCTCAGCCGATAAGTTGACGGAGTATAAAAAGGCTAGGCTCAACTGGTTAGAGAAAACCTTCAGCAAGGAAATGGCAGCGAGAAACCAAATCCCCCTGTACACGCCAAGAAACCACCTTCTAAAAGACTTCGATCTCAGGGCAAAACCGCAGGCCAACCTATGCTTCTCTCCCAGCCATCGTGGACGTCATGGTGAAGTAAACAGCTACGGTTTTTACATCGCCACAATGAAATTCCACAAGAAGGATGAGGCTCAAGGCAAGTGAGCGGAGAACGTTTCTAAAACCCTCAAGTAGCCCCAAGAGGCAACCTGGGAATTATATCCCATCAACAGAGGGTGGTTACAATTGCCACTCCGAAAACTACACGCTTTCGGTGTCAAACTAAGTCGGTACAGTATTCATTCGATGGGCAAGTGCGAAAGAGGATCAGCTTTTGTGCTCTGAGACCATGGAGGAAAATTCAGATGCAAGGATCGACGAATTCTAGGCAGTGGAGGTAACATCAACTTCTGGTGCTCAAGGTATTGCAAATTAACTTGCTCTACTCCAAAGCAGCTTCACCTGCTCTAGTTTTGTGTCTCAGCGAAACAGTGGGGGAAATCATTTACATCCAAGAACCTTGGGTCGTTGGCAACAAGGCGTTTGGATTAAACTCTGACGCCTACAATGTCTTAACAGCAGGTAGGCGTAGATCGTGGTCTCTAATAAAAAATTAACCTAAGTTATTGTCTTCTTCTAATAGCAGCAGCGATACCTGCATCATTGTGCCGCTAGAGAGCAAACACATCTGGATAGGGTGCTCATACTTCAAATTCAGGCATCATCGCATTGATTAATGGATTTATTGAGAGAACACTTCGGTGAGCAGATAATTTCACGTTTTGAACCGGTCGATTGGCCACCAAGATCGTGGGGATATGTAAAGTCTAAATTCTATGCGGGCAATCCCGCTTCGATTCAGTCCTTGGAGCAAAATATCACGCGTGTCATTCGCCAGTTACCAGTCGAAATGCTCGAACGAGTCATCGAAAATTGGACTCAACGGATGGACGATCTGAGTCGTAGCCGCGGCCAACATTTGAAAGAGATAATCTTCAGAAATTAAATGCCAAAGAATGTTCTTTCGAATGGTAATAAACATTCCTCACTAAATTTGAATTTTCCGTGTGTTTTTCTTTAAAAAATTAGAGAATCTCGAAATGGATCATCCGTTATTTATTATAATTTAGTGAAATTTTTCGTTTGTTTTTCATTTCAATTTTATTTTCGTTCACTTTTACGTTATCTCATTTCATTTCATTTAATTTTTTTTTTAATTCAATATCTTTTTTTTCATTTTACTTTATTTAATTTTTTTATATCATGTTATTTTTTATTATTATTTTAATTTAATTTATTTTATTTTTATTTTTATTTTTTTTAAGTTTATTGTTTTATTTATTTATTTATTATATTTCGTTGTGTCATATTTTCTTTTATTTGTTACAATTTAGTTTACATTTTCTTTCTTTTAATTTAATTTTACTTTTTTACTTATTCCAATTCCTTAAATTCTATTATATTAATTTTAAATCATTCATTTTTAGTTTATTTTATTTTTATTTATTTTATTTTTTTATTTTATTAAATTTATTTTTTTGGAATTTTAACTATTTCTTGCTGTTTCAATCTATTTCATTTTATTTATTTTTTATTTTAATTATTTTTGCTTTTCTTAGTTATTCTTCTTCTTCTTAGTTATCCCTGCTGGGTATGTAATTGCATTGTTCGCCGCACTCAGCATTACAGCTTGTTTTCGTTGGAGGTCAATACGCCTGTTTTTTTTTCATAGCCGGCACAATGCCTCACTAATCTGCATTGCTAAAATTGTTTTGTTTATTTTTAATAAGCAAGACATTTACCTACGCTCATCGCGCTCGAGTTATTAACGATTTAAATACTAATTTTTAATTTGATTTTTATTTTTTTTTATTTTTATTTTTTTTTGTGTGTGCGTGAAAATTGTAGGTCATCAAATATGTATATAAAAACGCTGTTACACTCATGCATGGATGTGAACTAAATATGTATATTCGCAATGATTCTGATGGTCTTCAATATTTTTTATTTTGAAATGCTTGTTATGCAGTTGTTCCAAATTTAATCACCTTTCAAAAGAAGAAGAAGAAGAACAAGCCAGTTATGGCACAGTACAGTACAGTACAGTACATTTATCCGTCTCGTATGGGTTAAGGTCAATACAACATTCGTTACTGTTGTGTCTTCAACATGAGCAAGAGAAAAAAACTTCGAATTTCGCATCTCTAAATTTCAAATCATAGCGGTATATAAATGGAATTACATAATATATGTAAGTGATTTCGCTCCATTAGGGAGAGTTGTAGTGGCCCGCTGTGTGTATTCATTCAAGCTGCGACTTAACTCCCACTGAAAATATTTGTTAGTTGTTCTGAATTCAACTTTCCAAGCCATAAATTTAAAGTTTTTTTGAATATATATGTATATAAATGGAAGTGGAAACTCCATTCACAAATATCACTGATTTAAGTTGCAGAGCCCTAGATACGTGGAAATTGAGCACTTCGAACAGTTCAATACTCTCTCATCCACGACGTTTGGGTATCCCCATTCCTTCTCATCTGGGAGGGGATGTAGTGTAGTCCAATTCTAACGGAAATGATAATGCAGAGTTGGCCATATTAGATCGACCCATCTGGCAACATTGCAACTTTGGCAAGAAACGTCAGATCGACTAATGGCAGTACGTGTTTGAACCGTCAGTCTGGGGGGATTTTTGCTATAGAGTCAATCCAGTTCGCTGAAATTGTGCAGCTGTGCGAGAAAATCCAAAATATCTTCTCAATTATTAAAACTCAATTCTTCACGTCCCAAAAGTGTCAGCGTGATGTGAAATTTGTGCTGATTATCGGTTATCGGGTCATTTTTCTTTACAAATGAACGTGTCTAAACAACAACCGTCAATCACAAGTGTTGCCAATTATTCGTGAACACTTCTGGTTTCAACAAGACGGAGCACCCGGCCATTTTGACTGGCCTCCTCTGTGCCTACTTGGAGTCAAAGTCTTATAGTCCCAAGTCTAGGACTCTAAACGAGCTTAAGGCCAAAATCCGCCGAGAGAGTGAGATTGAGACAACTCTACTCATTAATGGGACCAGCATGCATTCAATAGTGCATGAAAATTTTATTTGAAAAATTTGTTCACGGACTATCGTATAGTCCTGACTGACTTCGCAAAAAATAAACTGAAAGGTCAACGTTTTTTTACACCTGAAGAGGCGGTTGATACATTCAGAACGCATATTTTAATCTCTAATCCCGAAATATATAAAGCAGCCGAACCTATAATACAAATTTCAATTACGACACCTGGACAATCTTCGCAAACATCCGCTTTCGAAAACTCGGCTCGAAGGTTGGTCAAGGTCAAGTTGCTACCGGGCGGCTGATGAATTTTTATTAGTGATTTTTCACTTCATTTCGGAAATAATGAATGTGTTTCGCGCGCTTCGCTGAACTTATGGTCAACATAATCGGCCTACTGAGCGTACTATTCGCAACACCATCACCCATCTTGAGGTCCAGCATTCATTATTGGATAATATTCGTCCGAATAGACCAAGTCCGGCACGCAGTGAAGAAAATATAGCGGAAGAAGCTGAGAATGTGCACGAAGACCTTGGAGAATCGATTCAGCGCCGTTCGCAGCAACTCGGACTGACATATGGAACGACTTGGGGCATTTTACGTCGAGATTTTGAACTGAAAGCGTACAAAATATAGCTTGTGCAAGAACTGTCCCAAGCGACATCGCTTCGCTCTATCGGCTCTTGAAAAGTTCCAAGAAGATCCGACATTTTCGAGCCAAATTTTGTTTAGCGATGAGGCACATTTCTGGCTCAATGGGTATGTAAACAAGCAAAATTGCGGCATTTGGGACGAAGAGCAACCTGAAGAGATTCAAGAGCTGCCATTTCATCCAGAGAAATCAATGGTTTTGTGTGGTTTGTGGGCCGGTGGAATCATCGTTCCATATTTCTTCAAAATTAATGCTGCCGGTGAGAATGTAACCGTCAATGGTGACCGTTATCGCGCCATGATAACCGACTATTTGATGCCTGAAATTAAAACTCGTGATCTCCTTGACATTTGGTTTCAACAAGACAGCGCCACTTCCCACACAATCAGTCAATGGATGAATTGAGAGAACACTTCGGTGAGCAGATAGTTTCACGTTTTGGGCCGGTCGATTGGTCACCAAGATCATGTGATATCACACCGTTAGACTTTTTCCTATGGGGATATGTAAAGTCTAAAGTCTATGTGGACAATCCCGCTTCGATTCAGTCCTTGGAGCAAAACATAACGCGTGTCATTCGCCAGTTACCAGTCGAAATGCTCAAACGAGTCATCGAAAATTGGACACAACGGATGGACCCTCTGAGACGTAGCCGCAGCCAACATTTGAAAGATATAATCTTCGAAAGATAAATGCCAAAGAATGTTCTTTCGAATGATAATAAATATTTCGCATTAAATTTGAATTTTCTGTGTTTTTTTTCCTGTAAAAAAGTAGAAACCTCGAAATGGATCACCCGTTACATAAAATTTAAAACAATTATCCACTGGAGTATGCATAACTGTAAAGATCACGTTCATAAGTGTGAACTTGACTTTATTTTTATTGCAATTTTATGTTAATTGATTTTTTCTGCTCATAGAAAGTGTCATAAGGAAGTCAATTTTGCACGTTTCCAATAAAAATGTAAACTCTGTACGTACATGTACGTATATATGTATGCGTGTAAGCTGTAACTAAGCCATTAAAAATCAGATAAAACAGTTTGTGTCATTAATGCCAAAAATAGCCTCAATAAAAAGCGCCGAAAATGATGACCTAAAGAAAAAAAAGTAATAAACCCATAGCTTTTACTACTAACAACAAAAACAACAGCAGCAGCAACAACAACAACTGAGCGTAAACGACACGAACGATTTCAAAGGAGGATGGTAATCAAAATAAACTAACTAACGCCAGACGAAGAGTTCCATTCATTTGCATTTATTATCGCACGCACACACATATAAATAATTATAAATATATACATACATATCTATGTGTTTGTATGTTTATCTTTTAAAATGTATCTAAAATAAAGCCAAGAAGCGCATAAATGCGGTCAACAAAGACATTTACGTCGTACCAATAAACCAAAATGAATGGTTGGCCGGTCGGTCGGTCGGTCATTGGTCTTGAAAAATGAAAAAAAAGAAACGCTATTGACCCTGAACCGGAACTAAGCTAACAGCTAAACCAAATATTGACCTTTTTTTCCATGTTATGCGAATGAACACAAAATCACATACATATATACATACTAATATATATATGTATTTACATTGCATAAAAACGCGATCAAATGTTCAGCCCACACACTCAGCGCCAGCTACCGGCGTTCATGTGCTTAATGCAAATGTGAGTATTTTTTATACTCGGCTCTAGTAAACACACAGAGTATATTAGAATCGTTTAGCTAACAGTTGCATGTAACGTCATAAAATAATCGATACAGATACGGACATATATAAATATAATGGAGTGTATTATTAACCAGTGATCCATTTCGACGTTCTCGAAAAAAAAAACAGAAAATTCAAATTTAATGGGGAATGTTTATTACCATTCGAAATAACATTCTTTGGCATTGATTTTTTTGAAAATTATCTCTTTCAAAAGTTGGCCGCGGTTACGTCTCAGATGGTCCATCCGTTGAGCCCAATTTCCGATGACTCGTTCGAGCATTTCGACTGGTAACCGGTGAATGACACGCGTGATGTTTTGATCCAAGGCCTGAATCGAAGCGGAATTGTCAGCATAGAATTTAGACTTTATATATCCCCACAGGTCTAGCAGTCTAAAGGTGTGATATCACACGCTCTTGGTGACCAATCGGCCGGCCCAAAACGTGCTCACCGAAGTGTTCTCTCAATAAATCCATTAATCAATGCGATGTGTGAGAAGTGGCGCCGTCTTGTTGAAACCAAATGTCGCGGAGATCACGAGCTTCAAATTCAGGCATCAAATAGTCGGTTATCACGGCGAGATAACGGTCGCCATTGACGGTTACGTTCTCACCGGCATCATGTTTGAAGAAATATGGGTCGATGATTCCACCGGCCTACCAACCACACCAAACCGTTGTTTTTTCTGGATGAAATGACAGCTCTGTAATCTCTTCAGACTGCTCTTCGATCCAAATGCGGTAATTTTGCTTGTTTACGAACCCATTGAGTCGGAAATGGCCCTTATCGCTGAACAAAATTTGGCTCGAAAACTTTTCAAGAGCCCATAGAGGGAATTTATGTCGCTTGAGAAGGTCGAGCTGCTTCAGTTCTTACAAAACCTGTATTTTGTATGCTTTCAATTTAAGATATCGACGAAAAATGCGCCAAGTCGTTCCATACGTCAGTCCGAGCTGCTGTGGACGGCGCCGAATCGACTCCTCACGGTCTTCGTGTATACTCTCAGCTACGGCCGCTAAATTTTCTTCAATGTGTGCTGGACGTAGTCTATTCGGTCGAATATTATGCGATAATGAATGCTGGGCCTCAAGATGGGTGATGGTATTACGAATAGTAGGCTTGCTAGGCCGATTATGTTGACCATAAGTTGAGCGAAGCGCGCGAAACACATTCTTTACAGAATTTCAATTTGGAGAATAAAATTGAATGATTTGTAAACGTTGTTCAGGCGTAAGTCTTTCCATGATGAAATACCAAACAATACTGAACAAAAATAACATGACAGCTTGACACGACCCGTGATCTGTCAGAAAAAGGCTATTGAAAAAAGTACCTCTACTTGGATCACTCTTTAGCATTTAGCTCAGCGTTTTTGAGTTTTTGTACTCCTTTCAAATAATAGAGTTTCTCAGGCAACCAAAATAAGCGTTTGCTTCTGTGATGACCTATTCATTCTCTCGCCGTCCAGCCTTTTGTTCAGGTTTGGAAACAAGAAATAGTCGCAGGGGACTAAATCTCTAGAATATGCAAGATCTAGTATTAGTTCGTGGCCCAATTTATGAATTTTTGCCATGGCGACTACATACGTGTGCAACCGTGCATTGTCCTGATGGAACAGCACTTTATTCGCACTGTATTGATTCATGTTTCGTCTACGGTAACAAAATGGCGCAAAACTTTGTTTGGATTGCGGCTGAACATCGCCAAATACTCCTTTTACGTGGTTACACCCACTTTTGGGTCCAAAAGTATATCTCAGGAACTACCGCACCATGGTATAGGTGGCAATTTTTTTTGTGGCCAACATTGATAACTCGTAAAGTAGTCTATGTTTTTGATGGGATTTTTCCTTCAGAATATACATACATACGTTAAGAACTTTTTTTTGATAAAAAAAGGGCGTATTACCGACCCCTACACATTTTTCATTTCTTTCATGCATATAAAATGGTATATTAACACTGGTTCGAAGTATGTAAGTACCAGAAGGATAAGAGAAAGACACACCGAAATTTATACCGAACGTATCAGAATGATGAGCTGAGTTGATTTAGCCATGTCCGCCTATCCGCCCATCTGTTTGAACGTCAGCTGGTCTGTAAGTTTTTCAGATATTTCAACGACATTTAGCAAGCGTAATGTATTCATCATTTGTCGGAATCGGCCGGATCGGTCGACCATATCAAATAGCCCGCATACAACCGATTCGAGAAATGAGGTTTGAGGGCTAAATCTTACCAAAAATGGCTAAGATAGGTACCTCCCATCTAACAGTCCTTCTGTTTTTGACCGATCTGTGTATTAAATATAAATAATTGACGAGTATCTAATTTTCGGTCCCGCACGAACACTTAGTCTACCTTACTTTTTGTTGTTATTTTATTTATTTTCACTTTTTTGCAAGTTCATGTCTGGCTACATTTATTAGCCGAGTTTTTTATGCAATCAATAACACAAATCTTTGATATCCTTTACTCGTCTTCTTCTTCATCATCTGCTAATGAACATAATTTGACATTTAGTTACTGTTATTCTAAGTATACTGAACACTTTATTGCCATTCCCATTAAAGCAAATTTGAAGTACAAATATTTAGTTTAAGCAAAGCTCCATTTTTGACACTTATTTACTAAATACTGATATGTGTATGTATGTATGTAAATGAGTCTAGTTGATTGCACATACACATGTTCATATGCAGATAAATATATTTGATCTTTAAATATTTACTCAAGGGTTAGTTTCAGTAGCTAATCTTATTTTTTTTTTTGGCTCATTTCCTGTGCTCGAAATCTTGATTTCTTCGAAGAGACGCACGAAAGAATTTGAATTATGCAAAAAGAAGAGTTTTGATTTTTAAATCGGTGTTGTAGTTAGTTTCAAGGTGCGTTCCTAATTAACTGGAGACTTACTGTACTAAATATTTTTTTTCAACAATATTTTTGGAGACAAACCATAGCGAAAATGGTTCAGATAATAGAATCTGAACGGCACATTGCGTATAAAGGATGGTCCAAGTCTTTCTTTGACAGATCACTTGTGGGTCGTGTCAAGCTCTCATGTTATTTTTGTTCATTGTTGTTTGACATTTCATTATGAAAATACTCACTTGTGTAAAGAATGTGTTTCGCGCGCTTCGCTCAACTTATGATCAACATAATCGGCCTACTGAGCGTACACCTCTTGAGACCCAGCATTCATTACTGGATAATATTCGACCGAATAGACCATGTCCAGCACGCAGTGAAGTAAATATAGCGGCCACAGCTGAGATTGTACACGAAGACCGTGAAGAGTAGACTCGGCGCCGTTCGCAGCAACTTGGACTGACGTATGGAACGGCTTGGCGCATTTTATGTCGAGATCTTAAATTCAAAACGTACAAAATACAACTTGTGCAAGAACGGAAGGCGCTCGAACTTCCCAAGCGACATCGCTTCGCTCTATGAGCTCTTGAAAAGTTCTAAGGTCGAACGTTTTCGAGCCAAATTTTGTTCAGCGATTAGGCCCATTTCTGGCTCAATGGGTATGTAAAGAAGCGAAATTGCCACATTTGAGACAAAGAGCAAGCTGAAGAGATTCAAGAGCTGCCATTTCAACCAGAGAAATCAATGGTTTTGTGTGGTTTGTGGGCCGGTGGAATCATCGGTCCATATTTCTTCAAAAATGATGCCGGTGAGAATGTAACCGTCAATGGTGACCGTTATCGCGCCATGATAACCGACTATTTCATGCCTGAGATTGAAGCCCGTGATCTCCGTGACATTTGGTTTCAACAAGACGGCGCCACTTTCCACACATCGCATCAATCAATGAATTTATTGAGAGAACACTTCGGTGAGCAGATAATTTCACGTTTTGGGCCGGTCGATTGACCACTAAGATCGTATCATCGTATCATACCGTTAGAGTTTTACCTAAAGTCTATGCGGACAATCCCACTTTGTTTCAGGCCTTGGAGCAAACCATCACGCGTGTCATTCGCCAGTTACCAGTCGAAACGCTCGAACGAGTCATCGAAAATTGGACTAAACTGATGGACCATCTGAGACGTAGCCGGAACCAACATTTGTAAGAGATGGTCTTCAAAAAATAAATGCCAAAGGCTGTTCTTTCGAAAGATACTAAACATTCCCCATTAAATTTGAATTTTCTTTGTTTTTTTTTCTTTAAAAAAAAAAGAGGAAACCTCAAAATGGATCAGCCATTACAATACTCATTAGCGACAAATTATATGATTGCGTAATTTAATTAAAGTGCAAAATCCTTAAAGGATTCAATTCCTCAAATGTCGAACTTTCGCAGAATTCTTCGTTAAACTGTGTACTCATAATTCATTACGGCCAAGCTGCTGATAAGCTTAAGATAGTTTGTACTTTTTCAGAGATGACGAATACCCTAGACGACAGAACGATAAGATGTACGACGTCATTAATGTACTAGATCATGGAAATGAGACGCATTGACTTCTCTGGCTAGGTCAGGCTGTCCATAAAAACTAAGGCTTTGAAAGTTTTTGCTGCAGCACTCACGGAGTAAGAGGAGGAAAAGGAAGACCTACACTCTGTTAGAAACATTGGGCAGAGCAAAACCTCACTTCACTTGTTGCTTAATTTTTCCAAATGGATTATTGCTTTAATGGCCATTTCTTACAATAAAGTTTAAAGTTTCAGGAAACAAATAAAAATTTAACAAATTTAAAACAAGAAACTGTTGTATTTAGATGTAATATCAATCACACATCTATTCTACTTCAATTTCACTTCCTTGGAATTCAACACGATCGGAATCTTTTTAATTAAATACAGTAAATTGCAAAAAAAAACTTTACCCCAAATGCCTTTCACATTTTTAGCCAGCCACACACGTTGCTTATATGTAGGTAAATAATTCAAGAACTCTTTGAATTTCTTAAATACCGCATTTACTGGCATTGAATTGCAGTCCTCATATTCAGTTTTTAAATAAATTTTTTCTTAACAAAAACTAGTTTTAATTGGTCATTATTTCATTTTTATAGCTTCTGCAGTGGCAAGGCAAGCAATTTAGAAATGATGGACATCGCTGAGATTTCTCTAATCCACAATAATGTTATGATTTTGTATATATACGACTAAGAGTATAAATTAGAGTTTTTTTAATTTTTTTTTTTATTTAATTTAATTTTTTATTATATTTGCCTTTTTACATTTCGTTTGATTTATTTAAATTTACAAAATTTTGTTGAATTTAATGTAATTTTGGATTGTTTAATGCGGCCTGTAATTGTTTTTGGTTATAAGTATGGCTGTTTTGTTAGAAAAATTTATTTAATTGAATATTTTGTTATACAACAAAGAAAAATTGATAGAAGTGACAGCCGTTTCGGAGATCACACTTCTCCTCATCAGACTTCTTTTGTCAGGAATCGAACCGATGGATTCTGGCATCACAGGCGAGTTCTCTAACAACTTAGCCAACGCCTGCCATGTAATCTGTTGTTGTTTTATTCAATTTTTACTAACCAACAAGTGCGCTAATATTTTGCCGCTATTTTTACTTAATATTAATGTAATTTAATTTAATTTTATTTAACCTTATTTTATTTTAATTAAATTTAGATTTGGTTTTTCCCTTTAATTTATTTAATTTCATAATTAATTTTCTTTAATTTTATTTTATATATTTGTTTTTTAAATTGTTTCATTTTGTTCATTAATTTTTTTTTTTTTTTTTTTTTGCTTTATTTCATCTCGTTTAATATTTTATTTTTATTTTATTGAATATTTTTTCTCATTATTTTCTTCAATTTAATTGCATTTTATTTTATTTTGTTTTATTATTTAACATATTTTATTATATTAATAAATTTTATTTTAATTTGTGTAATTTTTTGCTTTAATTTATATAATTTTATTTATAGTGTTGTTATATTTTATTGCATTTTATTTATTTTAATTTATTTAATTTTGTTTCCACTTTTATTTTTTATTTTATTTTAATTATTTTTATATTTTTTTTTAATATTTCATTTTTATTTTTTATTTTATTTCATCATTCTTTATTTTAAAACAATTCGTTTTTATTAATTTAATTTGACCTTATTTTATTTATATTCATTTTATATTTTTCTTTATTTTTTCCTTTAACTTATTTAATTTAATTTATTCATTATTATTATATTTTGTTTCATTTTATTTTGTTTTATTCAATTCAATTCTTTTTATTATTATTTTTTTATGTTATTTCATTTCGTTGTATGTTTTATTTTATTTTATTTTATTCTTTTTTGATTATTTTATTTTAATTTTTTCTATTTTGTTTATTTTTTTTTTGTTTTAAATAAATTGATTTTATATTTTTATTTTGTTTAATTTTTGATTCTGTTCTATAATTTCGTCTTTTAAAATATTTTATTTTTATTTAATTTATATTTAATGTATTTTATTAATTTAATTTCATTTTATTTTATTTCATTTTATTTTTTTAATATTTATTGTATTTTATTTGTTTTTATTTCATTTTATTTTCTTTTATATTTTAATATTTTGTAATATTTGTTGTTATTTTCCTTATTCCTTTTCTTTAATTTATTTTATTATGTTGTTTTCTCTTATTTCTTTTTTTAGCTTATTTTATATTAAAGATTTTTATTTTATTTAACCATATTATTTTTAATTTAGCTTATTATTTTCCCTTACTTTATTTACTTGTATTCTCTATTCCTTTACTTTACTTTGTTAATTTTTTATTCTCTTTTTTTCATCTTATTTTGTTAAATTTTATTTTATATTATTTGATTTGATTTTAATTTGTTTAATTATTTATTTTTTTAATTTAATCCATTTTTCTTAATTTAATTTTAAATAAGGTTTCTTAATTTAACTTATTTATTTATTTTTTTAAATAAATTTTATATATTTTTTGTCATTTTATTTTATATTTTATTTTTTTCTATTATTTCTTAACTTATTTTATTTTATATTAATCATTTTTATTTAATTTGTTATTGTTATTTTTATTTAAATTAAAATAATTTATTTTAATTTAGCTTATTATTTTTTCTTTTTTCCTTTAATTTATTTCCTTTTATTGTGTTTTATTTTATTTTTTTGTTATTTTTATTCTATTTCGTTTCATCTTATTTTGTTTAATTTAAATTTATAATACTTGATTTTGTTTAATTTTTTTTTTGTAATTTAATTTAGTTTAATTTATTATTTAAAGTTAAATATATTATGGTTATTTTTAATGCGGTCTGTAATTGTTTTTGGTTGTTGTATAACAAAATATTCAATGAAAAATAATGTTTCTAACAAAAACAGGCCTTTGAATACAGCTCATTTAATACATTAAACTTTAATCCATTTTCTTTATTCAATTTAACCACATTTTCTTTAATTAATTTTTTTTATTTCCCTTAATTAATTTAATTTAGTATAATTTAATTTAATTTTGTCTTATTTTTTATTCTAATTATTTATTTATTGTTTTAATATATTTTATTTAAATTATTATTTTTATTTTTTATGTTTGGCTCTATTTTGCTTTTGGTTAATTTAGTTTAATTCTATTTTGTTTAATTTAATTTAATTTAATTTAATTTCTTTTACAACTACACTTACACTAATTTTCACATTTAACCGTTATTTGTTTGAACTAGTTAGTTTTCCGTTCGGCGATCTTGCATTTAACGGACTAGTACGATTGTTTAAAACTTCCGACACACGACACAATGCACGTCCGTTTCCGTTAGGCGTTAGCAGTTAACTGAAAAGCTGCGAGCATATTAATTTTACCGAACTTTGGTTGATCTAACAAGAAGATATTTTGTTGTATGAACACTGTTAAATGAGCAAATACAAAACAATCGTAAAAGAAGAAGTGTTAAAAGTTAAACATAAAAATGTTTTTCTTATTGCGTATGTAAGCGAACAGTTGATGGTATTGTTGTATGCAAAGAACAACAGACTACACGTATATATAAAGTTAAATTAAATATTTAAAAAGCTTGAGCCGACTGCTATGTTTACAGACGTTTGTTTGTGTACCTAGTGCAAACATCTCTACGTATTTAAATATTAATATTAGTGTTGTTGGTATATGAAAAAGTTGCAATTTTTTAAATAACAGATATTAAATATTTTTTACAAAATCACAATTCATCGTAGTCTCCGACTAATTCAACATTATATTTTATTTTATTTTTTTGCATTCATTTGTTAATTGTGCCACTCTTGTGATTATTATTATTTTTTTATTTTTTGTTTTGTTTTATTTTTATTCGTTACTTGCATACGATTAACGGAAATTTGGCGAGCTTTCTACTTGCGATCTTCATTGAGTGCAGTAAATCAAGCTTTTATCCTTTTGTTTCAACTCTGTTTGTTATTTAAATATTTTTATTAAATTTGTTTATTAACAAATGAGGCGATGAACTGGCGCCATTTGACATGCCCTTAGGCGAAATTTAATCGTATTAACATACATAAGCAATTTCAGTGAATACTAATAATGGATCATTGGTATTTGGTAGTTTAAAAAGAGCTGGAGAAACAAAGTGAAGAGATGAAAAGACGTTTAGCAAATGCAGGAAATTAATTACTCTGCCTAGTCGTATTTCATTTAAATTTTTTGATTAGTATATTTTTTACATTTTTATTAAATTTATGTTAATTTGTGTTGATTTATTTGATTATATTTTATTTTACTTTTTTAAATTAATTTAATTACTATTAATCTTATTTTAACTTATTTTACTTTATTTTATTTTATTTTCATAATTTTTGTTATAAAGGGTTATACATTTTGTAGTTTCGCAAGTGCCGGGCTGTATTTTGACAACTGTCAAACTTTACTGTCAGAAACAAACATGTTTTGTTTTAGTTAAGAGTCAGGCATTTATGAAAATGAACCTCTTAACAATCGCACAACGCGTTAAAATGATTGAAACCTCACAACGCCGTAGTTACGTCGATTGGGTGCTGGAAGAATAAAATGTGGATCGTTATTTTTCCTCAAAATTTTCTTCAGCGACTAGGCACATATCTCACTCGTTGGATACTTAAATATCTGCATGTGAGGCTTCAAAAAATTCTCAAATAAACGAAGAAAGGCCATCATACCCAAGAAACTTACTCTCTGTTGCGCTCTTTGGTCCCCGGAGGTGTGATTGCACTTTACTCCTTTGAAAACGTTAAAGGCAAGGCTGTCACTGTCATTTCGAAGCGTTATTATCGTATGATAACCGACTTTTTTTTGTCTACAATTGAAGAACACGACTTGGAGAATGTGTAGTTCCAACAAGATGGTGCCACATGCCACACAATACGACCTATTATTGCTCGTAATCTCTCGTCTTCGCGATGCCAATTGGCTATCGAGATTGGGCGATTTGACACCGTTAGACTTTTTTGTTGGGGCTATGCGAAGGACTATGTTTATGCGGATAAACCTTTAACTCCTGAGCACTTGAAAACTAACATTTATCAAATTACGGCTGATATGCCACCTAACATGTGCAAAAAATTGGTCGAAAATGACATCAAACGAATCGAAGTTTGTAAAAATTTACGAGACGGTCATCTGAACGATGTAGTATTTCACCTATAATGCCAAGGTTCAAACTTTAAATAGAAAAAGAAATTTATGAAAAAATTATTTGAAATACATTTTATTTGCAATTTTTTTTTGGCAACTGCCAAATTGATAACCTTTTATATTGGTTTATTTAATTGCATATTATTTTATTTTAATTAAACTTTATTTTAACATAAATTAATTTTAGTTGTTATTTATTTTATTTTATTTCATTTCCTTTTATATTAAATAATTTTGTAAAATTTAATTTATTTATATTTTATTTTATATTAACTTTTTCTTCTATTTTATTTTATTTGGTTTTTCTTTTATTTTATTCTGCTTTAATTCATTTTATTTCATTTTTTATTTTCTTTATATTTTTATATTTTTATTTTGTTATTTTTTTTATTTTCTTTTGATTCTTTTCTTTTTATTTATTTTATTTTATTTTGTTTTTATTTATTTCACTTGCTTGCATTTTTATTTTTACTTATTTTCTGTTGTCTTATTATTCCCTTATTTTATGTTATTTGTTTTTTTACTTTACTTAATTTTATTTAGTTTTTTTTATTATTTTTTATTTTTATTCTAATTAAAGTTTTAAAATTTTATTTATATTGTGACGGAAATCCCATATAAGAAGAACAGATTGAATGAGTAGCAGTGTAAAGGTAATTCCCCGAAAAGAATATTTGGGTCATCTACAGGTATAAAAAGAGCGGCAGCCCCGCTATCACAAGAAGAGACGAGTAGACAACTTAGTGGAGTTAACATTGCTATGAGCTGTGTGTGTTTTAGAAACGGATAAGCTGAGTGAAGCAGATAATAATTGTGTATCATAGAGAATTGTAAAATGAGCCATTGGCTATAGTAAAGAATTGTAATTATCAAAGACTTAATAAGCGTTGAGTTAATTCCTGACGGTTGAGAGGCCAAACGAACAAATCTTGTGAGTTTTGTTTAGCAATCCAATGATCGGACTCGAAGGATTTGGGAAATCATCGAGGCTAACTTAGCAAATTCGTTACAATATGATTTTATTATTATTTTCTATATTTAATTGTTTTTTTTTTTTTTTTTATTCTTTTATTTATTTTTTTTTTTGACTCTATAAAATTTTTAATTTTTTTTTGCTTTATATTGTTTAATTTTATTTAATGTTTTATATTTAATTCAACTTAATTTATATTTTTCTAATTTCATTATTTTTTTATTTTGCTTTTACATTTATTTAATAATAGTTTATTTTTTGAATTTTGAATTTTTAATTTTTTATTTTATTGCATTTAATGCCTTTTATTTTATTTTATTTCTGCAAAAGTCAAAACTCCAAAAAAATATTCAATTCCAACACAGAATTCATTTTCACTCATCTCAACATATTGTTTCTTGTTTGCTGCTGCACCCACTTATTGGCCTCAAATTTTCTCAGCAGACATCGTCTGCAACTTTGTCTACTTTATTGCAGATTTTAATGCAAAAAAAAAAACAGCAACTAGTATTGTCAAGGTTTTCGAAAACCAACCAAAGCCAAGAGTCTAACAAATTTGCGCCTAACTCAAATTTTATGGAATTATAATAGTTTTTTTAAACTCGTATTTGCGTAGTTTTATTTTTTATTTGTTTTTTATTTATTTATTTATTTTTTCTTATTGGTAATTAATTATTAAAATTTAGCGAACAGTTCTTCTTTCTTCATTTTTGTTTTGATTTTTTTCATTGGTTTCATCTATGGTATACGAAAGATTTAACATTTTTATGAATTTAGCGAGCAAAACAAATACGAAAATTATTTGAGTGTTTGATAATGGGATATTTATAAAATAAAATGAAATTGTTGAAATCTCTTTTATAGTATTTACAGCCGATCATTCAAGGGAATGATCGAGTATTCACTGACACATGACAACAAGTAGTCTCCTTCTGGCGGGTAGAACAGTTTCAAGACTTCGAAATTTAATACATTAGCGGAGCGAAAAATTAAATTTTGAAATTCCAATGCTACTGTTGAATTAGTAGACTAGAATTTCATTACATCTAATTTAACGGTAATGAGGCAAACCATGCCAAACCCTTACCAAAAAGTGCTCATATCATTCTTCTCTGTTCGTTGGTTTACAGAGTTTAAGACAACTTTGATGTTTTCAAACTTTAAAATTCATAACCTCAAAATTGCAATGAGACAATTTTTCAAAGCCAAAACTAGACACACATCCAATTTTCACGTCATCTCATTAACTATGTGAAAACCTTCGTGATTGCAGCAAGATAAATGCCACTTTTATGCTTCAATTCTCTTCCCAGTTGCTTAGGCATTTATGTATGTTGGTCGCGCTTAAACAGTATTAATGTTAACATATCTACATCTCGTACTTGTCTCTACTCTAATTCTTCACACCAAATTTTTGTGTTTTTCAGTTGAGCCCTTGTCATTTAGTTGTCTGTTAATCGCCTGCGGTTGAGATTGTTGAGGTCAAATATGTCATTGACATGTTCCCCAGCACAGCAGGTAATCGCGATAAGTAAAAAAAAATTATAAGCTAAACCCGAACTTACATTTGTTGTAATTATTTTGGCACCTTCATTCAATACAAATAAACCTTTTGTGATGTTGAAAGTGAATTGCGCGTGAGCATTGTTTAAAAGATCTGGTTTGGTTGGCGACCAGATTTTGTTGGGACACTTTTTGTGTGAGATATATTCCTCATTTGTCACTTACATACGTTTTTCTGTAACTGAAAAATGATAAATTTCCCTCTGCCAAAGCTCATCACGATTGCTCTGCGCAAGATCGCAAAAGGTTGTCATTTTACTAAGCGGAAGATTGCGGACCCGAGACTTATGCACTGGGCACAAATTGAGAACATTGCGGAAAAGGTGACTCAAAATTACATTCCAAATTAACTAACTGATGACCAAAATCGGAGAACCTACTTGGGAAATATAAAAACTTTTACTCCCAAGAACATTGTATATCCTGCTCTACGGAGCAACGTTTTCTGCAGGCTCATTTAGATGAAATAACCGCCCATCCGCTCATGAATATTTGTAAGAGAGAAAATGTCGATGTTGAAGAAACAAAGAACAAATAACACCACAGCCACAAAAGAGCAATTAAAGAAGAGCAAACTCGTTGGGTGTAGGAATATTGCGGTAGGTGGACGGCAAGACTAATCAGGTGCAGCAGCAAACATGGCGAGAAATAATGTACTACGCGGGTGCTATTCAACCACGGAAAGGCGTCTGCGGAGACAGCGTAGTATCGCAAATCGAAAAATCTAGCTCGGTTAAAGTGTACAGCTTAATAGCTTTCTTACGCACTGACAATAATATAGCACCGACTGCAGTTATCCCTGCTATGACTTCCGAAAGAGTTGACCCTCGCCTCATTTCACTAATACACCAATCGCAATGCAGGGTCGTAAGATCTGAGCTCGCGAGGATATCTACGCTTTGGTGCGTCAGCAGAGAAACCCCGCAGGTTGGTGTATTTTCACCTTTTCTATGGGTCTTGGCATTAAACCAATTACTGCGGGACATGGAGGAGGAGGGCGAATGCACAGTCATAGCATATGCGGCTGGATTTGGCGGTTGTAGTGAATGGAAAATCCCTCCAAAACTTTATGTGATGTCATACAAGGCGTATTGAGGTGGATAGAAAAGTGTGCTAATGGTGCTGCCTTAACATAGTAGGCATTAGACCACAAAAGACCAAGCTCATTCTCTTTACGAGGAAATATACGACTTGAAAGTTACTAAATCCAGTGATCTCAGCAATGAAGCTGAATATCACTGAGTCTGCAAAATGCTTGGGACTCATTGCGGACAGGACACTAAGGTGGGCACAGAACGGATGCAAAAAGCATCTTTTGCTCTCTCTATACTTGCAAAAAAGCCATTGGACATAAATGGGGCAGTTCACCCAAGGTAGTGCGCTGATTGTACATTGGCCTATACTTCTTTACGGAGTAGTGATCTGGTGGCCAGCACTCGAGAAGGAATCACCTATTTGTAAACTAGAGTGCAGAAGATAGTTCTTATATGTATTAGTGTGGAACTATGAATGTCCGCTTGGATCTATTCTCCATTGATATAATGAGTATGCAAAATGCTGCTTCTACTGCGGTCAGACTGCAGAAATTTCTGAATGGAAGCTGGTAAGCAGCAATCATACCAATATATTAGGGAAGTTTCGTCGGCCAGATGGGACGGACTACACTATAACTCTCACTGATTTTAGGAAAGACTACGTGGTGGCCATTCCCGATAGAAACCGGAAGAGGAACTGGTGGCCATGCAGAAGACTGTTCTTAGTCAAGATGAAATGGTGCTTTCGGTAGGGTGTATCTATTATTTCCCGGATAGCCAGGTGGCACTAATAGCCCTGGAATCTATAGCAATAAAATCGAAGAAGGTAGAGAATTGCCGCAAATCCTTAAACTTAATGGCCAAGTAGTTCTCTTTTAACCTCGTATGAGTGCCAGCACACAGTAACACCCCAGGTAACAAGATGCTGGACGATCTGGCAAAGTAGAGAACTTCGCTTCTAATTTCGCCATCATGGAAGAGAGTATAGGAGAGACATTCTTCGCTGATGTTAACTCCAGATGGAAAAGTCTCAATTATTGCAATGTAACTAGGATAATGTGGCCGATTTGGAACCATCGAAGCCCGAGAGAGCTTATTTCGCTAAAAATAAAAGACTTATCCATGATGATGGGTATTCTTAGGTATTCTTAGCAGACATCTTCTTTTAGGCAGGCATGCAGAGAGACTGTACGTATCATAAAATGACTTCTGCAGGAGTTGTAGAGAGGAGGGGGGAACCTAAGAATTCAAGCCACATTCTTTGCGAATGGCCCGCACTCTGGAGGAGTAGGTCGACAGGGGAGGCGGCAACCTTTACAGACTTGAGCGAATTAGCGGGTGCAGTGATACGTCGATTGCTCAGTTTTTTAAGTCCACCCATTGGTTTTACTAGCGGAAAGGGGGCCATAATCCCCAGTGGTATCACATTGTGCCCGATTGGTGGCTTAAGTGTATTTATGGCCGGCAGAAACGAATTTCATTTAAATTTATACATATTTTAAAGAGATTGTTAATATGTATGCTGCCACCTGATTTTAATGTTCGGTGTGTGTGAGTTCGGTTTGTAGTCTTCATAATTTTAATACTTTTTTTTGCAAGTTACCTTCATAACTTTTTTATGCTTTTTACATTGATTCAAGAAATAAGCTACAATCACTGAAAGACACAGAACTTGACCTACATGCTTACATACTCACACAAACGAGTATGTACATTTTAGTGACCAATAAATCGCATACTCGTTTTGAGAGGGCTATGCGTGCATACTAAAACAGGTCAATTGAAATGTCGTCGGCCTACCATAGTAAAACACAATTTTTTTTTGAAAAATTCATTTTTTTATTCAACATAGTTCCTTTCAAGGGTGACACACTGATTATGACGACTCTCCAACTTTTCGATACCATTTTTGTACTACGATTTGTCTTTTGCTTCAAAATATGCCTCAGTTTCAGCCCTCTTCATTCGACGAAAATTTCTTCTCAGAGAGCATTTTTTGAGATCTGAGAACAGGAAATAGTCACAACTGTAGAATACGATGGATGCGTAAGCAATTCGAGGCCTAATTCATGGGGTTTTGCTATTGATTTCACTGACTTGTGACACGGTGCATTGTCTCGGTGAAACAGTACTTTTTTTTTTTCAAATGCGACCGTTTTTTTGGTGATTTCGTCCTTCAAACGATCCAATAACTCTATATAATAATCGCTGTTGATGGTAATTCCCTGTTCAAGGAAGTCAATGAGAATTATTCCATGCGCATCTCAAATTACAGACGCCATAACCCTGCCAGCCGACTGTTGCGTTTTTTCACGCTTTGAAGCGGGTTCATCGTATGCAGTCCACTCAGATGACTGTCGATTGGACCGCGGTGTGAAATGGTGGAGCCATCTTTCATTCATTGCCACATATCGACGCAAAAACTCGGGTTTATTATGCTTGAACATCTCCAAACACTGCTCATCGACTCGTTCTTGTTTTTGGTCAAAAGTGAGCTCACGCGGCACCCACATTGCACAGAGCTTTCTCTTACGCAAATATTCATGAATGATATGATGTATGACGTTCAGTTGATATCTTTATAGTGCATATTATTTCGTTCAATTTCAATTTAGGGTAATTCAAAATCATTTTGTGGATTTTTTAGATGTTTTCGTTGGTAACAATCTCTTTTGGGCGTCCACTGCGTTCCCGTATTCGGTGCTCATTTCACAACGTCTAAATTTGACATACCAATGCTTGGTAGTTGATTTTCCTGGGGCAGTGTCCGGAAACTAGTCATCAAACCAAGTTTTTGATTCAACTCTACTTTTTCCCTTCAAAAAGTAATATTTTATCAACACGCGAAATTCCTTTTTATCCATTTTTTTCAAAATAACTAAGGTTGTTTCACATGCTAATGTTCCGACAACTGTCAAATTTATACACGCGCCTGGATTTAGTTCTAGTAGCGCCATCTATGTGTCAGGCCGGGGACTTTCCAAGTGACCTGTTACAGAGCAGGTCTACACACAATGATTTTTAGTGCGGTTGTACATATATTTAGTTTAATTAATATATTTTTATGTATGTATGCGTAGTACTTGAAACCACATTGCGCGTAATTTTACTAGAACAAAAAAATTAATTGAGCACGTCATTTCGATTAAAATGATTGTAAATTTTCTTCAATTTCCGTTTGGGAATTTTACTCTGTTGGAAAAGCTGTGTGTCTGTGCTTTGAAGTGACTTATTTTGATGGTTTTAAATAAAGGGTCATCCAAGTAGAGGTACTTTTTTCAATACCCTTTTTTGACAGATCAAGCCTGAGTCGTGTCAAGCTGTCATGTTATTTTTATTCAGTATTGTTTGGTATTTCATCATGGAAAAACTTACGCCTGAACAACGTTTACAAATCATTCAATTTTATTCTCAAAATTGAAATTCTGTAAAGAATGTGTTTCGCTCGCTACGCTCAACTTATGGTCAACATAATCGGCCTACTGAGCGTACTATTCGCAACACCATCACCCATCTTGAAACCCAGAATTAATTATTGGATAATATTCGACCAGCACCCAGTAAAGAAAATATAGCGGCCGTAGCTGAGAGTGTACACGAAGACCGTTGGGAGTCGATTCGGCGCCGTTCGCAGCAACTCGGACTGACGTATGGCACGTGACGACTTGGAGCATTTTACGCCGAGATATTAAATTGAAAGCGTACAAAATACAGCTTGTGCAAGTACTGAAGCCGCTCGTTCTTCCCAAGCGACAATGCTTCCCTCTATGGACTCTTGAAAAGTTCCAAGAAGATCCGACGTTTTCAAGCCAAATTTTGTTCAGCGATGAGGCCCATTTCTGGCTCAATGGGTATGTAAACAAGCACAATTGCCAGATTTGGAACGAAGAGCAACCTGATATTTAGATTCAAGGACTGCCATTTCATCCAGAAAAACAACAGTTTGGTGCGATTTGTGAGCCGGTGGAATCATTGGTAAATATTTCTTCAAAAATGATGCCGGTGAGAACGTAACCGTCAATGGCGACCGTTATCGCGGCATGATAACCGACTATTTGATATTCGACGTTGAAATTGGTGATCCCCGCGACATTTGGTTTCAACAAGACGGCGTTACTTCCCACACATCGCATCAATCAATGGATTTATTTAGAGAACACTTCGGTGAGCAGATAATTTCACGTTTTGGGCCGGTAGATTGGCCAACAAGATCGTGTGATATCACACCGTCAGACTTTTTCCTATGGGGATATGTAAAGTCTAAATTCTATACCGACAATCCCGCTTCGATTCAGACCTTGGAGCAAAACCTCACGCGTGCCATTTGCCAGTTACTAAGCGAAATGCTGGAACGAGTCATCGAAAATTGGGCTCAATCTTCAAATAATCTTCAAAAAATAAATGCCAAAGAATGTTCTTTCGAATAATATAATTAACATTCCCCATTAAATTTGAACTTTCTGTGTTTTTTTTTTTTTTTTCTTTAAAAAAGTAGGGAACGTCGAGATGGATCACGCGTTACTTACAAATTAAATTGAAAACAAATCGAAAAAAAAAAATTCTTAGATAAATCTTTCCGCATTTTTTGAAAAGTTTGTTGCCACAAAAGGCATGCTTTTGCAGCTTACTTATTTAAGCTTTAAAAAGCAAAATTTTTGTAAAAAAAAATTAAATTTTTGCAAAAAAAGAAACTAATTAATCAAAATTCCAATAATAGGATATTGCAAACAATAAAATCCGTTATAACAATTAAATGGTAATAATAAATAATAATTAAAAATCATAAAGAAAACTTCGAAAAGCCGATTAAACTTGAACTTGAAATTCTTCGCCAACTAAATATCAAAACGAAATGCAAAAATTGTTAATACGATAGCAATAAAACAACAACGAAAAATGTGTAAATAAATAATAAAAAAATCATGAGAAAAAGGAAGTGAAAGAAAAAGCAATACAAAAATGTTGGCATTTTGCCAAAATGCCCAAATAATTGACATATTTATGTTTGCACATATGTACATATGTATATGCCTATCATATTTGATTAACATGGATTAAAAAGTGACAGCTATACCGTTATAATAACTATTACAGTTATATGATGGATTACGTTGCCAGAATTTAATCGATTGCTGGTGGTGGGTCCACGATTATGCGTTCAGTAAAAAAAAAAAAGCAAATAATAATAGGTGCGATGACCTCGTCATTTTGATATTAAAAATCATAAATCAAAATTTAATTTGCTTTTAAAGTTATTTCCTTGAGGAACATTTGATGAATGTATTTAGGTTCTTCTCAGTGATTTGCTAAAATCTTCATATAACCAATTGGTTGTATGTAGTAACAGAGATTTGTTGGCCAACTATGGAATGGAATACTTGTGACCGAAACACGTCCATAACAAAAACTAAAAAAAAAAATTTAACCGTCGCAAAAGTACAAAGCAAAGAAAAAATTATAAAAAATATTTTTTTATGTTTAAATATTTTTATATTTTATATTAAAAATTTTTTCTACTTCATTTTTAATTATTATTTCAATTTTTTTTTATAAAAGGTAGTTGATTTCGAGGTTCCCTCTTTTTTTTTTTTAAGAAAAAATCCCAGAAAATTCAAATTTAATGGGGAATGTTTATTATCATTCGAAAGAACATTCTTTGGCATTTATTTTTCAAATGTTGTCTTTTGTCTTTTTGTCAAATGTCTCAGTTCATTGTTTTACGTACAGTAAAAAGGTAGTCATTCGGCGCCTAGTCAGGACCTTATGGTGGAAGACTCATTAAATCGATGTTTTGAGTGTTCAAAAATACAGTTGTTTCAGTTGATGTATGAGAGCTCGCATTGTCGTAGTAAAGAGCAATCTGTCATCGACGGTTGGTTCTCTTGATTTCTTGATTTCCTGAAAAACAACTGGTAAACAAATGGTTGTTTAGCGCTCAGAATTTTCACTCTGTTCTGCGTTGTTGTTGTTGTTGTAGCGGCTAGCCAACCGCGCCTACGGTCAGGTAGGTCCAGTCTTAGTCATCGAGGTCATCTAACGGGAGTCACCGTTCTGTTTT
The DNA here is from genome assembly GCA_030068015.2 of Neoceratitis asiatica. NCBI lineage: Eukaryota > Metazoa > Arthropoda > Insecta > Diptera > Tephritidae > Neoceratitis > Neoceratitis asiatica. The sequence goes on along the minus strand of CM061525.1, from coordinate 81,829,851 downwards.
TCGTTGTTCTAGTGGTATGGTTACGACATGTCCAGTTTTTCCAAAAAGCAGGCAACCATTTGCTTGAAAGTGCTTCGTGCGCAAACAACTTTTTTTGGATTCGGCTCATCCTGCAACACTCATACAGTCAACTGCTGTTTACCTTAGTTCTCAATCGCGTCCACAATTCGTCACCTGTCATGATGTCATCGACATGTTTCGAAGTACCGCTCTCGTATTTTCTAACATTTTTCTCGACCAATCGACCCGAGCTTTTGGTTTAGCGCTTGACAAACTGTGTGGGATCCAGCGTGAACAAATTTCTTTCCAATCAATTGTTCATATAATATTGACTGTGTGCTGGTCACATTAATGAGTAGAGTTGTCTCAAATTCACGATTTAATTTAATTTTTTGGCCGAGTTGAATATTTTATATTACTGTAAATAATACAAATAGCTCTCGTATGTCAAGACGATATGAGTATGTAAAACGTCAAACTTTACGACGATAAAGCTCTCAGTTGTCAAAGCCCGGTATGTTGTTCCGCTAGGGGCGAGTACGAGTACTTTTTCCAGGTGCCGATACTTATTTTGTACTCGAATCCTTTGTGGAAGTACTTGGCCAGGTATCGAGTACCCGAATAAAGTATTTAGTTGCTTCTTTACCGTTTTAAGAATTTTAGGTTTTAATATGACTTGTTCCTTCGAGTTATCAATCACTGAGAGTGAAAGTGAACAGTTAGGCCTGTGGGTTTTCAAAGTTCCTGATGTTTCTCCTTGAAAAGTTATTAGTAACGAAGGCTATTATTGTATTTAAGCTGCACTCTACAAAAGTAGACAGTGAACTGAATATTTGGACATGAAAAAGCAATCCGCGCGATGAGAGCCGCGATTGCTCACTCACAGTTATAAGAGCAATCGCGTAAGCTTTTCAAAGGAGTGTTTGGCGACGTTAAATCGCAATCCATACGAATTTTCACGCCGTTTTGTTACCACACTACACCAGAGACCCAATAGCGTCAAAAAAAAAATACGCCAAGGAAGGCCAATGTGAGTCTGTCGACCAACAAGATCAGGGACACAGGTTTTTTTGGGAAGCACAAGGTGTCGATGAGAATGATTACCTTGAAAAGGGTAAAACGATCTCCTGCGAATACTATTCAGAGATTTTTTGGCAGAAACTATATTGATTTGAAAATAAGTGCTGTCCCATCAGGACAGTGCCCGGGTGCACACGTGTTTAGTCACTGTTCTACCCCATCTAGCATATTCTCCAGATTTAGCCAACTGCGACCATTTCTTGTTTCCGAATCCGAAAAAGGCTAAGCGGTAAGAGATTCGGGTCGAATGAAGAGGAATCACAGAAACAAATGCCTTCTTCGAGGGTCTTGGAAAAACATATTATTTGAAAGGAATACAAAAATTGGAAAAACGTTGCACTAATTGTATCGAGCTAAAAGGAGACTATGTTGAGAAGCAAAACGTTTATTGCTGGAAAAAATGTATTTTTATTTAAAAAAAAGTCACTGACTTATCAAACCACACTCGTAAGTTACACTACTATGCTCTTCATGTGGCAGAGGTGACTATAACCCAACGCCTCATGTCCTCATGCCAATGTTAAAAGTGATAGTTCGTCACATGGGAAAGTGGATTATGGATTATGGGACTAGTCATGGTGCAAAATGAACTAGAAAGGGATGCTTAACACACTAGTTGCTTTTACTGCATACATACATTCTTAAATTCCAACATATACACACGCAAGTATAAAGGATATATTTTTTTTAAAAAGAACGAATGACCTTCATATTCAACTTTAAAAGCAAAAAAAAAAAATGTGCATAAAAAAGCTGTCAATCTGCAAGCAACAGAATCGGTTGCAATATATGCGCTTTTCGTGCTATCCGTAGCAGCCGGTGGAAAGGCTTTTGTGTGTGTGTGTGTGCGAATGTGATATACATACATATAGATAAATGCGTATATAGTTGCATTTTCAAGGACACTTACCTGCTGACGATGTTGTGATGACGTCGTTTGATAAGTATTTCGCAGAAATTTTTGTTTTTTTAATATTTTTCTTTTAACTGAATTTTGAATTTGAAAGGAAATGCTTACACAGTTACATACATACGGTAATTTTTTAATTTTTTTACATTACTTTTTTCCCTTTCACTGCAACGCAATTAATAGAAATTTCTTAATATTTTTCTAAAACATTTGAAGAATTTTTTTATACATAAGTATGCATGTAAGTATGTATGAATTCTGTAACATCTCTAACGGAAAATTATCGAAATTACACTTTTCCAAGAATTCACAAACTCGAACTCACACAGCTAAACACACACACGTCTTGCAAGGAGTTTATGCAAAATACAAAAATTTTACGAAATTTGCGGCTTCTAAGCGCCACCACTGTTGGGTATGTCCATATCCGTGCTGCGTCCACACGCAACTGAGGTACGCACGACACGGCAGGGCAGACGAGCTTGGCTATCAGTTTGGCTTGGTAGTTGCAGATAACTACCGCTGACCGATAGCAGTACACGAACAAACACATGCGCACGCAAGTAGAATCTGAAGTTCAGAGTCATTTATACATACTTACATGTATATATGTGCATAAAAAAGTTCACGCTTCCACAAGCAGCTGTTACCTACCAATGATTAGCACACCACCAAAAGCCGCTTAACAGCGGTCTTAAGGGCAAGCAGTTTGCTACTTTTTGATGTTTAAAGCTATGTACATACATACATATGTGGATCTATGTATACATGTATGCATGCATATATACCAAAACTTTGAACACCAGCTGCTGACGGTGTTAAGCTTTTCTCTTTATTTTATACTTTCAATTATCGCGTTTTGTTTTGCTCACGTCATTCGTATGTATACAAAGTTGAACCAACAGTGTTTGGTAGTACATATGTATGTACGTCTCAAGCTTTCGCATTTTCACGGCCAACATGAAATTTGTTCGCTTGATAAGCCAGAGAACTTTTAAGTTCTCTGATAAGCTTTTGCTGACTTTATGCGGTCCTTAAACTGTGTGAAAGTATGGTACTAACTGGGGCTTGTACAAGCCAATACGTAACAGGTGAATTGAAAAGCACCCGGCCTACCATAGTAAAACACGTTATTGTAGCAAAATTCATTTTTTTATTCAACATACATAGTTCCCTTCAAGGGTGACACACTGATTATGGCGACCCTCCAACTTTTCGATATCATTTTTGCAGTACGATTTGTCTTTTGCTTCAAAATAAGCCTCAGTTTCGGCGGTTACCTCTTCATTCGACGAAAATTTCTTCCGAGAGAGTATTCTTTTGAGATCTGAGAACCGGAAATAGTTGCTGGTGGCCAGAACTTGAGAATACGGTGGATACGGAAGCAATTCGAAGGCAAATTCATGGATTTTTGCCTTCGATTTCACTGACTTGTGACACGGTGCATTGTCTTGGTGAAACAGCACTTTCTTTTTCTTCAAATTCGGCCGTTTTTCGGTAATTTCGTCGTTCAAGCGGTCCAATAACACTATGTAATAGTCGCTGTTGATTAGCTTTGGTTTTTCAAGGAAGTCAATGGAAATTATTCCATGGGCTTTTCAAAATACAGACGCAAGGCAAGGTTGCGGTTTTCCACGCTTTAGAGCGGCTTCATCGTGTGCAGTCTACTCGGATGACTGCCCACTGGATTTTGGAGTGAAATGATGGAGCCTTGTTACATCCATTGTCACATATCGACGCAAAAACTCAGTTCTATTACGCTTGAACATTTCCAAACACTGCTCCGAATCATCAACTCGTCGTTGTTTTTGGTCAAAAGTGAGCTCGCGTGGCACACACTTTGCATAGAGCAAAATATTCGCGAATGATATGATGTACACATTCAGCTGATGTCTTCAGAGTGTCTGCTATTTCATTCAATTTCAATTTACGGTCTTTCAAAATCAGTTTGCGAATTTTTTTGATGTTTTCGTCGGTAACAACTTCTATGGGCGTCCACTGCGTTCACTGTCTTCGGTGCTCATTTCACCAACTCTAAACTTGTCAAAACAATTCTTGATGGTTGATTTCCTTGGGGCAGGGTCCGCAAACTCGTCATCAAACCAAGTTTCTGCTTCAATTGTATCTTTTCCATTCAAAATTTTATCAACACGCGAAATTCCTTTTTATCCATTTTTTTCACAATAACAAAAGTTGCTTCACTCAAAATGCTATAATTCATAAACTAATGATCCAACAGCTGTCAGATTTATATAAGCTTCTTTTGAACTTTAGGGCTAACTGAAAATCTGTATAAATTTAATTCTAGTAGAGCCATTTATGTGTCAGGCCGAGTACTGTCCCATTTACCATGTACTTAGCGGTTTATCGGTGAGACAAAAGTTGGAAAGACAAATCACTAAAAAAACCTGGTGCAGCTGTATTAGCAGATAGTTAGCAGCATGTGCTACCATGCGAAGGTTCGTGGGTTCGCACCCTGTACAGAGCAACCCCTCCGAGCGTATTTGTGACATAAAATAGTAGAAACGCTCCTCATAAATCCTCTTAAAAATTGAGACCGAGAGTTACTTCGAAAAACCTGAAAGCCCTCCTATTCGCAGGATATATTTCAAAATCTACAAAACAACAGCTGGTGGATGTCTTAAATGAAATGCAACTTTATTTAGTGAAAAACACCACGTAGAATCAATGATTATTAAATACATCCTCTTCTCTGCACGCTTTTCACTTAGCCGGTACAACCTTGCCTAGTTTTTGAATTTGTTAGGTCAAGGGTAGATGATTCGTCAATACTAGAATACAAAGTTCCCTGGGTGATCTGTCTGCAATCCACGCTACCCCACAGAAGCTCTCTTATATGTCCTACACCAGTACTTTATGTGTTTCTTAAGGGTCCACTGCTTTAGATAGCATTCGAAGGGGCAGAAAGATATACGGAAGAGACAATTTCGCCAGCCGCAACTTCTGATTACCTTCTACATACTTGTGACCAGTTTACTGTATGTTTCCTTGTCTCCTTACATGTTTTCACTGATAGCCTAACCTTTAGCCCAATCTTTCATGTACGTGAAAGAAAGCTTCTTTTTCTCTGAACTTATGTAATAATTTTCTGTGTGCTGTAATGTCCTTCACAGTTAGGGACTCGACCCAATGCCTTAGTTTGGTCATACATCATTTTTAAGTTAATTTGTTCGATGTCAGGGTTTACTTCCAGGGCCTTAGTTGAGGCAGTCCTCATCTCGCCTGTTCGTGCTCCAGAGGTTTTCATTAATGTCGCACACCAGGCTAATGCTCCATAGCATGGGTCTTACGACGCTTATGTAAAGCAAATACAACATTTGTGATCATAGCCCTTATTTTGGTGCAATAACCCTTCGCCTACTTTACAGTAAGATTTGGACTCTACGTTGGTAAGATAAATACTTTGTTCAAATAAAAATTCTATTCATCCCACCGTGCAATGCAAACCGCAGTTTGAACAATGACTTTGTTTCGTTTAAATACCCCGTCTCCATTTGCAAATACTTAGTGGAATGTCATACCAGAGCCATAATCATTTTTGTGAAAATATGTATGCGGTTGCACGTAGGGTATGTGACCCACCGAATGACAATCCAGACTCAATGAAATATCAAAAAAATGTATCGTATGAGATACCCCATTTCGATGACCACCCATGCAAACGTTTCAATGATCACGAGTTGAGAGCATAGACCTGGAATGTCTGGTGCGTTAACTGGCAAAGTGCCGCTGCCCAGCAGGTGAATGTCCCTGCACGACTGAAGACTGAAATTACCGTCGTCAAAGAATTGCATTCGACGGGACAGGAACGGAATAAGTTTGGTCCTTGTGAAATCTACTACAGCGACCATATAAATGGGCGCAAATTTGGCGTTGGATTTGTGGCGGGAGAGAGACTCGTCGTCGAGTCTTGCTATTCACCCCGGTGTATGGACATCCAGCGAAGCTTTTCAACTTATCGCTCACGCCAAATATACTTCTTATAAGCGCGTATAATCTACCTCAGAGCTTTGCCCCCACCTTGATGTCATGATGGTGCTGGGCGATTTCAACGTCAGGGTAGGTATAGTCGGAAAATTCTGCCTTCACGACGAAACATACTGAAACGTCTGTGCCTGAAACATCATTGATTGTAGTATCAGATACCTCAAACTACATACATGGCTGTCTCCGGATTGTAAATCGTGCGACCAAGTAGTAAGAGAACTGCGGAACGACATCACAAACTCTCTACGTGTCGTTCCTGAAAAAAAAAATTGGATTTCCACATAGATAAAAGGTAGATGGAAAACTTCTCCAGCCTGCTGAATGTCAGGGAAAATGAAACAGCAGCAGATGGTGAACCCAATGAATTGCCCAATCGATGATGATGATATGAGGAGGTTATTGTAGCAATTGTCCGTCCGAAAAACAATAAAGTGACTAGAACCGGTGTCTTGCCGGCAGAGCTATTAAAATACGGCGATGAAGAACTGACGACAAAGTGCATGCATCATCTTCTTTGCCGAATGTGGCCGGACGAAAGCAATCCCGACGATTCGAATGTAAATGCGCTCTGTCCAATCTAAAAAAAAAAAAAAGCGATGACCCCACGGTCTACGCCAATTATCGTGGGATTGGTCTCCACAATATCGCATAAAAGGTCCTATCGAACGTATTGTGTTATAGATTAGAGCCCGCCGTCAATGAATTGATTGGACGTTATCAGCCTTGAAATCCAACACAGAATCACTCTTGGCAACAGAGGCTTCGATATTGCTCTCTTCGTTACTATGTTTTTCATTTCGTTTTTCAACAACTTTGATTTTATGCTGATGATGACGCTCAGTATTTACTAAATATTGTCTTAAGCACAATCTTTAAAATAGTTTTTAACAATCGAAGTCATATGAAATAAGGAAAGTCAGCGTTCGAGTCCTGGTCCCACCAATATCCAATATTAAAGAAAATAAATTTATACTAATTTCGGTCGCACCTCGGCAGCGAACGGAAAGCTCTCCGAGTGCATTTCTGACATGAAATCAAATCTTCGAAAAAAAAACCATCAGCCGTTCGGAGGCGACTTGGAATAAACTGTAGGTCTCTCCATTTATTGAATCGAACATCAAGGTGCATACAACAATTTGGAGAAGGAGCTCGGCCGAAAATCGCTTCAGCGGTTACAAAGCGCCAATTATACACATACATGCATACATAGTTTTACTATTTCATATTATTTCACGGAATATATTTGATAATTGAATACTCAAAATCATGACCAAAATCGTTTTTTATTATTTCATCATGATGCATATTTACATATATATAAATAAAAAACTGATTTTTATATAAATAAATGTACATACAAATATATTACTAAAGTTCGTAGAAAGAATAAGAAAACGTTTTGATTGCTGATAATAAAAAAAAACATTCCTCGAAGAAATCGAAAGCAAACAATAAGAAAGTTCACGAATTCACGAATTCAGTTGGATACTGTAAGCGGCGACAGAATGAACAAAATTTGTTTGTGTTACATAAATATATTTGCAGTTATTTTGCTATCGTTAATAATCGGCGGTGGCCAAGCAATTGAAAATGATGACAGAGAAACACCGGTGACGATTTACATAGATGGAGGAAATGAATTTGAATCGCTTCAAAAATCAATAAAAGCTCTTGAAGATAAGTTAAAATGGTGAGAAGAAAGTGCTCAAAGAAAAAAATTTAAGGTTAAAGAATCGCGAATGATAACAAAGGGTGAGCGAGTGATCGGGTGAGCGGGTGGTCGGGTGAACGGAGAAGAACATACTCGTTTGTTATTTTACATAGGTTATATGTGAAAATGAGCGAAATGTTTAACGAGTATTAAGATTTGTGTAAATGAAGTGATTTCGAAAGTGCAGGGCTGTATTTTGACAACTGTCAAACTTAACTGTTAAACCAAACATGCTTTGTTTTAGTTAAAAGTAAGGCATTTATGAAAATGGATCGCTTAACAACCGCTCAACGCGTTAAACTTGTTGAAACCTATTACAAAAATGGTGATCCAAACGTGGTCACGTTTCGTGCTTTAAGAGAAGAATATGGTGCAAATAATCGTACAACCACTCAAGCAATTGGCAAAATATTGGTAAAAGAAATTTGAAGAGACTGGATCAGTTACATATATAGTAGGCATCATACTTTTGTTCGTTCCACCTCAAATATCGCTGTTGTAAGTGAAAGTGTAGCCAAAGACCCGAATGTGTCTATTCCTCGGCGTGCTCAAGAGTTAGAACTTTCTTACGGCACATTTTGTCGTATTTTGCACTTGAACTTACACCTACATCCATATATAGTCCGGCTCACACAAGAACTGAAACCAGCTGACTATTCAGAGCGCTGTAATTACGTCGATTGGTTGCTTGAACAACAAGCAGTGGAACGCGTTTTCTTCCAACAAAATCTTCTGCACCGACGAGACATATTTCTCACTCGGTGGATATGTAAATAAACAAAATTGTGTCATTTGGGGTTCCGAGAATCCTCAAATAATTAATAATCATTACTCCCAAAAAAAACTAACTGTCTGGTGCGCTCTTTGGTTTGGAGGTGGATATGAAAAGGATAACGAGAGGACGACGAGACTGTCACTGTCAATTTAGAATGTTATGGTCTTAGGTTAATCGACTTTTTTAGCCTGCAATTGAAGAACACAACTTGGACAATATGTAGTTCCAAGAAGATGGTGCCACGTGCCACACAACAACACCGAATATGGCTTTATTGCGGGAGAAATTTTGAAGGTCGCGTAATCTGTTCGTCTTGGTGAAGTCAATTTGCCACCGAGATCGTATGATTTGACAACGTTGGACTAATTTTTGTTGAGCTACGCGAAAGACCGTATTTATGCGGATAAATCTTCAACTTTTGTGCACTTGAAAACTAACATTTGTCAAGTTATGGCTGAGATACTGCAAAATATGTGCCTAAAAAGTGGTCGAAAATTACTACAAACGTATCGAAGTTTGTAAAAATTCACGAGGCGGTCATTTGAGCGATGTTGTGTTTCACCTATAATGCCAAGGTTCAAACTTTATAATAGAAATGGAATTTCGTGAAAAAAATTAATTGAAATGCATTTTATTTACCTTTATTTCGGAAACCTCAAAATGGATAACCCTGCATTAATATTACCTTTTTTCTCTTTTATTATACGTTAATTTTGTTTTTTTTTTCTTCTACTTCATTTCAATCCAATTTATTTTATTTTATTCTATTTTATTTTAATTTTATTTTTATTTTTATTTATTTAATTTTCCTTTTATTTTTTATATTAATTTTTTTTTTTAATTATATTAAATCCATTTTTAATTTAATTTTATTTGAATTCATCTAATTTTACTAAGCCTAAATTTTTTCTCCACTTAGCATTGAAACTTGCAACAACAAACTGAAGTGGCGTTTGGCAGCGCTAGAGCTGGAATTGAAATAAGAATATTCATCCTGCAAAGGAATTCATATTTAGAATAAGAAAGTTTTGTATTTAAATTAATTTAATTTAAATATTCATAATTATTTTTAATAAGGATTAATAATGAAATAAAATACTTAGAAAGAAGTGCCTAATTACTTCCTTACTTGATTAAATATTACTTACTACTTCTTCGTGATTGGCGCAGACACGTCTTACAGTATTAAAGCCGAAATAATAATAGCCGATTGGAGACCACATGCGTTTCCAGGAGCTCATCTAACTGCTTCCTTCATCGATTACTTTCAAAAGTGGAGTGATTTCATACATTCGAACGGAATGACCTAGCCAACGTAGCCGCTGTCTTTTAATTCCCATAACTATGTAAATGGCGTCGTATAACTCGTACAGGGCCATACATCTTTCGCAAAATTTTTCTCTCGAGAACTTCGAGTAAATCGTACATCGTCACGCTTCCGCACCATAAGAAAGGGCAGGTTATTATGAGCGACTTGTAGGCTTTGGTTTTGGTTCGTCGAGAGAGGATTTTACTTTTAAATTGCCAGTTCAATCCAAAGTAGCACTTGTTCGTAAGGGTGCTTTCACGTTGGATCTCAAGGCTGGCATTGTTACTGTTGTTAGTTTTGGTTCCAAAATGAACGAAATCATCTACAACTTCAATGTTATCTCTGTCAATAGCTAAGTGGGAGCCAAGACGCAAATGGGCTGACTGTCTGTTTCATGATAACAGTTAATTTTTATTGTCTTCAATTACTACCAGATCCATTTTCTTCGCTTCTTTAACCAGTCCAGTGAAAGCATAATTAACGGTACGGTTGTTATCGTCAATGATATTAATATTATCGGCTTACGCTTACAATTGTACACTCTTGTAGAAGATTGTACCTGGTCTATTTAGCTCTGCAGCTCCTATTATTTTCTCTAGCATCAGGTTAAAGAGGTCACACGATAGATAGTCACCCTGTGAGAAACCTCAATTGGTAACGAAGGTCTTGGAGAGTTTATTCCCAATTCTAACTGCGTTTCTGATATGCGCAAGGAATACCAAATTCAGACATAGCGACATAGGAGCAGCTCCTTTTAGTGCTATCGAAGGCAGCATTAAAATCGATGAAAATGCGATGTGTATCGATTCCTTTCTCTCGGGCTTAGAGTGCGTTTATAGCTTTCCTACTACTTTCTGTTATGTTTCGGTTCTAGGTGAGTTTGCTAACTAAGATTATGCCTAGGTATTTAATCTTAATAGAAAAAGTCGAGGTCGCACTCTCTGTAGCAGTTGCTTACTGCGTAAAGGCTCAGATCACTTAGATCTGGAGATATATTTTAGTCGCTGTGAGGACAATATCATCGGTGTATTTTACTACAACGCCAGCCGTGTCTTATTTTTAGCTTGCCAAGCAAGGTGTCAACTGTGAGATACTGCTGAAGGTGCCTTTTTTGTCACATCTGCTTACGGATGTGTCTCCTAATCCTCAAAAAGAGATTTCAAGACTTTTATTACTTGCAGCATAAGATCTATTTCTCGGAGTACAGACGTGACTATATGGGAGTATTAAAGGCCCCTCGATGTATTTTAACTTATTTTATTTTATTCTATTTCTTATACTTTATTTCATTTCATTTCATATCATTTGAACTCATTTTCTAAATTTACTTAATTTTTATTCATTTTTATTTGCTTAATTTTATTTCATTTTATTTGATTTTTTTGCCTTTTTAATTCTCTTTTATTTTATTTTACTTCATTTTATTCTATTTATTTATTTTTTAATTTTTTTAAATTTTATTGTAATTTATTTTATTTTAAATAATCCAAATTAATTCCTAAAAATATGGATTAATTTATTTTATTTTGTTTTAATTTGTTTCTTTTTAATTTATTTTACTTTCGTTTATTTTATTATTATTTTTTTGTTTTAATTTATTTTTTATATTTAATTTATTTATATTTTATTTTAGTGTAATTTTTTTTTATTTTATCTTTTTTTTTTTTTTATCGTATTTTATTTTATTTTATTTTAATATATATTTATTTTATTTTTTAATTTTTTTTTAATATTCAATTTTTTTTATTTTTTATTTATTTTTTTATTTATTTCTATTTTATTATTTTCTTATTTTTTATTTTTTTAAATTTAATTAAGTTTTAATTATTTTTTTGTTTTCTTATTTTTATTTTTATTTTTTTTTATCATTTTATTTATTTTTTCATTTTATTTTATATTTTTTTTAAATTTAATTTCCATTATTTTATTTTTTTATTTTTATTTTGTTTTATTTTATTGCAGTTTTTTTAATTTTATTTGACTTTATTTTATTTATTTTATTTTATTTTATTTTACTTTATATTATTTTATTTTATTTTATATTATTTTACTTTATTTTAATTTAAGTTATTTTAATTTATTTTATTTTAGTTTGTATTATTTTATTTTATATTATAATATTTTATTTTATTTAAATTTGTTTTATTTTTATTTTTATTTTATTTTTATTATTATTTTATTTTATTTTAATTTATTTAATTTTTTTTTAATTTTATATTACTTTATTTAATCTGTTTTTTTTAATTGTTTTATTTTAGTTTATTTTATGTATTTTAATTTAATTTATTTTATTTTTAATTTTATTTTATTTTTATTTTTTTCTTATGTTTTATTTTATTTTACTTTTTTATATTATTTTTCAGCATAATTTATATTAACTAATTTTCTTATTTTTTATTTTATTAAATTATATATGCATTTATTAATTAAACTAAATTAATTTATTTAATTTCATTTAATTGGGTTTATTAAATTTTTTTCTTTTCATTTAGGATTGAAAATCACAGCAATATAATTGAGCGGCGGCTGGCAGTATGTGAGCAGAAATTGAATTACGTGTATTCATACAGAAATAAAATTGATATTAGATAAAGATCAGAAATTTTTCCCTTTGTTAAGTACGAAAAAATTATTAATAAGTTTTAATATGAATTTATAAGGAAATAAAATGTTAATTAAAATATTTTGAGCTATTTGTCGCTATTTATGTATATAACGCTATATGTCGCTATAAAATTTCTATACCACTTTTGTAGAACGACTTATCTCATGGCTTTAAAAAAAAAGTCGCAAGAGGTTATCACTGAAACACCTCTTCATTTCAGCAAAATTTCTATCTGCGAACATTTTTTTTTGTGTTCTGCGAACAGCCAATAATGGGTGGGTGCCAAATCAACCAAATAACATTCGTTGTGAGAGGAATTTGAAGCCGAATGCACGGTTATCATTGATTTGTGACACGACTTTTTTTTAGCTATATTTAGGGAGGAGGATTGTTCAGGTCAGACAGAAATATTATATATTTCTAAAGAAAATGTGTGTATTAATTCAACTAATTACATAAACAGGTTAATTACCGAGCCAAAAATGCAAAACCCGAAGAAAAGATGAAAGGGAGATACCGATAACTAAAGCATATTCTTGAGCGCATGGATCGAATGATCGATATTGAGAACAAATCGAACTGTTAGGATAACACTAAATTAACTTTGATGATTTCCCAAAGTACTTTGAGTTCGAGCACTGAATTGTTAAATAAAATTCACCAACTTTGCTTACAGTTTCTTAATTATAAAGAATTTACTCAATGTCGTTTTATTACTCAATAACTAACAATTCACGTCAGTATTTGCAACGATTCATTTTACAATTCTAACAGAGTACTATTTTCACTTTACAGTAGTGTTATGTGCAACGAGTTCGCTAAAAAAGTTCGCTGACTCGCCAGCAGTATATGCTTCCTCTTTATATACTACACAAATTGTTGGTATTAACGCCTGGAAAGATCAAGATAAACTTAATAACGTGCATTCTCGATTCTCGCTCGCGCTAGAACATGCCAGTTATCTGCCCCTCTTTTTCATCTGAAATTTTTTACGCCTTTTCGCCACAGTACAATGATGTATACGAGATACAGCTGAGTATAAAACAGCAGCGATAGACACCGACGTAAGTTCGGTTCATTAGAGACAATACTGCCTTTAGTAGCGAACTCGTCGGATTAGTTACGAAAATCGTTACGTGTCGTAAGAATAAATGTCGGCAAATGTTTTTTGCTTTTAGTAGACGAAATAACAGACGTTGTGCACACTGAGTAAGTATCGATAAGTATACGTTATGTTGATGAAGAACACTCTGCAAAATACATTGGTCGAGGGGACATCTTGAAATTGGTTCCGTCTTTATGGAGAGAGCAGGGACGGTTTATTCTAAGCCTAGCCCGAACGCCACATAGACGTAAACAGGGCTAATAAATTTACGACGTCTGTTTGATCAACCAATGCCTTTTTGAATTTGCAAGTTGCACCATTTAGTTTGTGTTTGACAGCCGCTTTCAATAGCTCGTGACGACCTCGTGAACTTTAATGAAAATGGAACAAAAGTGGCGATGGTTAAAAAGTAGTTTACTGAGTTCCGTTGTGATCGTACCAGTACAAGTGACAGTGTGTTGGAGATCGGCGAAGAAAAGGACGCGAAGTGGCTGAGGCTGCTTTACGAACATATTCTTTGGGAAATTCGTAGCAAGGTACTTCTACCCGGCTTCGTGAACATTGTCAGTCATTAAGAGGCGGCGAGTAACTACCTCCTCTCTGGAAAGGCTTAGCTTTAAGGACACGTACGAAGACCAACTGCAACCAACCAAAAAACAAAAACTCCAAACCATCAAATTTTTACGAAGAACACCGACAGTCGGCGTATAAACCTAAACAGGAGTTTGTCATAAATTCAAATACTGAGTTCCATTTAGGACAATCCGTTTTGGAGTAGCCGAGAAAAGCCGAATTGGTGGTATTCTTCTCTCTCTAAGTACGCCCTCACCTACATTTTTTTTTAAATAGAACTCAAGACCGTCCTCGTAGTCAACGTTTAGATGGCAACATCAACAAGAGGCAACTTGGAAATTTTTGATTTTTTTGTTCAAATTCTTCGATTTTGAAACTTCAAAACCTTTCGTAAATACATTTGTACATATTTTTATTTGTCGAACTATTTTTTTTTTCCTCGATTTTCTCCATTTCCCACTTGCAATCTTTACTCAGATGGCACAATGCAACTCCTGGGATAGAGTGCACGGCGGCTGTGTACAGACCTGCGAGCGCAAGAATAACATTAAAGCCGAGAGTACCGGTGTGCGAGCGGCATTCTTTTTTCCCGGCGGTGGCAGCTACAAAGGTTATTGGCTGCGAAATCAACACCATCGTTATGGTGTTAAAGAGTCGGAAAAACATTTTATCTATGACGGTGAGTGGCGGCACGGTAAGCGCGAAGGTCATGGCACGATGCGTTATCGACTGCCGAATGGCACAATGGAACGTTTGTACGTTGGGCAATGGCATGACGATATGAAGTGGGGTGAGGGTAAGCAATTCTTTCGTGATGGCATTTACTATGGTTGGTGGCAGCGAAATAGACGTCATGGTCCGGGTGTTATGTGGTATAATAACGGTGCTATTTATATGGGTGAATGGGAGGCGGATGTGAAGCATGGTGTGGGCGTTCTATTTTATGGTGAGTTGTGGTGGGAATTTATTAAAATTTATTTTGGGAGAGCTTGGCCTATTGCGCTTTTTTATTCTACTCATTTTTGTTAATAGAAAATGGCAATCGTTATGAAGGACATTTTGCGCGTGAATTTAAAAATGGCGAGGGCACTTTCTATCACATGCATACGGGCCAAATACAAAAGGGTATGTGGGAGAATGATGTGTGCAAAGCTTCGTTGGTCATTGACGACTTCCGCAATCAGGTTGACAAGCCGACACCATTTCCCATTCCAAAGGTAGCGCTCAACGCATGAGTGTCGTTCTCAAGAAGCAGAAAAAGATTTTTAGTTTGACTAAAAATTAATATTTTGAATGTTCGTATGCTTTTGTTTATTCCCCAGCTCGGTCTCCAGTCGCCGGATAAGTTTGTCTGTCAATTGTTCCAGCAATATATTGGCAATGCCTTCAAGCCGACGAAGTCCTTTAATGTTAGTCCTTTTATTTTACATCACTACACTGAACTGTTAGAAAATATATGTACGTAAATGTATATTCTTTCAGGAGCTGAAATGCCTTAATTTTGCTGATAAAATGAAGAACTTCACCAGATTCGAGCCCAAAACGATACCGAACTCTAAATTCAGTTTCGATGTCAAACTTCCCTGTACATGTAAAAAAATTGAACAGATTGTGCATCTTAACCTCTAAATTTGGATTCAAGACCTACATTTACCATACACAAATATATATTATTTTCTGCTCGCTAAACTCGAGATTGGTTATAACTTTGTCTTTTAAGATTTCCCAGACTGTCCTGGCAAATGTTGCGGACTATAAGAAGCCACCAAGTGTAATACACATGGAGTAAGGAGCTCAATGAAAATTGGCGAGGGACATTAGAGATAGTCTGTTTTTGGACCGGCTTCTCCTTTGCTTATCACACGTGTTGCGTAACGTCAATTTGTATATTTCGCCGGAATTAATTTTGCGACGTAATGTCTGAGCTCAACCATTGCACTCGAGTTGAAATATCTGATGAGTTCTTTTTGGCACAAACAGTAGTAATATATTAGCCTAAACCTTTGCGGGACATAATGTCAACCCGGATTAGGATGTTTTGGAGAATGAGAGTTCACTAAGCCAAACGAGGCTGGAACACCGAACGCTTTGGGTGAAAAATCTAATACATACCTGGAACGCTGTCACTAGAGTCTACAAATGTAGACCAACACTGCTCGAGCACGACTTTTTGTAACGATTAGTTGAACTCTATCGACATATATGATGTACAAAGCTGGGTTGTTGCGTTAAAAAGTTCCGATATAGTCTGGATTCTCAGTTCCTACATCAGTCGCCTTCACCTAACCTGCAACCTTACCGTCAAGCATTGGGTGTAGCCGTTAAACAGCATTGACCAGAGGTTTGTAAAGTCTCTGAGCCATCCAACGAATTACATATATGCAAGCAGCAAAGACTCCCACTCGGAACTAACTAGCCGTTCAGTTGAGCCAATCACAAGGAAACTGAAAGCTCCAAGTTAGCTAACTAATATCAATTGTGGGGCAACGACTCTAGGCACCAGCACAATAAGCATGATGACCAACGGTGTAGTGGAAAAGGGATATACATATGTATATATCAATTAGCCTGCTGAACTGTGAGTAGATGTACAGCGGCTACCTCATTTTTAACATCAAACGGACAGGGAGAGAAGTTTCTTTAACACCTACATGGTCGCTGCGAAAATTGCCTTCAGGCTACTCTTTCAAAAATGATGCGCAGGAGCCATACCTCTCTTAAGTTGTTTTAAACGAATATCCAGAGGTGGCTAGTATCGTGCATGGTATATGTATAAGTTGAACAACATATCGTACCATAGTTGTACCATGGTTGAGCGATTAATATGAAAAGTACGTGCTGGGAATTGTCCAGAATGGATGGAGCTTGGACTCCGACTAAGTTATTCACGATAATGAAGTGAATGCCATTATGTGGTGGTCACGTTATACAAAATGTAAAATAACTTTCGCCGCAGCCGGTACTATATATCGAAGTTGGATTCGAGTCTTTTTAGCCGGCAAAGTGATATCATCCATGCGGCGATATGAGCAAGCTTAGTACCACAAATAGACACATACTAACTGTAGAACTGTACAAGTAGTGACTGTAAACGATTCCGTCAAGCTAAGCAGATGAATGAATGTAGTAAGACTGTTCTTTTTCACACATTGGTGAGAGCCAATTGTTTCCGTAGCGGCGGTGTGTAGGGAAATTGATATTCCGATCCACAGCCCCCTTATAACGACTTGTTGATGAGTAAGAAGGTGAAAAAGTTGAATAGAATACCGTTGGGCTATCTGTTGCGATTGCTGCTTCTCGACAAATCTCGAACACTGTATACATGACTTCCGTCAATCACAACATGATCGATTTGGTTACGTGGTTTTCGATCCGGCGAAAGCCATGTATCTTAATGAATTTGCGCGTGTTGAAAGCTAATATTTCATACAGATAACCATAATTCGGGCCTTCGAGACTCAGTACGTTTGTGAATGTTTCGTCGTGAAGGCAGAATTTTCCAATTGTTGCACCAAAATTACCTTCTCGCCTAGCACAATTTTCATATCGTGCCGACCGCTTATAACTGCGTTTCTGGCACTCATAGAAAGTATTTTGATCACATCACGCTTCTCTTCCAAATAAGCGGTATGTTGAAAAGCTTTGACGACGAACCCAGCGTTGCCCAACCTTCCGCCCAACCTTCCGCCCAACCGACTGAGGCGCGCTCCTGATGGATAAATGTAAAATCCAACAGACCGGTGACCGAAACCAGGCAGAGCCCGGGCTGTCCGAAACCGATCTAGGAAGGTCTCGGCTACACTTACCTCCTACACTGGGCAGCTAGAGATTTCCTCATCATTTAAAACCCTCAATGATAATAATGAGAATTAAAATCGTTACACAAACATCGGATTGGATTGTGCATTTCAACATAACATCATTTCAATGGCCTCCACGAATTCTTTTGCAGGAAAGAATTCGATAAACCCAATTTTTGAGCACTTTTTCCAATAAATCAAGTTGTATGTCATGAATAGCACGTTCAATATTGACTTTTAAAGCTTGAAGAGAGTGTGGTTTATTGCTAAAGACCAATGACTTCAAATGAGCCCACAAGAGGTAGTCTAATGGTGTTAAATCACAATTCCTCGGAGGCCATTAAATGTTACAATTTCTTACAATAATCGAATCTCCAAACCTTTCTCGCAATAATTCGGTTGTTGCATGTGCTGTGTGACACGATGCTCCATCTTGTTGGAACCAGATGTTGTCAAAATTAACTTCTTCCAATTGTGGCCATAAAAATTTGGTTATCATCGATCAATACCGCTCTCCATTGACAGTAACGGTGTTACCACCTTCATTTCGCAATAAAAAAGTACGGACCGATGATTCCGCCAGACCAAAAACCACACCAGACTGTTAATTTAGGTGAATTTAATGATTCCTTTTGTTGTGTTGATCTTCCGACAGGTTAGTAAGTTGATTTATAATGGAACGATTTTCCGTCATTCCATGTCAATTTTGGTTTTTCGACAAACCGGTTTCGACATTCCGCCATCTTCAATGCCTAGTTTCGTTGGGGGGCGGTTTGTCGAAAAACCAAAATTGACAAGGAATGAATGTAATGGTTGTTCATGAATAATTTGTTGATTTCCTTCGCACTTTAGTTTATTTACAGCACCACTGAGATGAAAGTGAGCCTCATCGGAGATGATTTTCTTAAAAAAAATCGTTATCGTTTTCATGTTGTTCCAAGTCAAAATCAGCAAATTCACGATGCTTATGGTGGTCCAGTGATGAAATTGTAAAAATTGCTAAATACAATGAAAAAAAAAAATGACAAATCATGGCATATTAAAAAAGGCCAAAACGATACTTAGAAATCACAACATCCCTATTGGAAAACCCTATCTTCTGTAGAACGAACTGATTTGAAGAGCTTGATATCGCTGCGTACATAAGTGCTTTAGAATGACGAACCCAATTCGGCAGATCATTGATGATTGCCTTGAGATACACCAGATGTTATTGATATTTCATGTGAGGTTTTAGACTTAAAAATTACTCTTTGCTTTCTACCTGTCAAATGTGATGGAATCCATTTGAGTAAGGATGGTTTCTTTAAAAACCTTTACTGACATATGTAGTGAATTCAAGTACGTTCGCTGAGGTGGACTTACATTTACAAAAACCATGTTGTGAAGTGTCAATAATTGAAGACACTGAGTGAACTAACTTCAAAAATGTTGGGTATAGAACATAAATTTGCAATGCCCCGGTAGCTTATGATACAAGATCTAGCACCAGATTTATGCAAAGGTAAAATATATGTATGACTCTTTCCATAACGAGGGAAATATATTTTGCTTGAATGAAGAATTGAATATGCTCTTTGATGCGGATTGTCGCTAGACGTTTATCCGCCGACGGAGTCTTTCTCCCACCACAAAACCAAACCAAACTTGTGTTTTCCTTTCACAACGACCCGCCTTCTTCCGTCCTTTTCTTGTCCAGCGTACTTTTTGGACGGTGGTGATGTAGGTTTTTAGTCTTACGAGACCTATCAAATATGGCTTGAAATCGTTCCAATCTGCTTTGATCCAGAAGTTGAGTTGAATTTGTATACTTTTTATTATTATTAAATATTTTAGAGGTGAGAATGAAAGTTCTGCTCTTATAGTATTGATCTTCCTATATCTTCAGTACGGGTCACAACCGCTACCAACGAAAATACTGTCAAATTCAAAACAACCTGCCATCTAATCAAAATTAACATATGAATTTGGTCATCCACTTTTAATTGTACTCCAATTCTAGTCCAGGTACGAAAAACAACCGAAATTATAGAAAAATAATTTTTCTAACGGGTGATCAATTTTGAGATTCCCTACTTTTTTAAAGAAAGAAAAAAACACAGAAAATGCAAATTTAATGGGGAGTGTTTATTATAATTCGAAAGAACATTCTTTGGCATTGATTTTTTGAACATTATCTCCTTCAAATGTTAGCCGCAGTTACGTCTCAGATGGTCCATTCGTTGAGTTCAATTTTCGATTACTCATTTGAGAATTTCGACTGGCAACTGGCGAATGACACCCGTGATGTTTTGCTCCAAGTCCTGAATCGAAGCGGGTTTGTCCGCATAGACTTTAGACTTTACATATCCCCACAGGAAAGAGTCTAACGGTATGATATCACATGATCTTGGTAACCAATCGACCGGCCCAAAACGTGAAATTATCTGCTCACCAAAGTGTTCTCTCAATAAATACATTGATTGATGCGATGTGTGGGAAGTGGTGCCGTCTTATTGAAACCAAATGTCGCGGAGATCACGAGCTTCAACTTCATCATTTTTGAAGAAATATGGACTGATGATTCCACCGGCCCACAAACCACACCAAACCGTTGTTTTTTCTGGATGAAATTGCAGCTTTTGAGCCTCTTCAGGTTGCTCTTCGTCTCAAATACGGCAATTTTGCTTGTTTACATACCCAGTGAGCCAGTAATGGGCCTCATCGCGGAACAAAATTTAACTCGAAAACGTCGGATCTTCTTGAAGCTTTACTTCTTGCACAAGCTGTATTTTGTACATTTTCAATTTAAGATCTCAACTTAAAATGCGCCAAGTCATTCCATACGTCAGTCCGAGTTACTGCGAACGGCGCCGAATCGACTCTCCATGGTCTTCGTGTACACTCTCAGCTACGCCCGCTATATTTTCTTCATCGCATGCTGGACGTAGTCTATTCGATCGAATATTATCCAATACTGAATGCTGGGTCTCCAAATGGGTGGTGGTGTTGCGAATTATACGCTCAGTGGGACGATTATGTTGATCATAATTTGAGCGAAGCACGCGAAACACATTCTTTACAGAACGTGAATTTTCGCAATAAATTTGAATAATTTTTAAACGTTGTTCAGGCATAAGTCTTTTTACGATGAAATGTCAAACAATACTGAACAAAAATAACAAGAGAGCTTGACACGACTCATGCATGATCTGTCAAAAAAAAAGGCTATTGAAAAAGGTACCTCTACCTTTAGTTGCGGTCGTCTCTCCGCAGGAAATATCAAGCCCAGCGAGTGTATTTCTGAGATGAAATAAAAGCTCCTCATAAAAATCCATCGGCCGTTCGGAGCCGGCTTAGAATAAACTGCAGATCTTTTCATTTTTCGGTAAAAACATCAAGACGCAAAATCACAAATTGGACGAAGAGCTCAGCAGAAAATCGCTTCAAAGCAAAAGTACAAATTTCACCACTTGTGTGGTCTGCTTGATCCCGTGAGGAGTATTTAAATTACTATTTATAAAATGTCCATACTTCAAGTTTCTAATATTTTCGTCCCACGTTTTTACTACTCTCTTGCTAAAGGTTTCCTTACTTCTCTTATACTTTTCTGCAATGTATAAGATTGCGAGTCCATTTTTGAATTAGAAACTCTTATTTGGTCTGCAGATTTATAATATTTTTTTAGAATATATAAAATGGAAAAGAAGGACCAAAATAAATACTAAAATTCCTACTTTTTCACTACTTTTTGACTACATTTTCATTGCCTTTTCATAAATCGTGAAATATTTTATTTCCCTTTCTACTACTTTCCAAAATGCAACCGTTTGCAAGGGAGTCTTAAAACTCACTTGTCACTACTTATCCAACCTTTAATTATTGAATCATATTTTAAATTCGGTTTTTTTTATTTCAAAAACATTAAAAAAAAATCGAAATAATTATATTTTTGGCTTCATATAGGTTTGGGACTTGATAAAAGGCATACGTGTAGTAATAGCCTCATGAAAAGTGTTTCGAATCTTAAAATTAACCAAATTATCCGCTTTACACAGCTCATCATCAATATATCCCATAGCAATATTTTTACCAAGGCTAGGGCTGGGGCAACCGCTTGTTACGTGTCCCACTAATTCTTTGTTTTGATTATAAATCTGAACTCCGTTGCGTGCTGGTGGAGTCTTTTTTTCTCCAAGCATAATGAAACCATAACGACGCTGTGCCACTTCTGTCTTTGTAGACTTCTTTAATTGAGCTAAAATTCGGTGAGCGCCTGGAAAGTCTGCTTCGCCACGTCGCCGACGTGCTGTACGTATAGAAGAAAGTATACAGCATATACAAGTCTTTAATTAGGTTTCAATTAAGTTTATTGATAGTAATGTCTCACCAATTAGCCAAGCCAACCCGGCTTCGACAGGCGTAGTTTCTGCCGTAATATCCGTTCCATACAAACACAAACCCGCTTCCAGACGTAATGAATCACGCGCACCTAATCCAGCTAGTTTGATATTTTCGTTCGCATTTAACAGTGCTTCCACCAAATGTTGGACCTGAGAGGAAGGTACAGAAATCTCTACACCATCTTCTCCTGTGTAACCACAGCGTGTAATGCGGCAATTTTTCGCTCCAGCCACTTCTAAAACTGTTGTCTGCATAAAGTACAACTGATCCAATGAACTGGTTTTAGGTATGAGTTTCTCCAGCGTTGGTACAGCTTCAGGTCCTTGAACGGCAATCAGAGATTGATCATTTGTTGATAAAAACTCTACATCAACATTTTTTCCATTCGATGTAAATCGATTCTAAAGTTAAGTAAAAGAAATTGCATTTAACGAAAGCTTTAAAATAATGTTATTTACATACATACATATAAATTAAATAATATTATTAAAAAACTTATCCATCTGTCCAGCTGTCCAACTGTGCGAACGCAAACTAACCTCTCAGTTTTTGAGATATTTTGAACGCATTTTGGTTTGAATATGTATTTTTGTAATGCAAAATAATAATCATTTATCGGAACCAGCCAGATTGGCAAGCTACAACTATAGGGTTATCCATTTTGTGGTTACCAAAATAAACTCAAGTAAAATATATTTAATATAATTTTTTTCATAAAACTTCAACTTTTTTTTTTTTAATTTGAACCTTGGCATTATATGTGACAAACTACATCATTTCAATGACCTCCTCGTGCATTTTTGGTAACTTTGATTCATGTGAGCTAATTTTCGACCACTTTTCGGCACATATTCGTCAGTATCTCAGCCATAACTTGACGAATGTTGGTTTTCAAGTACTCAAGAGTTAAAGGTTTATCCGCATAAACACGGTCTTTCACCTAGCCCCAAAAAAAAAGTCCAACGGTGTCAAATCATACGATCTCGGTGACATCACCAAGGCGAAAGATTACGCAGCCAGGAAATTTGCCTCGCAATAAGCGAATATGACGCTCGAGTTGTGTGTCGTGTGGCATTTTCTTGATGGAACCACATATTGTCCAAGTCATGTTCTTCAATTGCAGGCCAAAAAAAGTCGGTTTTCAAACGACCATAACGCTCCGAATTGACAGTGATAGTCTCGCAGCGATCGTTTTCAAAGAAGTAAGGTCTAATCCCACCTCCAGAGCAAATAGCACACCAGACAGTAAGTTTTTTTTTCAGTGTAATTACCTCTCTTTAATTATTTGAATATTCTCGGAGCCCCAAATGATACAATGTTGCTTATTTACTTAGCTGCCGAGTGAGAAATTTGCCTCATCGCTGAAGAAAATTGTGTTGGAAAACTCACAGTCCGCTGCTTGTTGTTCAAGTACCCAATCGACGTAACTACGGCGTTGTGAATGGTAAGCTGGCTTCAGTTGTGGTGTGGGCTGGACTGTAAGTGGATGCAGGTGTAAGTTCAAGTGCAAAATATGCCATAATATCCCGTAAGAAAGTCCCAGCGCTTGAGCACGCCGAGGAATAGACACATTCGGGTCCTCGGCTACACTTTCACTTACAACAGCGCTATTTGAGGTGGAACCAGTAAAAGAATGATGCACAGGCCTTACAATATCTGTAACCGATCCAGTCGCTTAAAACTTCCTTAAAATTTTACCAATTGCTTGAATAGCTGGACGATTATATGTACCATACTCTGCTCTTAAAGCACGAAACGTGGTCACGTTTGAATCTCCATTTTTTTTTAGAAGGCTTCAACAATTTCAACGCATTGTGAGGTTGTTAAGCGATCCATTTTCATAAATGCCTAACATTTAACCTAAAACAAACATGTTTGATTTGACAGTTAAGTTTGACAGTTGTCAAAACAGCTCCGCACTTTCGAACCCACTAAATGGATAACCTTAGCATTATTATTCGATATAATCATCCAAAATAAAATATTAATATTTAAGCCTAAACTTTTGCATGCATGACAGGCATAAAGACTTCGGTGTACCAAGCAGAAAAAATTGGTAATAGGTAGGTAACAACGCGTGCTATCATGCAAAGGTCATGACGGCTTCGAATTATCCAAACAAAAATGTAAATCTCGTTTCTGAAACGCTAACACTCCTCGACAGAAAATGTCAATTTTTCCAACATTATTTCTGACACCAGTTTAAAAAAGTAGGTGCTTCAATTTGATGGTAAAGTATCAAGACGCATACCAAAAATTTGATGAGATTCTGAAAACCGCTCCCACGGCTATGACGTATGTTTGAATAAAATGATATACAACAATTATTCAGAATCTAAGTTGTCAAGTTGAATGAATTATTTCAATGTCTTTCGAATGACAGTATGCACTGATAGTATGTACATAAGTATCGATATTGGAATACTATATTACGCAAGCAATTTGTTCAGATATGATGTTTTGACTCAAAAGTCGACCAAAAAAGCAACTAATAGCGTGAAATTTGGTGTTCTACAGACATTGAAACTCATCGAAATCAAATTTTGCAATTTGCAATAGAATTGATATGATTGATATGATTATAAAATTTATAAAGACTTTGGCATGACCAAAGTAAGCCCTGACTGTGCTAGCTTTCTTTGACTTCTCTTTTTTTGAATGTTTTTATGACCAAAACGAGCGGTTTGGAACATTACGGCCAAAGCAGCAGCCGTGGCATATATAATATAATAGAATAGAACATAAAATAAATAAATAAATAAATATATTAGAAAATTTTTGCAAACAAGTGCCTAAAGCAAAGGAACATTTGGTCTCTTTTCATACGTTCCAGTATAGTTACTTTTACATCATGCATTAATACAGTAAATATCAGTCTAAATCGTGCAGGCACATTTTACTTAGATTTTTTGTTAAAAACTAAAAACTGCAATATTATAATACCCAACTGATCCATGCAACCGTCTATAAATATTAAATTTCCCACTCCTTGCGACGACATACACCTCCATACCATAAGTTATCCTCCTCCGTGTTTCACTGTCGGCCATAAATTTTTGTGACCCTTTTCTGTATTGGGTTTTCTTCAAATGTTTATCTTGCCATCCGAAGTAAATATATTGAACTTCGATTCGTCAGTAACATCATTCCAGTACTCTGGGGTTTTCTTTAGGTATTCTCTTGCAAACTCTTTGCGTTGTTTTCAATTACACTTGTCGATAAGTCGTTTATTACGCGCTACCCTACCATGGTGATTAATTTTTCGAAGAACTATTCTAATAATCGATTCATTCACTTCCTTATTTAAGTAAGTTTTAGTTCCTGAAACGATTTTAGGCGCTGAAACTGCAGAATTTTCTTTCACTTTTCTTTCACTTCTCTCAATATCTATCGCTCATCACTAGCAGTTCACTTCTTATTTGTGGAAACTTTATTTTTATTTGCAACTCACTTGTATTTTTCGTAAATAGTGATCCAAGTAAAGGAAGTTTTTTCAATAGCCTTTTTTTGTTTTGACAGATCATGCGAAGTGAAGAAAATATAGCGGCCGTAGCTGAGAGTGTACACTGTACACGAAGACCGTGGAGAGTCGATTCGGCGCCGTTCGTAGCAACTCGGGCTGACGTATGAACTGAAAGCCGCTCGACCTGTCCTAGCGACATCACTTCGCTCTATGGGCTCTTGAAAAGCTCCAAGAAGATCCGAAGTTTTCGAGTCAAATTTTGTTCAGCGATGAGGCCCATTTTTGGCTCAATGGGTATGTAAACAAGCAAAATTGCCCCATTTAGGACGAAAAGCAACCTGAAGAGATTCAAGAGCTGTCATTTCATACAGAAAAAGCAACGGTTTGGTTTGGTTTGAGGGCCGGTGGAATCATCGGCCCATATTTCTTCAAAAATGATGCCGATGAGGGCGTGACCGTCAATGGCGACCGTTATCGTGCCATGATAACTGACTATTCTCCGCGACATTTGGTTTCAACAAGACAGCTCCACTTCTCACACATCGCATAAATCAATGGATTTATTGAGAGAACACTTCGATGATCAGATAATTTCACGTTTTGGGCCGGTCGATTGGCCACAAGATCAGATGTACCATCTGATACGTAGCCGCCGCCTACATTTGAGAGAGATAATCTTAAAAAAATAAATGCCAAAAAATGTTCTTTCGAATGATAATAAACATTCCCCATTAAATTTGAATTTTCTGTTTTTTTTTTTTTTCCTTTAAAAAAGTAGAGAACCTAGAAATGGATCACCCTTTATGTCATGTTTTGACAGCACAGTCACCTCTTTTGGGGGAGCACTAAAACATATCAAATTTGAATTTAATATATTTCCAAATCATAATTTGGTACTGAGTGACACTAAAAATGCAACTCAAATTACAACTTGCCTTTGTTAGCAGTTTTACATGACTCCTTTCGGAATGATTTCAAATCAAATTTACGCATGCGATTTATCTCTAATAAAAAACAATATTGTTTTCGATATACAGTCGAATCCGGATATAGTGAACCGCTGCTGTAATGAACACCTCGATATAGGGAACACCGAAATTTTTACATGGAGTACTCGAAATAGTGAACAAAATTTTTAACGCAACAGCAAGAATAAACTGACAAACGAAAACAAAAATTAACCAGAAATGAGGTCGGATACTCCACGAAATTGCTCTTTTTATATTTATTAATGGAATAGCTGCGGCTATTTGATGCTAGTTTTTATTTGTCGGGGGTGCAAACCGCTTAGGAATGAATGTGCGTTGTTTTGTGATTTTAAACATTTTTCTGTGCTAATAATCATATATCTGTGAGGAAATTCCTTTCGTTAAAGCAAAAATCTAAAATTATTGAAACAATCGGAAATGGAGCTGGTAATTCATCCTTGGCAAAGATTTCTGGTGTAGCTAAATCAACGATTTCGTGAATAAATAAAAAATACTCTTAATATTATATCCCACCAGACAATTGGAGCATCCAAACGGAAGACTCTTAGATAAGGCGAGCATCTCCGCATGGAGAAGATTTTATACAAGTGGCTTATAGCTCAACGAAAAAAAAAACTGTCCAGTTACTGAGGAAATAGTTAGGGAAAAGACAATAAAGTTGCGCGCTGCCTTGCAAAAAGTTGAGGGCAGATTTCATGCCAGTCTCGGGTGGTTATTTACATTTGAATCTCGCTTTGGAATCCGATTATGTACAGCGAGAAATTATCATCAGATACCCAGGCAAGTGATCCCTTTAAAAACAAATTCAAAAATATTATTTACGAATTGAAGCTTTGTGAGGACCAGATACACAATGCTAACGCGTCCGGTTTCTTTTGAAGAAAGCTTCCTGAAAAAAAGTATGTTAGCCAAACCGAAAAAACAGCTCCGAGGAGAAAAACAGAAAAGGTCAGAATTACTTTTTTTGCGTGTGCTTAATGCAATTGGGCAGCATACAGTTAAGTCGTTAGTACTTAAGCGTGCCAAAAAACCACACTCTTTTAAGGCGCATTACTACCGGAACTCTAAGAGTGCATGGATGACTCCAAATATTTTCAGAGAAAGGTTTCACCATTGGTTTGTCCCTCAGGTACATGAATATTGCACTTTAAACACATAACCATTTTACGGAGTATTTATCCCTTTTTAAATGTTCTTAGGTTCAAAAATATTTGCTACAAAAGAGATTATCAACCAAAGCTATCCTATTGCTTGATAGTGCCCCTAGCCATCCTCCAGAAGATGAAGTTAAAACTGCTACAGGGCTTGCTGCAACTTCTAATCACGGTGGTAATTTTTCACCCTCCTGACATTCTTCTGTTAATTTAGTTTTTTTTTTTTTTGTATTTTTTCGTTTCAGGAAACCTACATTGAAGATGATATTGAGAAGTGGAATACAATCGTTAGTGACGAACGAATTGGCTTAGATAAAGATTGCGAGGATACTGAAGAATCTGATGATGGCGGCAAAGGTGAAGGACAGATCGGAAATCCTATAAAAACTACAGAAGCTATTAAAAGCTTCGATAAAGCTATCGCATGGGCTGAAGCCAACACTGCTGACTACGCTGGCATAATAAGACTAAAGACTATGCGAAAAGACGGTCCAAAAGTCAATTTCCGAAGGCAAGAAGTTAACATCCATTCGCGAATTCTTTCAATAAGTATTCATATATAAATTTTGTATATTATTCCAACGATCTGTTGAGTTTACATCTACAAATATGAATTTTGAGTAAGCAAAATAAGTTTCCGAACAAAAAATGGCAACCTTAATATAGTAACCAACCTGGATACTGTGAACAGGCCTTGCAAAAATTAGTTCACTATATCCAGATTCGACTGTATAAGTACTTTATAAGACTAAGAGCTCTCGGGAGGAATGTCCCACATATTCCCCACCTAGAGCCGCAACTACTACCTCACAAGTGCGTGGGGTGGCTGTTTCACTTAACTTCCTAAGCGCTCGAAATTTTCAGACGAAACGTCATTTCCCGCTCAGTCGGCACCGCGCACATGCTTCACATCACATAATTAATTAATTTGCTTTCAATCAATTTATGAAATTGCTGTCTGCTGAGTCGACTCAAAATTATTAAGGTCTATTCACGTTAGTTAAAGAAGTTTTTAAAATTTCACATTCATGTGATAATTCTTCTTTTTTGAACACACACACACACAAACACATGGAATTGAAACATATTAATTACCTGGGCTTCCTGAATTATTTCCATGTCTTGAGATTTCGTTGCTGCATTGGAAACTATATATAGACATTTGTCGTTGATTTTCGAAACAATTAAATCATCTAATATTCCACCATTATTATTGGTGAACACCGTTAGTGATCCGGTACCAGGCGCCATTCCTTTAATATCAGCAGTACATAATGATTCTATGCACGACATCGCATCTTTCCCACGAACGTACGTTTGTAACATGTGAGATACGTCAAATATGGAGCCATGTTGTCGTGTGTGCAAATGTGACGAACTAATACTCTGATCCGCATATTGAACAGGTAATTCAAAACCACCAAAATCAACCATTTTTCCACCATGCTTAACATGGAAATCATATAGTGCTGTATGGTGAATCCCTGACAAGCCACGTAAACTGATTTGTAGTTTTTCACAAGCTAAAAAAACTGCTCTCCCTTTTAAAACTGTAAACATTTTAGACGATTTAAAACGAAATAATGTGATAAGTGGAAATATAAACTATCTACTAAGTGTAGCTCAAAACTATGAAACAAATTTAGTCTTTATGTTATTTATAGTCAAAATTCGAAATTGATAACAGCATAATGATAAGGACTTACACCCCTGTAGGAAAGTGTTCCAAATGCTGTTGTTACTATTTAATTCATAATTTAATGGTAGTAGTTTCCATGCGAGGAATTTATATATTGTACTATTTTGAATATAATATACTAAATATTATTATTTCTCTATAGGAAAAAAATATGAAACACACACTCAACTCTGATCTAACTTAATTTGCTTTCAGAATTCCTGTTTTTGTTTGGAAAGTTTGTTTTTGGTAAAAGCGAAATTTATGATTTATCCAGCTATTATTTGAAACCCTTTCTGTATCAAAGGTAAGATCTTTAACGGTATTCCCTCACAATCCACTTAAATATGCAATCATGGTTATTAGTAAATATATAGTACAACACGGGTAACTATTACTTTATAACGTGTATGATTATCTTTTTAACTCACGCACATCATAAGTTATCCATAGCCATGCGATATATATTGCCTCTAACAATTTTTTGAAATTTTGGTTACCCTTTAGTTATTCTAGACAAATGTATATGTTATTCGCCCTGTTACCCTTTAGTTATTATAAATAAATGTATTTGTTAACCGACCTTTTACCTGTAATGACAGCATCATGACAGCCATCAGGGCTTTTCGGCTCTATTTTTCTATATAGACTTCCGTCTCTTTCTTACACATAGATGTCCAAATATCGTTAGTAAAGACTCCTGTAGCTTTAGGAGTTGCTGTTTGAGTATAATTAGGTTTGTGTTAGTGAATAAGCAAGTATTTCACTGCTTGCTTGAGTGTATTGATAAAACTATGCAAATTATTTATCGCGATAAGCTGGATAAACAAGTAGGCAAATCTAGTCGAATTCGTCAATGCAAGAAAAAAAGAAAATGAGTATTAGATGATTAGATTCTAGGGAATCTGTAAAGAGGTAGATAGTGTCGTGCGAGAATTTATTGCGTGCTAGACATGCGTTACGTGCGTTGATTCTGCATAATCAGGGGTATAGTCGTACAAGGTCTTTGGCTTCACGGGTTAGCTCGATAGCTCGAGCTCTTCGTCTGCTATATGTGTTGATTGGTCCATATTTCCGTATACCTCTTTATGTGGCGTCTCTGAGGGTGATTCCTGAGGTAGCATCCCAACAGATCCTGCTTACATAGCATAACATTATACGTTTTAAATGGGAACTAAGAAGTCTCGTGATATAATTGTAACTTTGTCATCTGTGTTTCGTTCGTATCTGGTCTACTGTTTCAGTGAGGAAATTTAAACGGATTTTCACGATTCGTCTTGCCGGGTTAAAGCTAACGGTAGAGAATACGATTGTTCTGTGGAAGAGATCAGTGATAAAGTCACGTTGGAGTAGGGAGAGCACTGAAAGTGTTATCGGTAAATTCGTGAACCCTTATCAGGATGGTATCCAACTAGGCAACAAGTAACGGGGGGAAGTTTAGCTAACCTCTAGGCCTAAAGGTTTAGCTTTGCGCTGGCATTGTAGGGTAGTATTCCTGCGGTCGATGTGGACGTCGGAAAGACAATACTGTACGGAGCTGTGATGTTTCTTTGACTCTAACCATCGGCAGCTGCCCCCGGCCCATGAAGCCCAAATCATTAAGGTCCAAGGCCGGCTAGCCTATTAGTTGATAACGTTTCTTGTCTTAAAAAGATAATTTTCTTGTTGAAATATACCTTAGTGATTATCCCGGCAGTGTGCTATCAAATATCACTCCAAACAACTTAAGATCGCACCAATATGTCTTCGTTCAGCTGGTGAAAAGGGTCGCCGTAAATTTTGCTCGTGAGACTTTAAAATGTCTGGCAGTGAAAAAGTGGGGGCAGATCGAAGAGGTATCAGTTTTGAACATAGGTTACCAGTATATTGGCTGAAAACCAATAATCGAGTACTCATCAGCATGCGAAATCAAGGAGACATACTCTGTCTTGGTGAAGGGAGCTTCGAACTGCATGTTGACATGAGTGCCAACACATGGTCTCTACTTTTTAACCACTTGACCATGGCGTTAAGAAGGAATCCGCAATTTCGGATAATTTTAACAAGTTCAGTGCTACCAGGACAGCAGTTTGTGTGCAAGATCCGCTCCCGTGGGTCAGATTTGACCAAGACGTTAGCCGTCACTTACTCGGCGAACTAATCCTGCTGAGGTCAACCGGCAAAGTTCATAGAGGGCCACAAAATAGGCCTTTTTTGGGTTTTTTTTTTGGTAAAACTAAATCCTGATTTTTGACAAAAAGCATTTATTATATACATATAATTTACTGCCTCCATTTTTTCGGGAACCACGGCTGAACACACAGCTCCTGTAATTTTTTTATTTTAATAAGTAGTTGAACGGTTTCCGCTTGTAAATAGCAATAGTTACAGAGTATGTAGGATTTTTTCGATATATGCATTTTTGACAAAATGGCGGGTCTCTAAAGGAAAAGGTAACAAACAATTTGGTCAAAAAATTGTTCGAAATTTGTTAATAAAAACACGTACTTCTGTAGATAATGTAAAGGGTGTTTTTATAGAGGTATAGAACTTTAAGCTGACATTACTTTTCAAGATGGCAACCGATTTAACAGCCGTCAAGTGATTTATTCTCAGTTTGAATAGACTCACGATCATCAAGTAAGGCGTAGATTCGTCGAATGGGCCCTAAACGAGATTACCGTTGTTCCCGATTTTCATAAGCGAATTTTGTTTAGCGATGAAGCGCACTTCTGCTTGAATGGCTACGTCAACAAACAAAACTGCCGCATTTGGAGTGAAGCTAATCCTCAAGTGTATGTTGAAACACCGTTACATCCAGAAAAACTGACTGTTTGGTGCGCTTTATGGGCTGGTGGAATCATTGGTCCGTACTTTTTCAAAAACGATGGTGGCCAGAACGTTACAGTCAATGGTGTTCGGTATAGAGCCATGATTACTAACTTTTTCATTACCGAATTGAATAACCATGATGTCCAGGAGATGTGGTTTCAACAAGACGGCGCAACATGTCACACAACTCGTGCCACAATAGATTTATTGAAAGACACGTTTGGTGACCGCCTAATTTCACGCTTTGGACCTGTGAATTGGCCTCCAAGATCTTGCGATTTAACACCGCTAGATTACTTTCTGTGGGGCTATGTAAAGTCATTGGTCTATGCGGATAAGCCACAAACGCTTGACCATTTGGAAGACAACATTCGCCGTGTTATTGCCGATATACGGCCACAAATGTTGGAAAGTCATCGAAAATTGGACGTCCAGATTGGACTACATCCGCGCCAGCCGTGGCGGTCATATGCCAGAAATCATATTTAAAATGTAATGCCACAAGATTATCTTTCGGATAAATAAAATTCATGTCAATCGAATAATCCATCGTTGTTTTATTGCAACTTAAAGTTCTCTACCTCTATAAAAACCCCCTTTATTTCTGAAGATGTTGTCAAAATTTCAAGGGAAACAGTTGTACATTGTTTGAGTTATGTTTCCGGTCAACTTGAAAAAAAAATCACTTTTGAGATAAACGCGTTTAAAGTTTTGAGTAGGCTTCCTGCCGACTTGACGGCTTTCAACTAGAGAACGAAAATGGGGCAGTTAGAAATTTTTATCTGTCATAATCTTTCGGAATAACATATTTGAGACCGTAATTTATCATTTGAAAGAAAAAAATCCATTTTCCGAAAATTCTAGAGTGGCCTAACCCCATAAAGAAAACTATAATAAAATAAATAAAAACTAAAAAAAAAAAACAATAATAAAAATAAAAATAAAATAAATAAAAAAATTTAAAAAAAAATTAAATTACGAATTATAAAAAAAAAATTAAAAAATTAAAATAAGTGAATAAATTTTAAGAAATTAAAATAACAAAAAATAATAATAATAAGTATAATATATATATATCAGGAATAAAAATGTGAAATAAAAGTAAACATTTTAAAATAAAAAATGCCAATAATATAATATAAATAATGAAATATTTAATAATAAAAAATGTGAAACAAAAATAAAAATTTCACATACAAATTATAATAAAATAAAAAAAAAATAAGGAAGTAAATAAAAAAAATTGAAAGATACATAGCATGATTAACAAATAATAAAAAATATAAAAAAAATAAAAAAGTATAAAAGGGAATAAAAAAATAAAAATTAATAGAAATACATACATAGACAAATGTAAAACTAAAATAAAACTTTTAAAATAAAAATTTTAAAACAAAAATTCAAATGAAATTTAATTAATAAAAAAATAAAACAAACAAAAATTATTAATGTAAAAAAAATAATTATAATAAAATAAAAATTAAGAAAAGTGAATAAAAAATTAATAGAAGTAAAATAAAAAAGACGTAAAAAATAAACAAAAAATAAATCTATAAAAATGTGAAGCAAAATAAGACGTTTAAAAATAAATAAAAAAATGCGAAAATAAACCACAGTAAAATAGATAAATGTAAAGGGTTATTCTGGTTTAGAAATTTGAAAGAATTGATTTTTTTTTCATATTTTCATAGTATAACTTTAAGAATAAGTCCCTAAAAGGATTTTTCGAAATTTAAGTTGTTTTCGGAGCTGTTTTGCTGACGCCGGCATCCCAGCCGGCTCGGCCTTTACGTAAAACATGAAGTGTTTTTCTTGAAACTGTCTTTTTTTAAACGATAACCACGATTCCTCAAGTTCTACTGAATCGAATTATTTGAAATTTGGTGTTAGTTTTCTTTACAGACCTCTGCAGCGCTCATGCCCAAATTTTTATATTTACTAACGGGTGATCCATTTTGAAGTTCAATACTTTTTTAAAGAAAAAAAAAAACACAGAAAATGCAAATTTACCGGGAATGTTTATTATCATTCGAAAGAAAATTCTTTGGCATTTATTTTTTGAAGATTATCTCTTTCAAATGTTGTCCACGGCTACGTCTCAGATGGTCCATCTGTTGAGTCCAATTTTCGATGACTCGTTCGAGCATTTCGACTGGTAACTGGAGAATGACACGCGTGATGTTTTGCTCCAAGGCCTGAATCGAAGCAGGATTGCCCGCATAGACTTTAGACTTTACATATCCCCACAGGAAAAAGACTAACGGTCTAATAGCCCGGCCCAAAATGTGAAATTATCTGCTCACCGAAGTGTTCTCTCAATAAATCCATTAATCGATGTGATATGTGGGAAGTGACGCCGTCTTGTTGCAACCAAATGTCGCGGAGATCACAAGCTTCAATTTCAGGCATCAAATAGTCGGTTATCATGGCGTGATAACGATCGTTATTGACGGTTACGTTCTCACCGGCATCATTTTTGAAGAAATATGGACCGATGATTCCACCGGCCACAAACAACACCAAATCATTGTTTTTTTTTTGGGATGAAATGACAGCTCTTGAATATCTTCGTCCCAAATGCGGCATTTTGCTTGTTTACATACCCATTTAAAAATGGGCCTCATCGTTGAATAAAATTTGGCTTGAAAACGTCGGACCTTCTTGGAGCTTTCCAAGAGCCCATAAAGCGAAGCGATGCTGCTTGGGAAGGTCGGGCGGCTGGTTATTTTTTCAAACTGCTGTCACTTTTTATATAAAAAAAAATATTTTTAACTATTCTTTAGTTCATACGATAGCGATATTCGTCTAGGTTAATAATCTTTTTTTGTTTTCAGATTGCTACAAGTGTTGGAATCGTGATGGCTTCATGATCTGCTAACTTTTTGTATTTTGAATTTTATACACTTTTTTCTGTTTTCTTGAAATATGAATAAATATGTTTGTTATCAAAAACTGGATAGTGAAATTGTTGATTGCCTTTTTCCACGACACTTTAAAAATTACCTTAATTTCAAGCGTCGAGATCAGAGAATATGGTATGTAAAAATTAAAAGAAATATAAATTAAGTGATTAAAAAATAAATAAAAAATAAATAAATATTAATATAAAAAAAAAATCTAACAAAAACCACATTTACTAATCAAAAACTTTACACAAATCTAAAAATTTGAAAATAAAATTCTTGTACACATTTCATAAAATTTATAATTTATTCTCAATATCGTTTTGCTTTTTTTTATATATTATTTATATTTTTACGCATAGCTTATTAATACAATTATTTATTCATTTGTTTTTTTCTTTTCTTTTTTTTATGATAAGTGTGGGTATTTCAAAATACGTTTCGTTTGCAATAATCATAGCAGATAGTAAAATGTAAACATTATTAATTACACAAACATACATACATAGTATTGTATATGTTTATCATTGCAAGACAAGAAAAAAAATAATGTATTTTAAAGACTTTCTCTACCCAACGAGACAAGCATCAATCACTACATATTGCATGTTGCAGCCGCGCAGCAACAAATACTCTCGTACTGCAGCGCCACCTAACAGTCGGCGCATACAGTGTAGTCGCTGACGCTGCAACCTCAATTATACAAAAAATAACAAAATATTTATATACGCGTACCTAAACCATCATTTTTAAATTGTTTTTGTATGTACATATGTGTATGTATGCAGGCATGCAGAGAAATACAATAATTAGAAATGCATTTTATACGCATAATCAGCACAGATAAATGAAGTGCAAATATTTAACAATATAAAGACGCGCTGATAGCAATAGAAATATATTTATATATATATATATATGTATGTGTTAATAAGTGTAACAAATGCATAATTACGATTAAAAATGTATGTATGTATGTATGTATGTATGTGGCATGTAACCGCTTATTACCCGTCTAAAACCGAGAAAAAAATTTTATTTTATTTTTTTTTAATATATAAATGTACAATCATAAGCGAAATCTATAACTTAGGCATTAAAAATAAAGATATATATATGTATGTATGTATGTTCATAGTAAGTAGAATTTCCACTAAATTAAAAAAAAACTTAATCAAGTTGCTGCGGGGATGGAGTTGCTTATTAGTTCTCACAAACACAATAATAGTTCATGCATAACCTCAAAGGGTGGCTCATCGCTGACGTGCAAGGGCGTGCGATGCACTTTTCAACAGTTTTTTTTCTTTCTGCAAAACTGATTTAAGTCACTTAAACACTTTTAATATTTTTAAAATCTTATTATTTATGTATGTATGCATGTATGTATGTACCAAAGGCAGACGAGCTGCTTAAGTTTCTTTTTTTCTTTGACGGGGTCACAATGTTTTTCGCATATCGAGTGCGTTTTATTATTATAATTTTTTTCTAGGCGCACCATAGCCTTTGTTACTACTTTCTAACCTAACTATTTGTATAATTTCAATTTTATATATATATATATATATATATATATATATATATATATATATATATATATATATATATATCAGTAGCGTTGTTTTAATTTCTGTTTTTAGCTTAAATCGAGGTTTGCCATTATGTCTGTCTGTGTAAAATAAAAACGAACGCAAAAATGCACAAGTACATGCATACGTAATTAGTTGCACAGTGATCAGTGACATTATCATCACCACTATAGTAAAGCATGATCATTACACATGGTTGCTTGTCTATTTGTTTTTCATTTTTCCAGTTTTTCAGTTTTTCAGTTTTTAGTTTCTTCATAATTTCAACTCAACATACATCTAATAAATACGTTCGTAGAACAACAAATAAGCTTGCGCCTTTAGCACAGTCTCCTCGTTCACTTCTTGAACGCGCGAATCGGACACATAATACCATTTGCCCATTGGCACTTGTACATCGCGCGCCTCATCATCACCACCGTAGGCACCGCCAGTTGCTGCCGCATCGGCATCTGTGGGCAATTCATCGGCATCGGAAGTACTTGTTGTCGTTGTTGTTGTTGACGAACAATCATCACTATTTGAGAAATCATCACTGTCATTTGCCGCCTTCATGCGCAACTCGCGCGCTTTCTCTTTCGCCAACAGCTCTTCAAGTTTCTTGCGTTGCTCATCATCTTGATCCAATTCCGCCTTGCTACCCTGCGGCAAGAAGTTCCAACGTTTATCATCGCGTGACAATTTCGGTCGCACTTTAACGTAGGCTGTATAATGGCCACCATACATGCCGCCCGAATGTTCAACAATGCCATAGAGCGCGTATAAGAGTTTCTTTTGTTTACGATCGATGTTTGGCAGATTTTTGACTTTCGAACCACAGAATGGCGCAATGTCCAAAACCATGGGAAAGCTGACGGCACGTGTTAGTTTGCGGAATATGCAACGTGGACCGAGTTGGAAACGTTTCAAATGTAGTATTAATACCGCTGGCGGACTAGATATGAGAAACTGTTTGGTCGCATTTGTATTGACGGTTTTGGCCTTGGGATCGGTGCCGTTAATACGTTTTGTACAATTTTCACAACCCACCTTGTTGTTACCCGTCATTAGCTCAACGCCGGTGAAGTTGTTCAGACAAGATTGCACGGAACATTCACCATCTTCACATTGATAGCGTGGCGCTATTGTTGTGCTCCAATCCGAGTGACTTTGCGTGCGTACACGTTTGGCTTTCATGCGCGCCGCCTTTTGTTCGCTGAGTTTAAGTTGTTCAAGTTGCGCGGCAAGCGCTGCTTCGTCTTTCAATTCGCCATTCATGTAGATGCCGCCTGCGCTCGTTGCGGTCTCTGTTATAGAGAGTTGGCGCATCATTGTGGCGCCCTTTTCGCTCAGACCAACTGCGAGTAGGCTATTATTTGCACTCACCGTAGGGCCATCGCTACCGCCGTTCGTTTCGGAAGAGGGCAGAAAATTGCTGCCGGTATTGGCTGGACTGTTGGCGATACCAGAATCTGTGTGGAGAAGTGGAAATAGGAATTAAAATTAGAATTTATTCACCTAAAATTTTTGTTTTTGCTTCTTTTGTTTCAACCTCTTACCATGTTCATCTTCATCCAGCGAGTCTTTATCCATGTTTTCTGGTGAATCGCCACGTTTCTCCGCCTTGCCTGTGTGCGGCATTTGACTGTTGCCATTGGTGTCATAAGGTGTTGCGCTTGAGGATCGCGTGGTTTTCGTAGCCGCATTGTCGTCGAGTAGATTGTCTTCCACGTCCGCGTCGGATTCTTCAGTTGACGATGATGATGAGGAATAGTCAGCGCCATCTTTACGATTGGTACAGCCAATTTCAGTGTTCGCTGTTGTTACATTTGCATCCCCCGCAGCATCTGACGCATTTTCGTATAAAGCTTTTTGACGCAATTTAGTTTCATGATGCTTAGCCGCACGTTTCGCTTTGCGTTTCTTCTCCTTTTCTTTATTCAATTGTGCCTTCGAGGGTAAGGCTGGTGGCGTATTTAGGAAAAATGAGCATGTGGTTGGCGTATTATCGGGGCTGGTTTTACGCCTAATTGGCGGTTGCGGTTTCTCTACACTAACTGGCAATGACATATCCAAAAAGTATTCATGCCGCGAAGATACATTAAAGCAATCTTGGCAAGTCAGTGTTGAAACGAGAAAGCCACGAAACACTTGTTCTGGGCGGAGTATACGATCGGCTGCTTGATTACCGTAGATTTTGCATTTTTGTCGCATCTCTTCGGAAACACTGTTTATGTCTTGATCCTTATAGCCGAGATTGGTTAGGATTACGCGCTGATAACGTTTTAAATCTTCCGACCTGAAACGATTGATTATAAGCGGCAAATTGATGTTGGTGCAAAGGCATATGACTCACCGCACGCTCTCCAGCAGATGACGTAAGAGCTCATGAGAGTCGTGTTGATCACCACCGCGAAACTGTGGACATTTCGTACAAAGTTTATCAAACAATTTACTAGGAGTAAAAACTCCGCCTGCAATAACAAGAAGAAAAGATTTTTGTTTGCGTATAAATGTGTTCAAAATAAAAATGGAAAGAAAAGGAGGATTAAAAACGCTAGCACGTAGCGCAATTTGCTCCCTTTTTTACTTAATTTTTTTAAATATGCCTTAGTTGTTATTGTTGTTGTAACTGCTAATATATCTAAATTATTTTTTAGCTATGTTGCCGGACACACTACACTTCACTGCACTATAAACACAATACTCACCTCCTGACTGTAGTTCTTCTAAAGCCTGCGCGAGTGCCGATGTTAGTCCACCCCATGATGACAATGTGCCCTTAATCATTGGCAAGTGTACATCCTCATCATCTTTAAATTTAAACGTGCCACCTGGTAGAATGAATCTAAAAAAAAGTAAATCAAATAGTTATTTGAGCTTTTCATTATTCCAAGTGGCTCCGCTTACTCCTCGCCCGGTTCGGAAAGCTCCTTGAGCACGTCCAACAAATATGGTGTTTGAGCTAAACATTGCATTACTGCATTGAAGAAGCATGTGTTGCCCAAATTTGTCAAACCTCGCACACGCGGTAGTAATTCTATTTCTTGCGGATCAAAGGTATTTTGTGGCTTTTTCATATTCATCAAAGGCGCTGATATAATAGCAGGATCTGTCACACGTTTTGCCTTACCAGGTATGGGTGGTGGCGGTGGTGGGGGCAGCGGTATTGGCTTATTTGACAACTCTCCAGACTGTGTCTCAACCAGTGGACGTAAGGACTCCCAAGTAGCTAGTATTTTACCTTCGATATTATTGAGTTGCGTATTTGTTGCGGGCAAAGCTACGGGTATGGGCTTTTGAGCAGCTTTTTTTACCATTTCCACACATTCCAAGAGATTTTTGCGTAAATTCGATTTTACCTCATTATCGCAATCATAACACCAGATTTCATAAGAGCGTGTGTTCATTGCGAGCGAATGCGAGTCGGAGTGTGGTGTCTACGAATGTTAAACAAAAATTTACTTTTCTAAAAAAAAAATAAAAAAAAATTTTACCTTGTAATGTTGAAAAGCATGCTCGTTCCGAGCGCGTCCACATAGTTGCGTGCCACACTTTAAACATAACCATAAAGTGTTATCATACTCAAAACCGCAAATCGATTCATCCATGGAAGACTCCTTAACCTCTGCTGCAGGTGAAGTAGCGCCTTGTTTCGCGCATTGCATGCAATCCGTTGCCAGACCACTCGTTTTAAGAATTTTACGCAATTTAGTTGGGTCAACAGATTTTTTAACATGCTGGCAAACACCAGCAGCGGATGTAGGACTCAACATTGGACCTTCTGATGAGTCCGTGGAGGAACCATCATCAAGCGCATCTGATTGACGTTTCTTTTTTACCATAACTACGTAACAGTTTTTCTCTATTTAGTTAAAATAAGCGCTGTCTAATGTTTCGCTAATCAAGTTAAGGTAAGTAGATATGTATATAATTAGCGTCTATTGATAAGTACCTAGAAGAGAGATAAGAAAATGCTTATTTAACACTTTTCTTATGCTTATTGCACAAATTACACATTTTCCTCTTTTATAAAATCACTTTTACGAAAAAAATTTCATTTTTTATTTGTCACTGAGCCACTTTTTCCTTTAATTGAGGTTAAGTTCACACGTCTGCATAAATCAAGGAAAACAACAAAAACGTCGGCGATTGAAAAAGAAAATACGGCACACATTTTCAATAATCACCAAGGGGTTGACAACTCGTAGAGTGACTAGTAGTGGACTGCCATTACTTTTTTACAGGCAAAAAAGATCAAATATTGATAAATTTTTAAGCTCTTTGTTTTGATAAAAATGATTTTTTTTGCACATACAGCCAAACATGATTTGTTCTTTGTCCTAGTTTTTCATTCGACTGCAAGCACGCTTAAAAAAAAAAATTGATTTCACAGCATAGATTTTCAATTCAAGTTTGTAGTGAAATTGTTTACCTTCGAAAATTTATTGGTTGGCGTGTGTGTACGCTTGTTTTTGAGTTTTTTATATCCTTAGGACATATTTATAATTCTTTTTACTAACTAAAACGAATTTTCACACAATTTGTATTGCCTGAAATTTTCTCAAAATGTGACGGTCACATATTAGAAACGTCAAAAATTATTTGGCGTGTCAGCACCAAGGCAGAGTTGTATTTTTGTGCCTGAAAGTGAGATTGGAAAATAATTAGGGTGAATTCAGCGATTATAGTAGATTCGCCGTAAAGCAAAATTAATGTTTTAATGAAAAGTGATAAAATTTAATAATAAAATAATTTATTAATTTCTTTTATTATTTAAAAGAAAATATTGTAATTTTATTTATTAGAAACAAAGTGAGGTTTGTAATAAAAAAGTGTGAATTAGAACATATTTATATGCAAATGAATATAGGTTTTTAGTAGTGGAAAGATATGCAACTCTGCGCGATTCTTTTTTGCGCCCTCTGTATGTCGAAGTTGGTTTGAATGATCTACAATAACCCAGTTGTCTTGGCTGCTGGCTCAAATATTCAGTGATGCCTACTTACCTACATGATTTTCAACTCAATCAGGTTGTTTAATCATTTTTAAATAGGCGATTCCAGTTATTTACAATAAATAATTTTAAAAATTTTTGATAATTTTTACACATCAAAAGAGAGGATCGACAATTTTTAATCGCTCCCGGCGGTATCGTGGTTAGAAATATACTCAGAGATAATAGCAGAACCATGATACCGAGCGAGAGTTCGTACCCATGATCCCTGGGCTTGGTAGCGTTTCCTGATGGGATAGAG
Organism: Neoceratitis asiatica; assembly: GCA_030068015.2. Taxonomy (NCBI): domain Eukaryota; kingdom Metazoa; phylum Arthropoda; class Insecta; order Diptera; family Tephritidae; genus Neoceratitis; species Neoceratitis asiatica. Next base: position 81,787,771 of record CM061525.1, on the reverse strand, counting down.
TGTGACCGCCAATCTCACAAACGAGCATAGCCTTATCTTCACTGTGGATGTATACAACTCAATCACACAACGTTGTTGCGAGAATCAAATTACAAATTGCTTGGCTGAGCTGGATCTAAATCTGCGTGGACTAAAAAACCAAATGTATGAATTGTTTAAACGCAATATAACTGGTTGGTTGATATACTTGCAGATAGAGTGTCGCCTATAAATTCTGACATAGTTTGGACCTCCAAATTGGTTTTCGGAGAATATTGCGGGAGCGACAGTTCTTGGCTGAATAATAACCCGCGTCGTTCCGATATAAATTTCCGACGGTTGCGGGTACCGGTTGTGTTTTATACATCTGGCTTACATGAACCAGCCAGCTTGTAGCCTCTGTCCCTTAACTCATTGATCCATGCCAGTTTTGTCGGATATCTCATACAGCCCAAGCTCCATCTTCCACTGTAGGTAACCGTAGCCTAGGTAGATTACAATGGTTTTCCCAAAACATTTCTCACAAGAATTTCTAGCACCTACTTATCAGATATTTTCACCATCCAAGCTTCTGCACCATAAAATGGGACGGGAATGTTGAGCGACTTTTAGAATTTGGTCTTGTCGTCGAGAGAGGACTTTTTCAAAATTTTTCAATAAAATCTATGGTCCAAAGTTTGGTATACATGTTGGTTGTGTTGTTGGCAGTAGCGGCGTGCCAGCCAAATGTATTGACTGTTTGTTTTAATGGCTGGATATTGAGGAGACTTTTCTCACGATTGATGGCATGCTTCATGCCAGTTCTTCGTTACCATATTTGAATAGCTCTGCTGGTAAACCATCACCTTTTGCCGCTTTGTTACTCACTAGACGGGTAATTGCTATTCGGACTTTGTCACCAATTTAGGATTTTAGTTCGCCATCTCCAACTCTCGGCCAGCTTTTCTCAAGCTCTTTATACTTCGACAATTCGGTCTCTGCGCTATATAAAGGACAAAAATATCGGCCCTGCAGTGCGATACAAACTTATACCCACTCTTCTTTCAACATTGTCCAAAATCAATAGCTTCGTCGGAGATTATAATTAAGCAGCTTGAACTACCGATCCACAGTTCCCTTGTAAAGAGTGAGCCGAAATATTGCAAAGTTCTAAGTTCAAAGGTCGCTCGTTTAGACAACTTGATATAAATATCTTTCGCCAAATCCATTTCCAATCAATCTGTCAGCGTCGACTTCCTGTTCTTGTTTTTTTTTTTTTTTTTTTTTTTTGAACTCATTTTAAGCAAACTCCTGTGACCCATAGCCACGACAAGGTTGTATTGTTGCACATCGTAAGTTTTCCAGCGGAATGCATCGCGTTGTCTGTCTGTTTGTACGCCAGCTAATGCAGGTGAGTGGACCGCTCAGCGAGATAAGCATGCAGCATCTTATCGGCGCTTATCTTTAACGCCACTTGAAAGTTTTTGCGGTACCGCAACACTTAGTCAAAACCCAACAATTTCGTGGCCATCATAAATGCAACAAAACGGCTGGTTGCGGATGCGAATCGCGAATCGCAAGCAAAAAAAAGGAAGCAAGAAATGGAGATGAAATACTCGAAGTATAAACAATGCCGATCAGATACGAGCGTAAAGCCACACATATGACAGACGCAAGCAAACACCGAAAAGGCACACAATACGAGCTCACATGCATATAAGCGAGTTTAACTTGGCTTTGGCCACGGCTGGACGCGCCAACGCCGCGATCAGCGGCGGTTGATGAAAGAGTTGGAGCCATCGTCATCGGAACGTCAACACGATATCATTGACAATGATGTTGACGACGTACGAGTGTACAGCGACATGGCCAACAGCTGTGAAAAGAATTTATATATTTTTCGAATAAACAAACAAACAAACAAACAGACAGACAAGCGAGTATTGAGAGTGACTCGCATCACTGCCGTAGCTGACGGATACAATAAATGCATTTTAATTGTAATTAAAATTACATGCGACAGCCCGTTGGCGGTGTGACGTTGTGGGGCGCTATTTTGCTTTTATGGGCCATGGCAGATAAGTGTATGTATGTACATATGTATGTATGTAGGCATGCATTTGACTATCGCTAGTTTTTTGCAGTTTGACTTATCGTCGCAATTAATCGCGAAACTCGTTTCAAATTTTAATTAACGTTTTACGAAGCGGTCTCTGCATTGCCGGGAGAGCGTACGATATTTGTAGGTATTGGTTAAAAAAATAGACGCATTTGATTACTTAATAAGCTGATAGACTGATCAAAAGCTTGCATCTTCATCTTATAGCTATCAATCGGGAGGTTAAGTGATGCGAACCTTTTCAAATAGTCGACAAAGTGCTTGGAGCCATCTTCTTCTTTACTAGCGTAAACCTCGCGATTATAGCGAAGTTAACAGCAGCTCTGCAGTCGTTACTTCCTTTCGCCATTTGATGAGTATGTGGTCCGCCTGTGGATTAGGCAGAGCTCACTTAGACTCCAATCGTCGGGCATGCTTTCGTCCTACTATATTCTGCCAGTAAGCTTATACATGCACCTTGTAAGTTCTTCGCGACCGCATTTCTTCATAGTCGGACAATGAAATTTCTGTTTCATCGTGATCGATTGATGAATCGGGTTCGCCATCTTCGTGTGCTTCACTTTCACTGCAGTTAAGCAGAATGGATAAGTGCTCCCTCCATAAACTCATATACTCTGAACCTCAGTTGCCAGATTCACTTTCTCGTTCATACAGGAAGAAACTCCGGTCTGGAAACATTCTCAAAGTACGCAGAAGTCTCACGCTTTTGCTCTGTTGAACATCTAATCAAGATCTTAGACTTGCGCAATTCAAACTCTCGGTTCTTCTATCTACAAATGCGTCTCGCTTTCCTCTTCAACTCTTGGTGAATGCCAGGAGTCGGCGTTGTAGTCTCTCTCCCAACGTGAATCCACCATCAGATTTGCTTTCCTTTATATGACCGCAGTAGTGCATATCACATGGGCTTACTCGTCTCCGTCATTGTTCCGTCCACCCTCCCAATTAACGGATCGTACATTCCAGGTGCATACCCTTAAGCAATAGTTCTGAAGATGTGTGCAGAGGTCGTCATCAAAAGTAGGGTCTCTCATCGTTTAGATTGGATCTGGTTTCTACGGAGCGGGTCCCAACCCCAGCGCGCAACCTTGCAAGAAGAGTAGACTTGGAGTCATACTTCTTTAAATATTGATTAATTGAAGATGAACTCATATATGTTAGGGCCCTGTCAAGATCTGAGTAGTATTTAGAAAAAAGGATTAGAAAAACGCCGTCCATTCTTCAATCGTCCTGAGCTAAACTCTGGTATGCAATATAAAATTCCCTTTCAAAAAAAATAAAATACGTCAGCTAGGAGATGACTCGGAACTGTAAGACATGGGCACCCCTCTCTTCTCATTGACGTAGTCTCTGCTTACGCGATTATCCCCGAGTTAACAACATTGCGAAATCCGTTTCTTCCCATCAAAGTTTGGCACCGAGTGAAGCCAGGTTCTTTCCCACCTGATGTTTTCAACGTAGTGGAGTTCTTCCTCTTCCGGGAGATTCCATCGGTGGATACTGGGTCAAATATTTTCATAGCTGGAATATTTCCATTCATCTATCAGCATTGCTATTGAAGGCTGACATTGTTGTTGGTATTGATACCGATACCTTGATAGGAGAAATTATGTATGAGAGAGAAAGAGAGAGAGCTGTAGTTGAACCAGGCTTCACTTATGTCATAGCTCACCCGCTCTACTTTGCTTTCCAGCTCTTTTACAAAGAATATCACAACTCGAAATATGACAGATGGAAAGATCTCGATTCAGCTCCCTTCTATTGATAGGCTAGACATCTGACGTTTGTCCTGAATGAAATTGAATCAGAAAAGAGCATGGCATTGCTAGCACCATTCCTATGCTCCATGCTATCCCTATTTGACCGACATCTTTCTTCGACAACAAGCTCCCTCCGAATCCCAATACCGTACGGTTGACCTTGAATATACTCTTCTCATTTCCTTCCTAAGATATCGCATGGGATTAGATCAACTATAACAAAAGCTGGCGCATTCTTTTAAATGACTTGTTGGTCAAAGATCTGGCTCTGAATTGAGGCAGCTTATAGGAGAATAGAACGTATTACCCTGCTTAATGGTTTTCTCTTGCTTTGTCCGGGTCCGTCGCTATACTCGCATGTCACTACACGAGACTGGCGTGGAGTTTTGAGATCTTTTCTAGGTTAAGTGACTGCCACAAGAATAAAGGCAACTTTTATCCCTAGACGAGATGGTGATGTGAAGATGGAATAGACATGACAACATTGGTTCGGAGCTTGGATGATATCATTGTTCTCACGTGGCTGAAGACAATTGAATCCTTCTTAAATAGAGGAATTGCAATAAACGGCATGACGGTCCTTACGAAGTTTCAGTGCTTACTCCCACAAGTACAGCAGACGTTTTCTGCGAATCTTTAGTTAGACTCAAAACCGATTGGTTTCTGTGTAAGACTCCAACCAAAGCTTTTGCGCCCATATTAATTTCTATCAAATCATCACAAGAAACAAAACAAAATCTCCATACCACGAGTATAGAGTCGCATTTAACTACATATGTATGTATGTATGTACATACAAGTATGAGTACATCCGTTGGAGTTCTCCACCAACAACGACTCCACCTTGGCTCGACCATGAAGGAAAGCACAAAAATCAATGATTTAATACCAAAAAAGATTGAAGTAATTGAAGAAGAATCACTTTAGCCATGGCCAAACTCGTTTCTCTTCACTTTTCTCTATTTCTCTCCCGCTGCATTTCGAAATGATTCGTTACGCATTCGCTTCGCTCATATTTTCAAAAGTCATATGCTTTGCTTGGCTGTATGTTGGTATGTCTGTATGTACTATATTCGTATTCATATTCGCCACAGGAAACATATTTTATTCTCTTTGCCATGTTGTTGTTGTTGTTGTTGTTGTTATTATTATGGCTATGATTACCTTCTGGTGCGCTGTTTCAACTTAATTCAGCAATCAAAGTATAACAAAACGCAACATAATGAAGCCTCAGACATAAACTCCCTATAATTACCGACACCCGGGACGTTGTAAATGCATCGTAATCGCACCGCCCCCCAGGGTAATAATTCATAAAAACGTGCGCGATTTTCGAAATGCCCACAATGAAGACGACGACGACGACGATGAAGAAGGTGAAGATGCATGCGAAGACTCAAAATGAAAATGTAGATGAGCCGTTGTAGCGGCGAAGGTTTTAGCGGTTTGCTTGTCTGTTTGCCGATGCAAATACTCGCAGAGGTCTGCATATGGATAGTCATTTACAGGGTTGGGCACTTGTTTAAATTCCTTGCTTGCCTTCCATTTCGTACTTCAGCACAGTGGTACGAGTTGAATGAAGACAGATTGAAAAAAAGTAGAATATAATATAACTGGCGCTTTGTTACTGCTGAATCGATTTTTAGGAAGACCTTCTCCTCCAATTTCTGGTGTTCTGGTCTTAATGTTTTTCAAAAAAGTAGAAGCATCCACAGTTTATACCAAATAGCTTTTTACTTCATGTCAGAAATACACTCGGAGGCCCTGATATTCCCCGCCGAATGGCGCCCGCAATTAGAATAAGTAATTTTCTATAATGTCAGACCAGGACTCAAAACCAGGCCTTCCGAAAGGCAGTACGCAGTGCTAACCCAGCGCAAATGGTCAGCCTCGGACTATTTCAATAGGTCGGGTAGAGAGAGGACGATTTTAACATAGAATCGGGGACTGCGCTCATAAATGTTCTCAAAAATCTTGAAGAAGGCTTCCTTCTTCCGTCGGAATCGTAAATGAAATGTTAAAAAAAAAACTAGATTTAATTAGATGTATGGATTGTGCGAAAATTTTCGTCTACCAGGCGTCAAAGCGACACTCCAAAATCGTAAGTTTCCATCCGAGTCATTTGACTTATTTCATCGGGGTCTTATTTTTACAGTTCCATGTAGGCAAGTCACAAGTTTTCTCGCGGGATGGGCACCACTTTTTAAACGTGAGTTATTCACTTTGCGAGATTGCGAGACATGGACTCAAAAGTAGCAACTGGATGTAGCCCTAAGACTGCAACTGGTGGCTCTAGTCCTCTTTATTCAACCAACCAAACTGAGTTTCTGTGCTTCTTCATAGTCCTCGTACTTCTACAAGCCGCATGAGAAATCATATGAGGAATACCCTTGAAGCTGCCAATTCTTTATTTTTTATTGGTGTAGACTCCTCTTACGCGATTATAATCGAATAAACAACAGCGCACAATTCGTTTATCTCTTAACCGTTCAGTGTCAATTTGAGGCACTTAGTGAAATCAGATCCTTTTGCACCTCCCCTTTCCCACGGAGTGGAGGTATTCCTTTCAAAGATGGGTTGTTGTCATCCATTCGGATAACATTATTCCATAATCTGCGGAATTCAACGTTGCTAATGCATAAATCGTTCGTAAACATTTTCTCGCGGAAACTTCTAGCGCTGACTATTCAGATGTTATCATCGTTCAGGCCTCGGCATCACATAGCATGGAGGAATTTGTAGAGCGAAAACTCTACTTTTCAATTGCCAACTCAAGAGTGTTTCAGCGTTTAAGTTTTCGATCTCTCTGAAACGTCGTTTAGTATAGGCTCAGAGAGATCCTTCGCCTTTCTGAAGGAGTTTTCGTTCTTGCTCGGCGTCAGCCAGTACACAGGCGTATAAATTTTGCGGAGAAACGCTGTTAAGGTCCAAACATCTTATTGACGGTGTGCTTTAGTCTTTCACACCGTACTCTGATAAAGCCTTATATACGATATTGAGGAGACTCATCCCCCGGTAATTGAGTAGGTTATAGGGACTCTCTTTTTTAGTTTGAGCAGAGCGCACTTAGGTTCCAACCGTCGGCTAGATTTATGCCCGACCATATTCGGGAAAAACGCTGATGTATGCACTGAGGATTTTTCTGAAGTGCAAGGAATAAACGTTGGGGGAAAGATCGAGATTATTATACTCTTAGTAACGAACGATGATGGAGAGCCGTGACGTTAATTTTGGGAAAGCCAGCTTTTGAATTTGTCACGAGCCGAGCTACCTTTGAGTTATCTTTTAGGTAATGTGAGTCTCCTAGATTAACTACGGGTCGTAGAGTGTACTCTCAAATTTCTTAGTGATATTTCTTTTGGTCAGATCGGACAGCATAGCATTTCCAAAACCGAGCTCCTCTCTTTATTTTGGTGGTAAATATTTGCTGCACGCTCCACTGTAAACATTGTTTACCTCTAGCCAACCAGCTTTGATATTGAAATTTGACTGCGAATGCGCAATGATCCTCCCAACAATCTCAACGTTTGCCGGCTGGGTGATAGCGTGTGGAAATCCAATTGTTTTTGTTTAGTTCCTTTTGTGTTTTAGCTCGCAGGCCACTAGTCGATGGACGAGTATGAGTACCTTTTACTTAAACTCGTTTTTGTTGTTGTTGTTGTTGTTGCAGTTATTACAGAAGCATCGATCTCGATGACTTTGTTGGGCTGATCGGAGCTTGCCGATATGTAAGATACAAAGCAAGGGCGGCACAAATGTGGCTTCTGTGTTGTGTTGGAGTTTACATCTGTTTGGATGAGAAGAAAATTTAAATTAATGCTGAAATTTACTTAATGAATTGCATTTAAAAATGAAATTTCTGAAATGGCTATACATCGGTGTGTGGGTATATTAAATGTAATTACCAGAGAATTCGGATTTGTGGGCTATATGAACACTTCACGCTTGGAAGTGTGGGGTTTTCATTGCACATGTTGCCTTCAAATGTTGCTGCTGTGGTTGACGGGGCAAAAATGTGTGATGTAAACCGGAGCTCTTTTAATCGCGACCCTCATATGAATCTAAGTTTCTTTTGGTAAATGCGTATTCGGACAGGGAGGTGAATATCTCGAAGGACGTTGCGGTTGATGAAATATTATTTTCGTTGGAAAATCCATAAGGCATTCGGAGGCGTCTCAGACTTGTGTGTTCCCCACACATACCACATTTTCTTATTAAACTCTTCCGTGGGAAGTTAGATGAGGGGTCTGAAGTCAAGTAACAGACTTCGAATACAGGCTTTGATTTGTTAGTCTTAATCTTATCTTACCTTTACCTGAGCTAATAAGTAAAAGTCTGCGAAGTTTTTCGCCAAGCACAAGGCGTAACTTGAATTTTCCCTGCTCGAAGCAAATCGCATCAATCAGTAAAACAGATCTATTCGGTGATTGGCCGTCTTGAGTAGTGTTCTTGCGGCTGGTAAACTATATATCTGGTACCCAGCGCACCTAGGCCTGCTAGTCCGTTGTGCTACCACTATGTAGCCTTCCCAAAGAGTCTATCTTGCCTTTTAAAATGTTTTCTGGAAGACATGATATTATTGAACTACGCAGGTGCTAACTTTGGTTAGATTGATGTGGTTTACTCTCTCACCAAAGGCTACATTATGACTTCACAGAGGATATCTAATGGGGTCTAGCTAATTAAACCCATTTGTGGAGTTGTTAAAGTTTAGAAAACGACATATCCCCACCTCTAGAATATGTCTGGTAGAAAAACATCTTTTTAGCATACAGAATCTTCTTCTATTCCATATTATTATTATTCCCAACGGTTTACCTACCTCCCCCATCCGCACGAGGGGCGCAGTCTACATCACGTACGTAACTTGTTTGGCTATCCTGGCCCCATTGCAAAAATTGAGACTCTTCCAACTTAAGGTAGGCCAACATACCAACAGGCCCGAAGCGTCACTCACAGAAGGTCCAATAGTATGTTCAGAACCTAACTATAACTCATAACGGACGAAGAGCTCAAGCTGTCTTGCGAGGCTCGAGTAATACTTGCATAATTAAGGTCCATATACTGTAGCAGACTCAACTACTACTTATCCAGGACTGGCGCCTACATACTTAACGTTTCTCTTGCATGCAGTGAGTTCCCACACGTCACTAATCACCTCTATGCATACCCATTAAAGCGTTTCACTTCCCTCTAGTCCGAACAACTCGAAATGTCCCATTTCCTGGACATCGCTTTGGATGACCTCGACTAGTTTTACTTGCTCTTAAGCAGGGTTAAGCAAGACGCTATAACAACAACATTAACAACAATATAATTATCTTATAGTGAGCTTGAAGGTAGAGACCAACATGCTCAAACCCTTCCATGATGGCGAAAGTGTAAGGAAACCGCCCACCCTTGCAAGCTCATTTTCCATCTCATTAATCGATATTTCATTGTGAACTGGCATCCATACCTGGGTAGTGCAGTGATGGTTTTCTTCCGACTCCTCTTCTTCAATGGCCCTGCAGTTGCTTCAAAAAACATTTGGAAGATAGTTCATAGTGCCTCGGTTAGTTCCTTTCTGGGATTTTTCAAGAAAATACATTATCGAAGCAGAAAGTAGAGGTATTTAGGCGTGGCCTGTACTTCGATTCTTCACGTTTCGTGGTACTTTTAGTCTAATACCGATGAAACTCCCGCCTTAAAACCAATGCTGAATGCCTTTCGGTTATGACATTCGCTTTCTCTAGTTTTTTGCCGATTTCTTGAGCTACCAAACCATCCTTGGCTCACGCAGTTGATTCAGAGCAAGCAGACCTCGCTACGCGGTAGTTGAAAAATCTACCAATTCGGCCGTTTTAAAGTCCAAGCAGCTCGTCGCGCTGTAGTATCGTTTGATTTTCTGTCCAACAAATCATCTCTGTCTAATGCCTGTACAATTATAACAGCTTTCCTTCCCTCGGCACTGCCCAGTAGCCTATAATATTTGTATGGATATTCATCTCCTGTTGTGGCGAAGTTCCCTGAAGTTTCACACACTGGCAGTCGCGTTGAAACGGACACCAAGGGATTCATTAAGCCGCGTGCCTCTACTTGGAAAGAAAGAAAAAACTCCACAAACAACAACAACAACACACCAATTTCTCAGATCTTTTAGCCGTCCTTTGGTATGTGCTTGTCCGTGTGTGTGTGTGTGTGTGTGTGCGCGCCTGGCTGTGCCTCCTGTGTGTAGCCATTAAGTCGACCATGTGCAATGCTGTGTAATTTGCTGCGCTTGAACTGGCGAAAACAACAAATGCCGCATTCTGCATGCGGAGCTTCAGGTATGTACGGTATATGTATGTATGTATGTTTAGCTTGTGAGCAAAGAAAAAGCGTAGCAAACACATAATCTGCTGCATGGTGCATTTACTGTCAGTTCCAGGAAATACTTCAAGTACCTGACTGGACTGGCGGACTGCTGTTATTTCCATGCCAACTTACAGCTGACGGAGTGCGGAGACGACAGTTGCAATAAGTAGTTCGAGCTGTAGGGAAAACGAAACGGATGAAGGGATTAAAAGACTCGGAATGAGTTAAGTCTATTCCACGAAGAAATCTTGCCAGATTAAGTGTCTCCACAGTGTTCGTGTGATATAAAAGAATGGGAACAAAGCTGCCTAAGTCTGCTAACACCACCTTTTCTAGATCTTCTCAGACTATGTCAAAAGTAGTAATACTTCCGAGTGAAGACTCAAGCTGAGGAACTCCCTTCAAAGAAAGTAGTGAAAAGCTGGCTTTTCTTAGTTTTTCTAAAGTGGTCTAGCTCTGAGCTCAGCAAATTTGAGTTTCAAGACTAGTGGATTTTATTTGGCTACAGCGCCGGTTCTCTCTTCCTCCTTAAAGTTCACACCACAACAGCAAGTGCATTTGTATGTGTGGCTTGTGTAGCAAACGTATCAATAAATATAGATATATAAATATGTATGTATGTACGTCGAAGATACAGTTCGCATCGATCTCACATCGAAGTCATCAATTAATTTTATTGCTGTTGTTGTTGTTGTTGTTGTTGGGCAATGCGTGGCTTTTGGTATCTTAATATGTCCAAATGAATTTAAACATATTTTGCGTCGGTCAGCCCTTGTGTCGGTCAGCAGGCAAAGGAGCTTGGACACTTTATTTGTATGTTTGTATGTCTATACATATGTACATATGTACTCGTATGCATGCTCTGTGCGTGCGCTACTCTGTTGTCTTCACTCCTTTGTATCCTACTCGCAGTGAATGCGTTTTGCAGCTAAATAATTTCACTAAATTAGTGTCTACCGACGGACAGACGGACAGCGATCTCACTTTGCTTGGGTTTCTTGTGCGTGCTTATGGGAATGTATTTACATACACATATGTACAAACGTTTTCGCACGAATGCCATTTGCGCCACTGGCTTTTCGTCGTATATTGGTAGACACCACTATGAGCACGCTGCTGTTAACCGCACGTCTCCTTTATGCTGAAATTTTAGGTGAGAATTTATATATGAATAAGCACATATGAAGATGGATTCAGGGAGTACCCTCTTCCACGTAGTCTTCTTGCCCCACCTAGTATTTTCAAAGGAAAGCACGCCTATCAATTTCCTCAAGGCTACCAATAGGTCTGGCAAAGCTTGACTTTCTCAGCGGAGTAATCTAATTGGAATTATTTTATAGGAACCAGTGCATTCAGAATCCAATTGCCTCATTGAAGAAAATATTAACAAAGAAAGGCTGTGAGGTCCACCTCTGCGTAAGGAAGTCAAAACATCCTCAATTTAACCAATATTTTTTACCCATTCTTTAGGGTCATATAATGATATATAAAGGGTGATCCAGGTAGAGGTACTTTTTTCAATAGCTTTTTTGGTAAGGTCACGCATGAGTCGTGTCAAGCTGTCATGTTATTTTTGTTCAGTATTGTTTGGCATTTTATCATGGAAAGACTTACGCCTGAACAACGTTTACAAATCATTCAAATTTATTACGAAAATTCACATTCTGTAAAGAATGTGTTTCGCGCGCTTCGCTCAACTTGTGGTCAGCAAAATCGGCCTACTGAGCGTACTATGTGTAACACCATCACCCATCTTGAGACAAAGCATTCATTATTAGATAATGTTCGACCGAATAGACCACGTCCAGCACGCAGTGTAGAAAATATAGCGGCCATAACTGAGATTGTACACGAAGACCGTGGAGAGTCGATTCCCCGCCGTTCGCAGCAACTCGGATTGAAGTATGGAACGACTTGGCGCATTTTACGTCGAGTTCTTAAATTGAAAGCGTACAAGACACAGCTTGTGCAAGGAGTGAAGTCGCTCGATCTTACCAAGCGACATCGCTTCGTTCTATGGGCTCTTGAAAACTTCTAAGAAGATCCGACGTTTTCGAGCCAAATTTTGTTCAGCGATGAGAACTCAATCTGGCTCTGGCTCAATGGGTATGTCAACAAGTGAAATTGCCGCATATAGGATGAAGAGCAACCTGAAGAGATTCAAAAGTTCTTTTCATCCAGAAAAAACAACGGTTTGGTGTGGTTTGTGGGCCGGTTGAATCATCGGTGCATATTTCTTCAGAAATGATGACGGTGAGAACGTAACCGTCAATGGCGACTGTTATCGCGCCATCATAACCGACTATTTAATGCCTGAAATTGAAGCTCGTGATCTCCGCGACATTTGGTTTCAACAAGACGGCGCCACTTCCCACACATCGCATCAATCAATGGATTTATTGAGAGAACACTTCGATGAGCAGATAATTTCACGTTGTGGACCGGTCGATTGGCCACCAAGATCGTGTGATATCAACCCGTGAGACTTTTTCCCGTAGGGATATGTAAAGTCTAAAGTCTATGCGGACAATCCCGCTTCGATTCCGGCCTTGGAGGAAAACATCACGCGTTTCATTCGCCAGTCACCAGTCGAAATGCTCGAACGAGTCATCGAAAATTGGACTCAACGGATTATCGGACCATCTGAGACGTAGCCACGGCCAACATAAAATAAATGCGAAGGAATTTTCTTTCGAATGATAATAAACATTCCCCATTGAATTTGAATTTTCTGTGTTTTTTCTTTAAGACCACGAAATAGGTCACCCGTTAGTTACTTTTCAACTCGGTGAAATATCTACAACGTGATATGCTTCATAGAAAATTTATCTGTAAGGATCACTTCTGAAAGAGGGGTCAGTAAAACTACCCGGATACCTATAGAATGGTCATTGGGCCATAGAGGGATAGAGGCTGCGACCTCAAAGAAGGCATTGACTTTACATAAGTGTTGTTCAATCGATACTAATATATGGTCGGCGACACTAAAGAAGAAGTGCCGCATTAGATTTATGGAACAAGCTCATCGTATCCATTTATTGCATGTAGTAGGCGTGATGAGAACTACCATGGGAAGTCATCCTCTTCATCAGACCAATCAATATATGTTACAAGTAATGTGTGAAGCTACCGTTTAGCCGCATAAAAGGACTAGACAACTAAGTTCAGTCAGAACGGGATAAGGAAACGTTCTGCCAAGCTCAAGCCATCTACGCCTTTCCGAGCTGGGAAGGTAAGACTGCTAATAGTTGTTCTAAATACGAGAGAGGCACAGGTCAAGGTTTTTCTGTATGACAAAGAAGATAGCTTAAAATTCAATGACTATAACTCTGTCTTCGAAGCATAGATTATGGGCATTATTGAAGGAGAGAAATGTGTAACCCTTTTAATAGAAAATCTATTGGGCTTCTTATAGACTGCCAATCACTCGAAAGTGTTAACAGGTCCTATCAAGGAGCAGCTATTAAAGGACTAGAGTTTGATTGCTTTTGGAATAAAAGAGAAGTGCAGAGTTTGGAAGACTTCCCGATGTTCGCTATCATCATCATCATCATCGAGAGAGCTTTGTGATTACTTGATTTGAGAGAAAATGCCGGCTGATTCATTAAATGTGGTGGTTCGTATAAAAATCTAAACCAGACGGTTGCTTTCTTTTGTTGCTTTCATAAATACTCCTAATTGGTTGAAATAACTATTGTAATTCGCGACTTGGGTTTTGTTATATTACAAAAATTTCAAGACACACTTCGACGGCATTCATTTCTAAGGACAACAAAGCTTCACAACCTAATTTAAAACTCAAGTCTGACAGATTCACGAAGACGGCCGTTCATAATCGCCATTGAGGTGTTCCATTTTCATGCCCTCAAACCCAAAGCCTTCAGGTGTAAATAATCTAGAATTAAGAAGGTCTGGCCACTTTGTGAAAATCACGTCGGGTAAGAATATGAATGAAGTCGAGTTTTTGGACGGGGCGAAAATTGTTAGTTTCATAGATTGCGATGGAGCCCCGAGATTGAGAGATTTGTTTCAAAGCTTTTGGACAATGAGGTCCTCAGTTAGTAAGCAATTGAACCGTTCAGTCTTGATGTGATCTCTTCTTAATCTAAGATTAGGTGCAAACGATTATTTTTTCCATAAGAATAAAATTCCGAACATAAATAAAGTCAACAAGTTGCAATTCAGGTCGCCAAAAAATGGTCGTCGATAAAATCCGTGGAATGATATTGCGCGATTGGAGAATAAAAATACTTGAGGTGACTAAGACTGTAGGCATCTCAACTGAGAGGATATATCACACATTACATGAATATTTGGACATGAAAACGCGCGATGGATACCGTGATTGCTCACACACGACTGTGCAACCGTGTAACCACTTCAAATGAGTGTTTGGTGATGCTCAACCTCAATACAAACGAATTATCGCGCCCTTTCGTTAACGTAGACGAAATATGGATCCACCACACCTTACCAGAGACCACAAAAAATCATGTCAGTGGGTTTCGCTGGGTGAACGTGCATCCAAAAAAGCCAAGGTGGGTTTGTCGGCCAACAAGGCCATGGTCGCTGTTTTTGGGATGCACGAGGTGTCATTCACACCGATTACCTTGAAAAGGGGAAAACGATCGTCGGCGAATATTTTTCAGAGCTTTTGGACAGATTCAATATTGATTTGAATCAGAAGCGATCGCATTTGGCGAAAGTGCTTTTCCATCAGGACAATGCACGATTGCATAGGAGTAGTTACCGTAGTGTTGGGCTATGAGCCCCATTCAGACTTTACTCCAGATTTAGCTCCTTGCAGCGACTATTTCTTGTTTCCAAAGCTATAGAAATGGCTGTGCGGTAAGAGATTCGGGTCGAATTAAGAGGTCATCATAGGAAAAACCGCCTAGTTATTTTGAGGGCCTTGAAAGAACCAATTATTTCGAAGGAATACAAAAATTGGAAAAACGTTGGACTAAATGTATGGAGCTAACAGGGGACTAAGCCCCTCGTATCATTCTATTAGCCCTATGGCAAATCACGTTTAATGTATGGATTCTATAGAATTTCAGAAAGCTGCAATTCTGTAATACAAATGGTCCATCTAGCCTAACTTTAATTAGGCCCTGGGTTAAAAATCTTTCGGACAGCACTCTTACTGATCTCCGAAAATAGACCACACAGCTACTACAGTGTCTCGACGAACGAAATTGATTACGGAGCTCAATTACATATCACTTCTTTCAGCTTTCTGGACGATGACTGAATAATTTATTTCGGTTAGAGTTCATAGGCGTAGAGTAATGCCTGTTGGTTTGAATGTTTCGGACGTAGTACACGCTGGTGGCAGCAGAAGCAGCGCTACTACTCTCTTGGAAATATCCGTTGAAGAAAGATCTGGCTTAACTTTGTGCATTCAATTGGCGCCGAACGCAAGAAATGACTGGCGCGCTATTGGTCACTTCACTATAATCGCGTACTTAAGCGGCAGAAGTAACTTCTAAGGAGTTCCCCATTCGCTCTAATCATTAAATGATAATAATTGAATTAAATTCTCAATTTCCATTGATCTAATACAAACATACACACATACATACATATAATGTTTATTATCTTTTATATAAAAATAATTTTTCTCATTTTTGATGTGCTGTTGATGCGCCACATTCTTTTGAAGTCACTTATCTCACTCACTTACCAAGCCCGACTTACCTCAGACACAAACATACCTACAGACATACATACATACATATGCATATTGCATCTTCGCGCTCGTACCTTCATGCCAGCGCGCTGCACTGTGTGTTTTCCACTTTATGGACATGTGTTATCTTGAGTAAACCCAACGATGCGGCCAATCTGAAATGCCCACAGACGCGCGCAACACACATGCCGCACCACGCCGCATGTACGAGTACTTCGAACGGCGGCAGTGGGGTAACCGCAACCGCGTAGTCGTCGTTGGTACGCCGCGTTGGCCCAACCAACTGCGAACGCCCATATTAATGCGACTTTAATCTCGACTTCATCTACTAATTAATTGACTCTTTGTGTTTTTGTGTTTTTTTCTTCAGCGCGCTCTCTCTTTCTTCCTAAACTCGCTTCTTACTTAATACTTAGCAACGCTTACTTGACTCAACCACAACATCCTCGTCGTCTCGATCGTCCTACCGCCTTAGATTGCTGCAGTGTAGTCGCGGGCTTTAGACGCAAGCATTTTTCACTAGCCATTGGCTTGACTGCAAGCCATTATTATGCGACGGCGGTTGATTATATTTGTGCATGCGTCTATATTATTTTATATTATTTTTATTGGAAAGCCACTTTTAATTTTCTGCCTTTTACTGCCTGATGCACTTTGGCATCTTTGGCGGCAACGACGACGACCACAGCGAACGCAATCGACTTGGCGTCAGTGGCAATTGTGCAATGGGATGCGATGCGATTGTGGAGTTTCGCTTCATATATGTATGTACACATGCGTAGTGATTAGGGTTGTGAAGGATTCGGTAGGCTATAGGTCTCCGAGTAGCTGACAAATCCTCCACCAGGGGTTCTGAATCAGCTTTTTGAAAACTTAATACCAAAATACAGATCGGAGCTCTGCTTTCAATAATCTTATAACAATAATAATCGTAAACCGGACATAAAAGTCACCCCTACAGCCGTTAGAAATCAAAGTTAGAGCTCAGGTGTTTAACGGTTAGGATCCTTCTTAGCTGACGCCATCATCGATTTCATAATTGTTCTCGCGTCAGCAGTAGCACACCAGTCGTTGCTACTTTTCGCTGTTCGGCGCCAATTGTAGATCGCCAGTGAAGACAGGTGTCCTTCTTCACCTTGTCTTTAGGACAGAATGACAGTTTTTCTCTTCCACCGCCGAGTACTGTATCGAAAACTTCCAACGATGGAGGGGTTTATCATTCACCCAGACAGCATTACCTAGCCAACGTAGGTGGTGTCTCGCAATTTGCTAAACCATAACAATGTCGTCGTATACCTCACTCATCTCATCGTTCTATCATCTAGGGTGTTGTTGTTTTTGCAGTCCGGCTAGGTCATCTGACATTAAGGTTATCTAAGGGTGGGCCCAAAAATCGATCTGTTTCGACAAGTTCGAACCAGAGGGAGGGTGTTTAGGTTTTAGTGGACAAGCGAAGAGCTAACGTGCAGGAGCTCATTATTGCACGCAAGATGTACGTCGTGTCTGGATTTTAGTTTAACCAATATTTCTTGATTCTCGAGAGACAGTTCAAGCGGTTGTGGTTGGTTTTCCACGCCGTTCACATGAAGATAATTGATGAGGGTATTTGGTGAAATCTCTGTGTATGGCTACTTGAGCTTGTCGTTAGCCTGTCGAGTCCAGCGATTCTGCAATATATTGCTGAATTGAATACGTAAAATAAAGTACTTTAAGCCTGATGAACATAGGGGCGGATTTCATGAAAATCTCACGGCCGAAGGTTTTACGCACCGGAGTTCAGTAAGGCGCCTAAATCGTTAGGAAAAAAGTTCTCTCGAAGAGTCCTAGGGCCGGCTCACCGGACGGTGTCATCAGATATCCGACCACGTATAGAGCCGAGACGTATGGAGTCGAGAGACGATTTTGTTTTCTGTTATCTACTGAGTCCGAAGTAGCAACTTCCGAACACTGTAAATAGTGTGTTTGGGATTTAATTCGTGGTTGCGTAGTATGTTTATTTGATGGTAGGCAGATGGCGGGAAACTACCTACCTGTGAAAGTCTAAAACTTCCGATTGATTTTGCAACCCCAACACCGACTCCAGTAAAACAAATTTAAAAGCATCGCTTCGATCACCAGTTTCGGTTAACTTCGGTTAACCTACATATGTACATATATATGCTGGCAATTTTCAATAGGCAATCTCATTTCCAAAGAACTCATATACTGATATACAAATTCCAACATATTTGTATTAATACAATCTTAAGTCCACTAAAGGCCAATCCGCACTTCAAGCTTTGCTGCGCCGTCTGCTCAGCAATTCGGTTTCTTTGTCGTCGTCGTCATCGCCGTCGTCGCTGTCATCACCGTCGTCGGCCACATCCTTTTAATGCGCTCAATTCAAGTGTGTAGATAATTTTGACATTTTTTCCTTATCTGAAGTTTATTCCTTTTGAAAAGGCAAATCTTGTCGCTCCTCTCAATTTGATGTGTGTCGGGCGTATGTTTGTATTAACATTGGCAGTTTTGCGGTTAAGTGAATCTCGGCGGGCAAGTGGGCAACACACGTAATACGTACGTATTTACATGCGTTACAAACTAGGGCGAGATGTAAATTTGTAAATCTAAAGGGTTTTGCAATAAAACAATAAAATGGAATGTGTTTTTATCTGTTTAAAGCATTGGAAGCGTCTAGATTGAGAAATGCCAATAAAGCAAATAAGTTAAGTTGATAGATCGCATGAAAGGAAATCCAAACTTTCCCTTGCCGTCGAACATCTTAGCAATAAGACAGCTTGAACCTAATCAGGCTGTAAAAAAAATTTGGCTTAGTATTATTTCTGTTGGTAGCGTAGTCTCTAATCTACTTCTCTCGTCTTTAAAGAGCTTTGGATGATCTTAGTATTGATATAAGAAAAAACTTGGCTTGGATCGAAACAGTAATTGAATTTCCTGGGTCACCGCGCTCGCCATCAGAAAGTGGTTGATTCAATTGCTCAATGACGACTACGATATTTGGTAGTTGGCAATCGGTTTACTGAAGAGATTTTAGCCCAGTCTAATGTATCACACTAGTCTGCTATTCTCTCTATGATTTGGTGGTAAACAAAATGAAGTTCATTAGGTATTCCAAGTAGAGCACCTCTTTAGAACGAAACTAGGCATTGAAGATGGCGAAACGCCGAAACCGGTTTGTCGAAAAACCAAAATTGACAAAGAATGGCGGAAAATCGTTTCATTATAAATCAACTTATCACCCTGTCAGAAGATCAACACAGCAAAAGGAATTCTTATTTTCCCCTGAATACTTTTCTCCAGCGGCCGACAGCAAAATTGGAAGTCTGAGACTTATTTTTTCCCAAACCCTATTCACAACCACAGCTCGTTCGTCTTCTCCCTTTAGCCCGCCTGTTTTTTTGGCTACCATTGGGACACTTAATCTAAGGCCAGAGGTAGTGAGCGGTTTGACAGTCAAAAACCTCTACACACATAACCTCATACTCTCTGTGAAAACTGTTGTTGAACATTATCAGCGAAATTGGGCAGGACTGCTTCGAATCATTATGCATCAAAAGAGGTTTCAAGTCGATTCACAAAAACTATGACATTATTTCTGTTGTCTGGTTGTATATCTCCTGCAATCAAACAAAAAGTCTCCAGTCACCACTCTCACAACTCTCCAGATGAGAGTAAAGTTTTCTCTCGGCGAAGAAAGACTGAGTGCATAACTACTTCGCTCATCATTCCCGTCCTGCTTTATGGTGCAGAGGTTTGAACAGTGATAACATCTGATGAGTCGATATTAGGAACTTTGACGATAATTCTTTTGCTAAAATTTATAGTCTTCTGCATATAAGCGACAAACTCCTCCACTCCAGTATGTGGAGAAGGACCTGTAATCACCTCATCTCTCCAACGGCTGCCGAATGACTGACGAGCTATTGTTGTCATGCCACAGTTCCTTTGTTGATGAGGGATTGTAGTTCTTGGATGGAATTGTGGTGCTAGTCGTTGTTGGGACCTCAGAGATTACGTAGTTCTAAGGCACTGGAGGCATATTTTCCGTCATAATATCATGTCTACGGACATGATAAATCAGTCTCAACCGACTCTCGGACATTGTAAACTGTAGGCGAGTTGGTCCATTTAGGTCCTCAAGTAACCTTAGTCTTAGTTCAGCTGCCAGGAGCTTTATAATAATAATCACAAATACCCATATTGAACTGTACATGTCCCTCACATATCGTTCCCTGATATCCTTAACTTTTTACGAAAATAAAAATCAGCTGGATGGAGATACGTGGCCATCACATGCAGTCATTTGTTCATTTTGATTGGATGATCTGTTTACATGACGAGTTCCAAGTTCTGCCACAATTTTTTTCAACTAGTGGCCTTATTTTCTTTTAGCGGCTACTCTGGAGGTTCTTAAACTGAACATGGCGGAGTGCCATCACGAAAGCATCCCCTCTTTCGGCTCTATTCACAGTTTCTGCTACAAAAGGTGCTTCTATTGACTTGATATCAAGTAGGTCGCAATATTTTGTCTTGCCAAGATCAATTATTTTTTGAGTAGCCACCACATATTCGGGTATACGAAAGAGATCTAACTAATAACTGTCCCCAACAAATACTCCCAATGCATATACTTATATGTATGTACAACTCAAATGTCCATCTAAAAGGTGATCCATTTCGAGGTTTCCTACTTTTTTAAAGAAAATAACACAGAAAATTCAAATTTAATGGGGAATGTTTATTACCATTCGAAAGAACATTCTTTGACATTTATTTTTTTAAGAAATGTGATGTTTCGTTCCAATGCCTGAATCGATGAAGGATTTTTCGCATAGACTTTAGACTTTACTTATACCCACAGGAAAAAGTCTAACGGTTTGATATCACACGATCTTGGTGGCCGATCGACCGGCCCAAAACGTGAAATTATCTGCTCACCGAAATGTTCTCTCAATAAAGCCATTGGTTGATGCGATGTGTGGGAAGTGGCGCCGTCTTGTTGAAAACAAATGTCGCAGAGGTCACGAGCTTCAATTTCAGGCATCAAATAGTCGGTTATCATGGCGCGATAACGGTCGCAACTGACGGTTACGTTCTCACCGGCATCATTTTTGAAGAAATATGGACCGATAATTCAACCGACCCACAAATCACACCAAACCGTTCTTTTTCTATTTGAACTGGCAGCTCTTGAATCTCTTCAGGTTGCTCTTCGTCCCACATGCGGAAATTTTGCTTGTTTACATACCCATTGAGCGGGAAATAGGCCTCATCGCTGAACAACATTTGGCTCGAAAACGTCGGATCTTCTTGGAACTTTTCAAGAGCCCATAGAGTGAAAATGCGCGTAAGTCTTTCCATGATGAAATTCCAAACAACACTGATCAAAAATAACATGAAAGCTTGACACGACTCACGCGTGATCTGTCAAAAAAAAGGCTTTTGAAAAAAGTACCTCTACTTTCATCTCCCTTTATAAAAGCTATATATCCTTATTAGTACTCACATACAGTTTGCCTCAACCTTTTCTAACACCTAAGTAGTGGCAGAGAAATTTTTATTTCATTTTTCACTTTAAGAAATTGAACAATTAAATTTATATTGCGTCTGTGATCTTATGTTAAGCCGACGTCAACACAAAAAAATGAAGTATTTACAGTATTAGTAGAAGAGAGAGATGTCAAAATCCACACATACATATGTATGTATGTATCTGTAGAATTAAAGGATGCATAGGTAATTGAATGCTCTCTTAAACATTTTCGATCCATCCACTTGAATTTCACATACAACTCAAAAGACGGTATTAATGTTTCTAATCCAGCCGGCAAACAGTAGGATAAACAACATTTGGCTAGAGGTGAATGACTTCTGACAATTCAGTCATAAGTACGTACATCAAGTGAACGCTTAAGAAATTATTATGTTTTCTTACTACTGTAACTCTGTAGAAAGAGTTCTAGATTTTAAAAGATTCTTAAGGGATGAAACACCACCAGTACTCATTAGAGGGCATAGAGATCTTATCATTAGAAAAAAATACTTGCAACCAGTGCCAATTACTGAAAACTAAGTGGTTGTTATAGCTAATCACCTGAATCGCCCTGAAAAGGTTTTTTATTGTATTGAAATATTATTTCAAAAATCATGAATAAACTAGTATTACACTAGTATGACGCTGATACATGTTCCAACAATGAATTAAATGTGGATTATGGACTGGTAACACTGGCCTACACTCATTTTGGTGCCTAAGATTTTAAACCTGATTTTGGGTATATTTTGTGAGCTGATACGAGAAAACTAGCCACATTTTGCATATCAGCTCTTGTTTTTTTTTTTTTTTAATTTCAATACCAAAGTATGCAGAATACAAGCGAATTACCGTGTCATTAATCGGTTTCCGTTGATCTTTCATTATATACTCACCACATACGTAACAAAACATATCAGGATCGTTAATGCAACATCTCGACTTACTTGCCATACTAAATTTATACGAGTAATGCCATAAAAGTCGTTATAACATTGACTGATTTCGAATAAAACCGGAAAAAAACTTAAAATAAGAATCGTAGTTAAACCAGAGCTGTCAGCTGACATCTAGTAGCAGCAATGTAGTTCATACTACCTACCTTACCGACTACAGATGTGAACAGAGCTGCACCAAACCAAAACTTTTTTTTTGTAGGCCAGTGTAATAAATATCAGTGTAAACAGGGGAATATTATTTAAAATTAACCAATTGGAGTTAAATGCCACTTGGTAGTACAGGGATATTCATTTTGTGGTTTCCAAAATAAACATAAATAAAATTCATTTAAAATATTTTTTTTTCATGAAATTCATTTTTTATAATAAAGTTGTAACCTTGGCATCATATGTGAAACCCTACACGATTCAAATAACCGTCTCGTGTATTTTTGCAAACTTCGATTCGTTTGAGGTACTTTTTGGTATTTCAGCCATAAATTGACGAATGTTGGGTTTCAAGTGTTCAAGAGTTAAGGCTTTATCTGCATAAATACGGTCTTTGGGGTCAAATCGCATGATCTCGTTGGCTAATTGATAATGCCAAGACGAGGAATTACTCAGCCGGGAAAGTTCTGTCACAATAAAAACATATTCGCTCGTGGTGTATGGCATGTACCACCATCTTGTTGGAACCACATAGTGCTTTTCAATTGCAGGCCAAAAAAAGTCGATTATCATACGACCATATCATTCTGAATTGACAGTGGCGGTCTCGCCGTTATCGTTTTCAAGAAGTAAGTTCTTATCATAACTCCGTACCAAAGAGCGCGCCACACAGTAAGTTTTTTTTTGTTGTAATGGCCTCTCTTCAATTATTTGAGGATTCTCGGAGCCCATCGAGGCTGAAGAAAATTTTGTTGGAAAAATAACGATCCACTACTTGTTGTTCAAGCACCCAATCGACGTAACTACGGCGTTGTGAATGGTCACCTGTCTTCAGTTCAGGTGGACTTTATATGGATGTAGGTGTAGGTCCAAGTGCAAAATACGCCATAATGTGCCGTAAGAAAGTCGCAATTCTTGAGAACGTCGAGAAATATACACAATATTTCACTTACAGCAGCGATATTTGAGGTAGAACGAGCAAATGAATAGGCCTTACAATATCTGTAACCGCTCTAATATAAAATTTTACCAATTTCTTGATCAGTTGGAAGATTATGTGCACCATAATCTCCTCCTAAAGCACTAAACGTGGCCACATTTGAATCCCTATTGCACTTACTTGTATATATATTTGGCGCTTTGTAACCGCTGAAGCGATTTTTGGCCGCGCTCCTTCTCTAATTTGTGGTTTTCCGTCTTAATGTTTTTACCAACAAATTGGAGGGCCTTCGAACGGCCGATGGCTTTTTATAAGGAGCTTTAATTTCATGTCAGAAAAACACTCGTAGAAGGTATGGAGGGTTGCATCGAGTACTTTCAAAGCTAAAATGCTTTCATCTATTCGGACGACATGACCACGCTGAACTATGTCAATGTTGTCGTACGTCTTCCTCGTTCAATCTCTTGCCCCATGTGTATATCGGAACGGTATGGACGAGTGGTAGAGCTTCAGCTTTGCATGTAGCGAAATATTTTACTTTTCAATTGCATACTCAGTCCAAAGTTGCATCTGTTGGTGATAGCGATTCTGCATTGGACTTCCAGGCTGACATTGTTGTTGGTATTAATGCTGGTTCCTAGACAGACGAAATTATCTCCTACTTCAAAGTTATGACTGCCAACAGTAACACGGAAAATAAAACGCTAATGCGCTGACTGTTTGTTTGATGACAGAAGATGTTACGTCTTGTCTTCATTCAATACCAGATCCATTTGCCTCCTTATCCAGTCTGTAGAAAGTGAAACTGACTAAGCAGTTCTACGCTCTTGGAAAATAATGTCTATTTAGATCTGCGGCTCTTATTATTTTCTCCAGTATTGTGTTGAAGAAGTTATACGATTGAGAGTCATGGGGCCTTGTGTAGAAGTTCACGAGGAAAGTTTTTGACTGTTTACGAATGGTTCAAGCAGTGCACGACTTCTGGTCGTAGACCAAGTATTCTCGGGGTTGCCAACAAACAGCCATTTGTAGGTGAGCTAAACTGGAAGGCGAACCCTTCGCGGTTGTGCGTAGAGTTTGGAATCCACCAGATAAAAATCTATTCCGCTTCAAAGAAAACTGAAAGAAAACTGAAAATCAAAGTTATTATATTCGCGCCCAACCACATTTTCTCTATTCGCTCAAAAAATTTTGAATTGTAATCTAACATTCAAATATTGGTCGATCCTCCAAGAGCTTACAACACAAGAAAAGTCTTTATTCTCCCTTACTTCTTCAATAAAGCTCCACAGGCTTTTTTTGATACCTAGTGCTTATGCTTGTAGAATTCTGGGACGGGGCATCAATTATTATTTCTGTTGTTGTTGTTGTTGTTGTTGTAGCCGCAGAAAGTTGGGCTGGAGAATATTGCGGGAGTTACAGCCCTTGGCCGGTATAAAGACCCGACAGTCGCGAGAACTATTGGATTTTAGTCGCCTCTCACGACAGGCATGCCTTACCGCGGGTAAATTCTTGAACCCCTAACCCGCAATGGGAAATTATTCTTTCTATTTCTATATAGTTGAAGGCTCCCTCTATAACTATGAAGCCCCCACAATGACTGTATTATAGGTATCGCTTCATAAAGTGCAGTTTCTGTTGCTTTTTCCTGTTAGGAGGAATATTCATTAGCTTCTCCGGCACCTTCATCATAAGGGCAGTGAGGCTTATAGGCCTGAAGTCTTTCGTAGTAGCAGGTGTTAGTCTTTCTGGTTTTGTTATGAAAATCACTTTTATACTTCTGTAAAACTGGCTTTGTAGATCCTTTCCAGTAATTGAACAATTGCTTACTTTAGCGTCTGTAGCATTGTGGGGATAACCCGATCTGGGCTCGCCACTTCAAATGTTGAGAAGCTGTTAGTATCATAGATGATTTTGCTCTTACTCAGATGATTAGTTTGAAGTCTGCATTGTGTTCTCCTGCGTGTTGTTCATCCCCTGCGACTGATTTTGCAAGGAGAATAAATAATTTCTGAACAATCTCGTTTGCTGTGGAACACCTTTTCTTGTGTCCCACTAGTGGTTTGCCCTGCAGGGCTGCGCTCGCTTATGACAATACTATTGCATTATTTGCTTTTTTTTAATTTAATTTCCATTATTACTAAGCAAAACGATATCATCGTCCCTGGAGTGTTTGTTCCACTTCATGTTGTTGACATAAGTACAAAAGGCAAACAACAAATACAAAAGGAAGCAAAGCAAAGGAAGGGATTTGGGCTACTACAATACAGATGAGAGGACATAACTGCAGTGGAGATGAATACATATTCATATGTGTACTTATACATACATACAACAGAAAACACACAATATTTGCCAAAAGAAAAAGGTTGGCATGGCACCCTTGTCGGATCATTTCGCTTGTGATGAGAATAAAGAGGATATGGCAAATTATGTGCAATTTTTTTCTGTTTTTGTTGTTGTTGTTTTTTTCTGATTTATTTGCACAATGAATATATCTTCATTGTTTGACGAGTTTCTATTTAATTTGTGCACAGGTATTGTGTTTTCGAACAAATACTTATATATGCCTGAAGGTTAGAGTGTAAGTACATATTTGGACAATTTTTCATATTTCAGTTGTATTTTTTTTTTTACATTTTTTTCATACAATTTAATTGATACCTTGGCTTATCCGAACATACATACGTCCGCATGCATAGGTATACATATACATCATATATAAAGGGTGATCCAAATAGAGGTACTTTTTTCAATAGGTTTTTTTTTTGACAGATCACACGTGAGTCGTGTCAAGCTGTCATTTTATTTTTGTTCAGTATTGTTTGGCATTTCATAATAGAAGACTTACACCAGAACAACGTTTACAAATCATTCAACTTTATTACGAAAATTCACATTCTGTAAAAAATGTGTTTCGCGCGCTTCGCTCAACTTATCGACCTACTGAGCGTACTATTCGACCCAGAATTCATTACTAGATAATATTCGACCGAACAGGCTACGTCCAGTTCGAAGTAAAGAAAGCATAGCGGCTGTAGCTGAGAGTGCACACGAAGAATCGATGCGGCACGAACGACTTGGCATTTTACGTCGAGATCTTAAATTGAAAGCGTACAAAATACTGCTTGTGCAAGAACTGAAGCCGCTTGACCTTCCCAAGCGACATCGCTTCGTTCTATTGGTTCTTGAAAAGTTGCAAGAAGATCCGACGATCTGACCCATTTCTGACTCAATGGGTATGTAAACAAGCAAAATTTCCGCATTTGAGACGAAGAGCAACCTGAAGAGATTCAAGAGCTGCCATTTCATGCAGAAAAAAACAATGTTTTGGTGTGGTTTGTGGGCCGGCGGAATCATCAGTCCATATTTCTTCAAAAATGATCCCGGTGAGAATGTAACCGACCGTTATCGCGCTATGATAACTGACTATTTGATGCCTGAAATTGAAACTCGTGGTCTCCGCGACATTTGTTTTCAGGAAGGCGGCGCCACTTCCCACATATCGCATCAATCAATGGGTTTATTGAGAGAACACTTCGGTGAGCAGATAATTTCACGTTTTGAGCCGAGCGCTTGGCCACCGAGATCGTGTGATACCACACCGTTAGACTTTTTCCTGTGGAGATATGTAAAGTCTCAAATCTATGCGGACAATCCCGCTTAGATTCAGGCCTTGGAGCAAAACATCATGCATGTCATTCGCCAGTTACCAGTCGAAATACTCGAACGAGTCATCGAAAATTGGACTCAACGGATGGACCATCTGAGACATAGCCGCGGCCAACATTTGAAAGAGATAATCTTCAAAAAATAAATGCCAAAGAATGTTCTTTCGGATGGTCATAAACATTCCCCATTAAATTAAAATTCTGTGTTTTCTTCTTTAAAAAACTAGGAAACCTCGAAATGGATCACCCTTCACAAGTACAGTTTGTAATTGCAAACATTTGGAGCCAAATCTGTTTGGGATGTCATTCAATTGTTTGAGGGAGAGGGTTTATTCACACACTCACTCGCACATCATCATCGCCAAAATCCTTTGCCTGAATGAGCAAAGGTGAGCCACATGAGTATGTCTAAGAGGCTTATTGAAAGAAAATTTCTTAAATATTCTTTAGCCATAAATTTAAATTGGTCCGAGCAGTGTATTCACACCTAACTTAGGCAATTAAGTTTTAAATTGCGCTACTGATTTTGTTGTTCACACACATTCAATTAAGTTTTAGCAAATATAATGGCGCGAACAAAAGAATTTTCGCGATGATTTTTACTTTTGTTCGTGCAATTTGAAACGGTAGAGCCAATTTCGTACTACAGTCTACAATCAGCTATTTGTGCCATCACCAACGGCACCGAAGTACCAGTGCTTAAGACTCTTGCTACCTTGGAAGAGATTCCAAGCTCTGACGAAGTTGGTGCTGTACTAGAACCTGATGACAAGTGCATTTTTGAATTTGGAGATGACAGCAGTCCGCTCAGTTTTCTCAAGGCGAGCTGAATTATTTAGTAAGAGACTTGAGACTTTCCAAAAACATGGCTGATTAGCATGGTTCGAGACCCAAAGGCAGGAACTTACTTTAGCCAGAAAGGTCTTCCTTCTGGTTTAGTTAGATATTTTATGAGAAGCAGTTCACTTCCTACTTTTACCAAAAGGACGAGTTGGTTTATTATGCGAATATTAAAAATTTTATGAATAGATTTAGGATTTCATACAACCCGGCACGGTTAAGAATTTTCTTAGATTCATCAAAAAGAAGCTGCTTCCCAACGATGGTCAAATTCCTGTCCGTCATTCCGCTTAACTCAAGTAAACAAGACAAGAACTTGGAATTGGTGCTCGAAAAACAATTTAGGTTTACCAAATTTCTTGGTTTTTTTTTGTCTATGATGGAGATGGATCAAATCATTTTACAGAAAACTATTAGCTTCTGATGGTGCTTAGTACTGGCAAAAGATCGTCCTGCATGAATTTGTCATGCCTTTTCATAAAGTTCTTCTACCACAGCTTCAAATAAAGCTGGGCTTGAAGAAGCAATTTAAATCCTCTTCCAAGAGATGGAAATTTCTAATTACCAAAGGTCCAGATCTCTCCGAGACAAAGTTGAAGGAAGATGTTTTCGTTGGGTCAGATATTAGACGACTTAAATCAATTCATCACAACATGACGAATCCTAAAAGGGAAGTGGTCATGGAGAAAGTTTTAGACAATAACAGAGAACCTTACTACAAACAAATCGTCAAGATAATGTTAAAACCTTTTCTAGCCTTAAATTGCCAAGTAAGTTTAAAAGTACACTTTCCTCGTTGCCATCTCGACGACTTTCAAGTTTCGTTTAGAAGATGTGCAAGAAGAGCAAAGTGTACGATTTCTTCAAGATAATAAGGAGGAAGATGCCAAAAAGATACCAAGGAAAATAGACCATCTCAAGGAGCCAATGCATGAATAGATCTTTGGTCTTACGCCCACTTACTACTTTTGGTAAATGCGAGGATACTAGCATCAACACCACCTTAAGTCAAGGTGTCGAGATACCGGTGCTTATGGGCAGCGGGTGGATGTTGAATAGCTGATCACAAACGGTCCCCTCCGATGCACGAATTAGGGTGGTGCTACATATGCCTTCACTACTCAGATGGTTAGGACAAGAGAACAACTATTGTACTCCAGAAACACCTCCTGCTTCCATTTCATGTAGAGAGCCTTAAACAGATTACTCTCATGGGACGCGAAGAAAGGACTAGGTATTAATCCTAAGAAGTGATGATGGTATTTACTAATGGAACCAAAATACTGGAAGAATATTGAAAAATGAATAAAAAATGGCATATGCGGCCTATTACACTTGCAATAGAACACAGGAACTGGGACCTAAAATCGAATATAGTCATGTGGTTGCATACGGCAGGAATTAGACCAAATCTTACATATGGATTAAAAGAAATTAAGAAAATTCAGTAGAATAGAACCGCCTGTGTATGGACTACAGGGCTATTAAGTTATGTCCGACAGATCCAACTAAGACTCTAATGTATCTGTTGGAACCAAGTGCGAACATAGCAATATATTGAACCAGCTAAGCAATACCTTGAATAATACCATATACTCCCAAGGTTAGATTTCAATAGTTGCCTCCAGATAAGGATACCAACTAGATGAGAATGGGAATGGAATCTTAACATCTCCTCATGTGTCTACCAAACTCAGCAAAAATCTTCCAAGTGGAGCTCCTAGACACAGACCCATAATGTTCTAATAGATAACTACGGGCGGATATAGAAAGCAAGAATTTACTCGGAATCAAGTGAAATTGCTGGTAAGTTCCAGCATAATTATAGGAGGGCCCTAAGTTCCCTGGCAGGTCAGTTTGTCATAAATTGGATTTTGATTCCGGGCTATAGAAACATTTTCGGTAATGAAAAAGCTGACGAGTGGGCCAAGTCGGGATCATCTCTTGACGAGTCTGAAGCGAAGTTAATTCCATGGCCTCCAAGAACAATCAGAGTGTATTTCTAACATGAAATAAAAGTTCCTCATAAAAATCCATTAGCCGTTCGGATGCGGCTTAGTATCCTATAATTTGTTGCAAAAAATTTTAAAACACGCCCCACCAATTGGAGGATGAGATCAGCCGAAAATCAATTCAGAGGTTACAAGGCGTAACTGGCTTTTTATATGGAGGCCACCTTGGTTGAGGGGTTATTATGCGGAAGATCGTGGATCTGAATCTTGGGAAGTTCAAGAAATCAATTTTAGAACATAATTTATCTAATTGCGGTCACCCTTTGGCAAGGGGAGATAATATTTCTTGCTTGAAATAAAAAGATCTTCTTAAAAATCTATGGGTTGTTCGGAGGAAAAACACTAAAGAGCACAACGAAGAAGGTGCTTCACTTCAGCGGTTATAGAGCGCCAATTAAATGCCGTTTTTATTACTCTCAACTTTGTTATCCTACCAGTTCAATCTCTTGTCCATAGTTACACATAAAATCTTTGCTTTGACTTAAACGAATTCCTTCAAAATTGATAGTTCGGAAATGGTCCCTATCACCTTCGGAGATGCCCAAACTATTTAGTTCTCTTTATGAAACGCACAAAATTGCTAACAATTGCTTAAGCAAATTCTGCAAGGCAGTCGAGGTAGTGCTCTATCGACTCCTCCTTATCTATATAAAGGGTGTTTTTTTATAGAGGTATAGAACTTTTAGTTGGCATTACTTTTCAAGATGGCGACCGATTTAACTAACAGCTGTCAAGTGATTTATTCTCAGTTTGGTTTGGCAATTCATCATGAATAGACTCAAGTAAGGCGTAGATTCGTCGAATGGGCCCAAAACGAGATTACCGTTGTTCCCGATTTTCATAAGCGAATTTTGTTTAGCGATGAAGCGCACTTCTGATTGAATGGCTACGTCAACAAACAAAACTGCCGCATTTGGAGTGAAGGTAATCCTCAAGTGTATGTTGAAACACCGTTACATCCAGAAAAACTGACTGTTTGGTGCGCTTTATGGGCTGGTGGAATCATTGGTCCGTACTTTTTCAAAAACGATGGTGGCCAGAACGTTACAGTCAATGGTGATCGGTATAGAGCCATGATTACTAACTTTTTCATTCCTGAATTGAATAACCATGATGTCCAGGAGATGTGGTTTCAACAAGACGGCGCAACATGTCACACAGCTCGTGCCACAATAGATTTATTGAAAGACACGTTTGGTGACCGCCTAATTTCACGTTTTGGACCTGTGAATTGGCCTCCAAGATCTTGTGATTTAACACCGCTAGACTACTTTCTGTGGGGCTATGTAAAGTCATTGGTCTATGCGGATAAGCCACAAACGCTTGACCATTTGGAAGACAACATTCGCCGTGTTATTGCCGATATACGGCCACAAATGTTGGAAAAAGTCATCGAAAATTGGACGTCCAGATTAGACTACATCCGCGCCAGCCGTGGCAGTCATATGCCAGAAATCATATTTAAAATGTAATGCCACAAGATATCTTTCGGATAAATAAAATTCATGTCAATCGAATAATCCATCGTTGTTTTATTGCAACTTAAAGTTCTATACCTCTATAAAAAACACCCTTTACATGTAACTGCGATAAAATTCGCCAAGGCCGATCTTAGTAGGAAACAAGTACATATAACTAGGTCGTACTCAAAGTTTGCTGTTGTTGTACAACTGTTGGCCTTCTAGCCAGCTCGTTCTCTAAGATGTTTCTAGTGCTTGGGAATCCAAGAGAGTTTATTAAATTTTATCTGCGTCTCATTGTCACTTTTTAGTAATAAGATTGCATAAAAGAGACTAAATGGCAGCTTGCCTGTCAGAATAGATTGGAATAGGTTGTGTTAACACTGAAGAAGTGAGTAACCACGAATCGGCTTCTGTCGTTACAGTAAATTCTGCTTGAAAGACGTTGCAGTGGTCGGAAAGTCTCTTTTTAATATCTATTATGAGGAGTACTGAGTGAACTTCGAAGTCGATAAAGCTGGCTATGATTACCCGAAAATATTATGTTTTCTCATTCATTCCTGGGGTTTTTGTTGAAAACGCACTGCCAAACCGACTCCGAAACTGCGAGAATTGTCTAATGTTTAGTATTTGGGCGTGTTATGCACAGTAGCTTTTAGCTCTATGGCATCCTAGCTCGCACGAAGTCATCAGCGCTCCAGTAGTAAGGATGAACCTCCATCCTCCAGTCTCGTTCGTTGAAATTTATACTCGTACAGTTTGCTATTAGAAGTGACTTTATCTAGTGGCGGCCACTAGACTGTGACTCCATAAAACGAGATTATTGCCGCAATTCATGTCCAGTATACAATATATGGTCTTAATCTCTCTCCATCTTTTGGCGATTGCAGGCGGAGAGCGCGGTTATAGTTTTTCTACTCATTTCCTCCGTACTTTGGTTTCAGATGAGTTTACTATCTAAGAATATAAAATGTAGGTATTTCACCGCGGTACAAAGAGTGATCTCGATACCTTTAAGTTAAGATGGTAGCAAAT
This sequence comes from Neoceratitis asiatica, assembly GCA_030068015.2. NCBI lineage: Eukaryota > Metazoa > Arthropoda > Insecta > Diptera > Tephritidae > Neoceratitis > Neoceratitis asiatica. The sequence goes on along the minus strand of CM061525.1, from coordinate 81,755,312 downwards.
CAGATGCCCAGCACCTTATGGTGAAGAGTATCAACTTGGTCTTTGTAGGATTTACATCCAGACGGCCATCTCTGTATCAGTTACTAACTGTGAAAAGGATAATTTTGAGGAAATCACTTAAAACTTGGAGTTGTTTTCCAGCTCATAATCAGCTCTCGAAACAGCGTATCAACAGTCAAACCGCGAGTATTTCTGATTTTTATTGATTAAATGTAGACAACCTGACCATTGAACAGACTCATTCTGCTAGAGGACCATATTTTTCCAGACGAACAACGGAAGATTAACCTTGCCAAGAAGATTTGAAGTGAAAATAAGCAGCTCATAGTGATATTACAATAATCTACATACACACATACGAATCTTAAATACCGGTATACATTATGTGGTTGTATTTAAATGGATACCATCTCCCACTTTTAATATGCTTCTACGTTTTAATACCATTTTCTCTCATTTGGCTTCCTAAGCCTGGTATTATTTCTACGCTTCTTTGTGTTTAAACCTCATACAGTTCCCTTTGATGGGCCAAACTGTTTTCGGCAGACTATTCGTCTCTACCGCTACCGCCTGCTACCAAACGACAGCTTAGCAAGCCGACAAGGCGATTTTACACGTATTACCTACGCACCTACTTAGCTCTAAGCATACCTACTAAGGTATTAGTGCATACGGGATATATATGTATGTATATTTATATGTAAATAGTTTTCAGTTAGTTTAAGTGGGTGCGTGTGTGTGTGTGTGTGCCAATGCACGTGTAGTAATTATGCTGGTTTTATTACTATGGCTTCTGACACACCGCCATTGAGCCACTGAGCCATTGTCATAGCTACTGCCCAGCTACTCTTCGTTGTCGATTGGTTCTGGAATACCTGGGTTGCTTGTTAATTTTTTTTTTTTCTGTGGAAGTGTTCAGTGCAACAGTAGTCCTCAGCAGCAGCACTCTTTGATGTGTATTTAAGTAATATGATATGTTAATGTTATGTCGCAATACGTACATACTAACGCCGAGCGCATTACATTACTTTGTTATCCGTTTAAATCTCTTTGAACTTGAAACATTACAGATATACATACATACATACATACATACTACTTCCCTTTCTATTTAATGTCTGGCAACAAAGCTTACTCTCATTCGCATGCCACTTCCAATCCACCTTCCGCTTTTCACAATATATCCAGCGATTTAGACGGCCTCCCATCTACTAACTGATCGGTATATCTTTCGAAACATGCAAATCTTGTAACTAAAACGGAGTCCGAATGTGTTAGCATAGGCACTGACTCACCTTAGAAGCTTTCGCTTCCTCAGTCAGCCGGGCTGTTACTGGTTTTCTGTCATTGGTATGCTAGATCTTTCGTTTAACTGTTGTTTCGAGGGAGGTGGATCATGTTAAGCTCGTCGTTAGAATTGACTACTGATGTAAGAACATCCATTCACTTAGGTCAGATTGAGAATTTAACCACTTCGAATCTTATTTTTATGAAACCCATTTCTTACAGCTCCCCTTCCTGAATATATCATTGAGAAAAATGGTCCGGGGCCGTAACACTGTTCGGAGTAAGACAGTTACCCAGAAAATGAGTGATCGATTCCTCCTGTTCCTCCACATCATCATTTTCACAGCTTTTACATCAGCATCTCTTGCATGTATCCTTGAGCCTTTTCGTATGTCGCCCTAATAGACAGTGGTAGGTGAGAATTTCAATTAGCTTGTGAAGTGCTCCTGGGATGAAGTGCTCCTGCGCCTAAACTCAATTGGGTCAGCAAAGGCGTTCAGTTTGTTTCAGTTTGATATCACTAAGGATTCTTATAGTCCCTAACACAGTAGTCAAACCAATGCATGGAGTTAGCAAAACTGACCGTATTGACGTATTTCTGCATCCGCTAATTCCCTCAGGTGTCTAAAGTTTGTCGCTCTTAAGGACTTCAACCTAACTACTCTTAATGCGAGGCATGCGCAAAGAAGGTGCCTTAAAGTTCTAGGTACTTTCATCTCCCTTCAATTTCTGCAGCAGTGATTTTATGGTACGCCCAAAATCTCTGCTTGTCTGCCTCATATAAGACATCACGTAAGAGGACCCAAGGCTCATAATTTTAAATATTGCCTTTCTTTTTAGCGATATAAGCTTTCGTTAGCTTCTTTTATGCCATGTCGGTCATATTATTCCGATCACATTGCAATAATTGAGACTCTTTCATTTTAAGTTAGCATCTGCGATGAATAATTCACTTATAGTGAACTCCTAAGTTCTCTGACACCCGTACTAGATTCGGAGAGAATTACTAAAGTGACTATGTTAAGTGATCTGCTGCAATTCTCTTCTGCGGATGAGGGGTTCAAGAATTTACTCGCCGCTAGTCATGCCTGTAATCAGAGGCGCAAAAAAATCCAATAGTTCCTACTACAGTCAGGTTTTTTTCCTAAAACCAATTGTGTTAGTATTTTGCCGGTTACAACAACAACAACGTGAAGAATTGTTAATACCAAGGACCTTTTAGTAGGTATTAGTACCGACTCTGTTATCTACTTTTAACCCATCCATATTAAAGCAAATCGAGTCTCCATAAGCTGGAAGTAACCAGTCACATTGATTCCTTTCCGAAATAACCACCTTTTAATCTTTTGTGAAGTCGGAGAAGGTTATGTAGTAGTCGGTTGGAGGCTTGGGAACCACAATATCCCTAATATGAGCCTCAAGCAATTGCTCCGCTATATTTTACTACTTATCTGTACAAAATATTTAGGTTTGCTATGTCATAGTTTTCCACATTTGGAAATAAAATCAATTCTCAATTCCTGCCATAATTTTAGTATGAAAACTCTTTCTCTTTAACATTCAGTCAGCTGGCATTGCTGTGCCGAGACTGCTCTTGCTTAATAGAAGCAATGCCGTCTGGTCCTGGACTTTTATATGATTTGAAGACACTAATTGTTCATCACATCTTCCTTTTTCTTAGAAGATCTGTCATTATGGTTACTGTTCCTTTACTTATTGTATCCGAAGACTTATGCATATATCAGGATAGTGGGAGGTTATAAGAGAGTCAAGAGTTTCCTATGCAGATACCGTCCATGTCACGTCAGGCCTTTTCAAGCCTCCCTTTGTAGATCGTGGAGTACTTGAGAGTATTTTCCTGAGCCTAGTCCCCTCCAATGTTGTTTTCACACTAATGCAACAGTCTCTTTAGGAGATGTGTTATCAATGAGTTGTACAGTCTAATACGAGTACTAACCAAACAATAAGAACAATAGGATGGTTTCCAGGCATCGAGATCTTTCACAGATTCGTATACGAGAAAGAGTTGCGTTATTGCAAATGCAATTAAGCTCAAATATCTAGTTTCTGAACGTTCAATTAACTCAGAATCACCGGTAACACGCATGGCGGACCAGAACGTTTTAACAGCTGTACCATCCTCTTGTTCTAGTGTCGTAGCCTTTTTTTTTTTTGAGAGATTGGTACTCAGGCTTTTTATTCTGTAGCTCAGCAGCTCTGTTTAGAACATTAATGTCCGTTGGATTGGATTGTCTTAGAGGTCTACGACTTAACAGAAATTACTTAATAATACATTTACTCAAAGGGACAACCATTTTTCTCGTTTGGTTTTAGCTTCGGGTTTTTTCTTCTTCACTATCGTAACGGCGTTGACAAAGAGAAAATATCAAAACTGAATTTGAGCTGAATGTGCTGTTTGAAAATATACTTCTGAAGGGTCATTCATGCCCTGTCCGGTGCCCACAGCCTCTAAGGTCTATACGGTTCGACGAAATAAAGCATCATCTGTAACCTATTTTGTTATATATTGATAGGAATCATATAATGAGATTGTGCTTTCCCTTAAAACCACAGATTTAGGTCTATGATGTGTCGAATCTATTGAGGAAATATGAAACAACTCATGGTTTTCAACGAAGTTTTATGAGACTTTGGACCCCTCTCGGAACGAGACTTTTCACATATGCTGGGTGTAATTTTAAAGTGGTCTAGAGATACATGTCTCTGGCACTTTAGTATGACAGATCTATCCCTTGCTTCTATGTATTGAATACTCAATTCCCGTCTCATTTTTGCCATTCTTTACAACATCCTCTTTACATATGTAAGAGTCTCTGTGCATCAAACGACTCTCCGATCTTTTTTGTTTAATTTTATTTATTTCTTCTTCGGTCCGTAGTGTTTGCGGACGTAATGTAAGTTTCATGTTAAAGCACAACAACACAAACAGAGTTTCTCATTTCTTATTTCTATTTCCCATTTTTATTTGCTTTTATTTTACTCTTGAGTTCGAACTCAATCTGCCGGCTAGATGTCGTCCGTCTTATTGTTGTCTTTTATGCTTTTTATGTTTGCATTCGTCGACGTTGGCCAACAACATCAAGTATCCATGTAAATAGTTTTCTGGTCGGCTGAGTTCAAAAGCGATTATTATTAATCTCTGTACTTGTGTTTAGTACTTTTAAATACGCTTGAGTACTTTATTTAGTTGATACAGAGCCGACGAAAGCTATTGGACATTGGATAATAGATTTTTCTCCTCACATATTTATTATTTATTTATTTCATACTAGTGTGCAAAGTTTATGCTGGTGTAGTCGCACTTGTGAGAACCTTAAAGTGAATAAGAGACCAAAAAGTAATATAGCTAACTCCTTTCTGTTGGGACCTTTGTACGTATATAGTCCAGATTCATTATGGTAACCGATTTTGTGTTTAGATGCCAAATATTTCTTGGCAAAACCACCGCATTTCTAAGCGAACTAAAAACCTTAGACCAACCCGTGGGATCCTCATATCACTAGCCATTCCTTTGGTTATGCTGATGGCTGATTATATACAGGTTACCCTGGCGTTAGATTGTTTAACTAGAGTCCAACCTCAACACGCTTTATTGCTTGACCATAAAAGCCATATATTACCACCAATATGGAGAGATTACAGCTTTCCTAGACTCTTTACACCAATGGCGTCATAGATTTGAGAGATTCAATGAGAAAATACCATTCAAATATATTCTTGTCAATCGATAGAGTTCACGTGAATTGAATCCATAGCAGACCAGATAAATACTTTCTACATAAACCGAATGTTTGTTTGAAAGATCTTTGTATTTTTCCATTACTTCTGTGTTCAGAATTTCTCTATACATCGCTTTGAAAATTTCCCAATTCGAGGGCCCATATCCACCCGATGAATTAGCCTTTTTTAAAGAACGGTCTTTTGGCAAACCCTCGTTCCACAGTTTGGTATTTAATGTTCCTCTTTAGTTTCTGATTCACTTCAGACCATGAGACTGATTGTGCTCCCCAGTGAGACTCAACTAGTTTTAGTTTCTTTGCTACTGTTAGCTCAATTTTCAAATATTTGGCTTTAACCGGTGGAAGTTAATTGTGATGCGCCTATTTTATGGTTGTTGTTGTTACAAATTACGAAACAAAGCCAAGAAGCAGACAATGCTAGTCGATGACGTCGAAGTCTTCTAACACGAGGCCCAATAAACGATCTGTTTTGATGGACTCGGATCAGAGGGTGGCAAGTGTTAGGTATACGCCTTCAAAGCGGGGGTTAGTTTCGTATATAGGACTACATCAGAATTGGGTTTGCTACAGTAGCCACACTTTAAGTGTGCCAGTATCAACGGCAAATGGCAAATGAACATGTTGACGAACTCGAACTAAAAAAGGTGCATAGATTGCACCAGAAGGTGGCCTGTTATGGTCCTTGCATTGCAGCTTGTGAGCAGCAGTTCTCGGTCTTTTTTCCAGGTGGTGCCAGCTAACGATTTGAGGATATTTTTGTAGTCTGTAGTTTGATGTGGGGCAGGCTATTGGAAATGACTTCCAGTAATTTCGGGTTAATAACACTAGGAATTTTGATGTCATTGACTTTGGCATTCAGGTTGAGTTGATACTCCTTCAAACAGCTGGTGAAGAGAGTCGCCGTAGATATCGCTGGTTGTAATTGTAAATGTCTTGCAGTGAAGAAATGTATTGTCGGAAAGAGTTTCTCTTCGAACTCAGGCTACTAACATTCAGATCAAAGAAACATAGTATGGTGGTAAGCTCCGAAATGTAGAAATTCATTAATTTGGGCTGTGACCACGAAATTCTGTCGATGACTGTCGCCCACTCGGGAAACTCATGGTTCACCTCTTCAAAATCCGGCGGTAATGAGTGGTGCTCCATGTCCGATAGTAGCATTGCATGATTGACTTGGCTTTTGCCAAGGGAAGTGCTACCAGGACAGTTCGCGCGCGGAGTCCATTTGAGTTGAGGCTATGAAATATCTGTAAGTTTATGTCTTTAAGTGTGGTATTGGTATTGTGCATTTTCGGAAACCATGTTAAAGTGCAGCTGGATTTAGGTGGTGGTTAAAAGATAGAAACATCAAGGCCGCAAGAGTCCGCTCTCCTAGATGGAGAAGGGTTATTACCTTTCAGCCCTGCTTCTACAAGTCGTTTACATTCTGAGTGGTCAGGGACATATTGAGGACTTAAGTGAAAAATTTGCTTTTGCTTGTCTCAGATATTTAAGAATCAGCATGCTTATTCTGCTGGGGGTTGATGGATTTTGAGGTTTTTGTCACCCTGTTGGTGTCTGGCAGTTTGAGCGCACGACGGGCCACTTGCTGTTTCGTTCTGTAAACCGCAGGGCACAATGTGAAAAGCTGGTTAAGATAGTTCATTCACTTGCAATCGGAAGGGTTGAATGAGAACACTGCTCCTGTATTTGCTTTAAATTTTGACCAGTCTGTGAATACGTTTTTTCGTATCTAGGGGGCGGGGAGGGGGAAGAACTATTTTATTTACATCTGCAAAAATATCTTGTTCGGTCACATGGTCAATTCAACTCGCAAGATTCAGTCGGAATCAGTGAAAACCGTCCCTGTAATGACGCGAAGCCGGTGCCGTGTTCTTTGTAGGACGTCGGTAGGTTAACATTCCCTACCAAACGCCGACCGTTATAATATTTTTTTTTAATAATTTTGGATATTGGATCAGGAACTGACCTTCCGTATAATAGCTCGACTACTATGGACATCTACACATAAACATACAGGACTTCTAATGTCATTCGTATTACCTCGGCAGCGGAAACCATAGAGCGTCTGCTACTTCAGAACTTTTACATGACTGGATGCGAACGAAAGGTACCGCTGCTCACATGCTTTTCAAATTCTCCTCACGTGCTCTTCAAATGCTCAGACCTCTATAAAATAGATGAGAAAATTGCTTTTCATTCGCTCAACACTGTATTCTTTCGGAGGAAACTTTGATCTGAACTGAAGTTCGTCATCTGTGCGCTGGTTGATGTTAAGCTGTGTCGCAAAGCTCTCCTGAGCTAATGGTGCATTCGATGCGTCTGATGTGTGCCTATTAAACTTTCAGCAACAACTAATAACATGCTGAGATAGACTTATTCGCAGAAGAAATGTCAATATGGACACAAGAGCACCGAACGTAATGTGTGTGGTCGTCGTCGCCTCATGCGTAGGTGTATTCTGCGAAATTTACCGATGGCGCAAAAAAAAAATTATGAATGTATACTCGTATGTATGTACGTATGACAATCAACGAAGCAGTGAAAGACATAAAATATGAAATTTAGCCATCAATGCTCAATGCACGTTCGCCAAACGCAGAAACGTTCAGCGATGACGGTGCACTCTTCGTGTGACTATATTAACTGCCGTCCGCGTTCGTCTGCTTTTGTCCAACACTCATCAGCACCGCGAGGCGCGTTACGGCGCTTCTGCCTTCCGCCTTTATTTCAAACAATAGCTCACTCCTTAATGCACTGTTTTTTTTTTTTTGGTCTCACCTTTCTTCACTGCGACTTTACTAATTTCACACGCCTCTCCTCCTCGCCCCTCCATTCGTGTGTGACTGCATGTGCGTCAGCCGGTCAAAGTTGTGTGGCAAATTACGAAATTCGTTGCACATTCGCCACGCCACACCGCGCCGCACCGTACCGTCATCAACACGCCCCTATGCCGCGCGCCGATTAAGCGCCGATAAACCGCTCTATCTGCGCGTTGCATTCGCAAGACAATGCGCGCGAGTAAAAACATTTTTTGGTATATCGTATGTATGTACACTCCTTTGTGGCGATTGTAGCGATTTTCTCCAATCCATGCGCCATCGTATCGCCTCCGCCTCCGCTATCGCTCCAACGCATTGAACCAGCCAACCAACTCGCTTTACTGGCGCGAACAATGCGCAAAAATTAAAAAATTAAGCTCGCAGCAATGCGGCAATTCATTTTCGATTCGCCATTGCAACAGCTACGATAGTGTAATACAACAACAACAACAACAACAACAACAACAGCGCTTTGTTAATGCAATTGTTGCTGGCTTTTATTGCTAAGCGTAAAGTCTTATCTACCCGCCGGAAATCAAAGCGGACTTCAAAGTGAGCCGCCGCGCGCCACCAGTACTGGTGCGGCTAATTCGTTGACTGTGAATGACTACAGCAGGGGTTAGCATTATTTCATTTTATTTCATTGGAGCGCAACTCATTGCTCGGTGTATGTTGAATTCGTTCAAGTAACGGTGGTCTGGAAGAGTATCAAATAGTCGAAATGTCAAGTTATGACTGAAAGTTCGTGCAAAGTGGCTATCTCGTCACTACCACTCAGCTGGAGGCAAACAGACACGACTATTTTTTTGGCGCTCGAGTAGTTCGACACCATCGGAATGGTGCGGAACAGAAAACTCGAGAACAATCCGTTTATATGCCTGCGAAACTACCACGGCTAGACCCAAAACTGTATAACGACCGTCTGGCGAAAGCTATTGAACAGCGCTTACACGATTATATCCTACTTACTTACCGGTTGATGAAAGAGGAAAGTTTATTACTGTAAAGTTTATAATTTAATTCATGTGGTCATGGGCAGAAAGGTTTCTTTTACGTATGGTTCAAGCAGCACACGACTTCCAGTCTTAGAACAAGTATTCTATGTGCAGCCCACAAACTTCCACACACAACTTTGCAGGCAAGCTAAAGTGAGAAGGATTAACCTGCGGATGTGCGTAGGTTTTCAAGTCCACCAACGTAGCACCGTCAGACTACTGCCGATCCCTCTGGCTATATATTGAGTTTGGTGATGATCAGAACGTAGTCTCTAAGTTATTATTAAGAAGATTAAGGAGCATTGAATTATGTTCTAAACTTAGAGGAGCTCGAGCGTCACAGGGCTGTGAGACAGATACCGGATGGACTTAGTCACAATAAAAAAAATCGAATGTGGAAATTCCCTTTGCTCTCAACATATTGTTGGGCTTCTCAAGCTCTGACCTTCTGAACACTTATATTTGTCATCGATAGAGTGTTCTGGAACAGTGTCCTTGTCAGACAAGATAACTATTTAAATTCAAAATTGTTAAGAAAAGGACCTTCTTTGCTGAAACAGCTGAACTAGAAAATCTCCAATCAGAATTCCACCATTTTTGCTTTAATGGATGGGGTCAGAAAAACTAAAGACATTGCGTCTGAGATCGTGCTTGACTATTTCAGTGTCAGGATGAGCAATAGGTGCTCAGAATTAAAAAAATTTACTCCAAAGGACAGATATATATAGTTGAATGTTTCAATAAACTCCTGTGCAAGAAGATCAAATCAGACACTTGGCTCCCTGATGAAGAAAAAAATAGAAGGGACTTTCAAAAGATGTCTTCTAATGTTTCACACGGGCACGAACTCTGCGATTCTGACATCAATCCGCACCATATTATAGCTTTGAGGACAAGAAACGACGATCTTTCTGTGTGGAACAGTAAATTTATAGCAGTCATAGACATCTTTTTACCTTGCTGAATTTAGACGAGGTTTCATCGGACGGATACTGGTTAGCGAACCCTTTATGGAGCTGCACCCACCTAAAAAGCTTTTCGAGCTTAACGATGGACTTTGTATAAGGTGTATAAGGTTTTGTATTGATGGTGGTGCTGAAATTTCCTGTAGAGGGGCTCCCGATTCGTGAACTAAGTCAACGTTCTTTTTTTGTCTTTTGGCACGCACTGTTACTCTACTTCGCTACCTCATCCACCTCCTAATATTATTATCGAAAAGGTAATCGGATATTCTGCTGATTCCCGCTTCAGCCGAAATTAGCTCCACTTTACCTGCTTTTTAGTGTTATTTTATGAACAATTGTAATTGTTGTTGCTGTTGTGGAGTAGTTTTTTTTCTCATTTATTGCTTGATTTTGCACTAATGCTTGCTTGAAATTTTTTATTGCTACCTCGCAATGCGGTAAGTCGGTATGAGTAGTGTGAGAGAGTGTGAGTCGCTGTGCCGCTGAGCTGTCGAGTTGATGTCTTTGCAATTCGCTTTTTAATGCAATTGCTGCTGCTGCTGCTGCCGGTGGGCAACAAAGTTGTTGCGTATTCATAAATTAACGTTGGTTTTTTTTTTGCAATTACTGTTGTAGTTGTTGTTGCTGTTGTTGCTGTTGGGTTCTTTGATGCAATGCTTTATGGCTCAAGCCTTGGCGTAATGTCTGCATTTGCCAAGTGTATTTGTTGTTGTTTATTTGCTCACCGCTTGCTTTCAAGTGTTGCGACCCGAGTTCGCAGGTGTGAATTTGTTGTTTTTGTTGTTTTTTTTCCAGCGCTGAATTTTAGTGGCCATTGTTTCGGTTAATGTATGTAAATATTAATAATAAAATTAATTTCGCTTTGGAGATAAAGCCTTTTCAAATTTGAAATTATTATTCATCGAGCATACAAAGTTTTCAAAAGACTTGAACCTTCTTGGCAGAATGCCAATGGGGTAACTTCAGAGCGAGCGAGACTGATGTGGTTGGCGCAGCTGCGTCCTAAGTTGAAGTAGATGGGGTGAAGCAGGCAATTTAAATGTACGACGCGCTTGAGCTGCCTCATGAGTACCGCATAATCCCGTCACAATTCAGGTCTAGCAACTGATGTATCCAATCCACTACCTTCTTCAAGTCCGCTAAAGTTCAAACTGTCGAAAACTCTAATTACTAAGTCGTCCCATTAGTTAACCGCGTGTACTTTCCACGCAAAAGCTCGAATGTAATTTACTAGGCGAATTAGGCCTCTTGGTTTTTCTTGGTTCAGCGGTTACGCTGGCTAGATTATGACGTCCGTCACACTAAAGCTTTCTACGTAAAATGGCCAGTGGCCGCAGCGAAAGAAGAGGACTCTGCGGGTTAAGAGTTCAAGAATTTGCCCGGGGTAAGGCATCCATGTCATAAGAGGCGACTAAAATCTAATAGTTCTCGCGACAGTCGGGTCTTTATACCGGAACAATCCGAATTTTTATCCGGCCAAGGACTGTCACTCCCGCAATATTCGTCAAAGCCCACTTTGGGGAATTTTCCGCGGTTACAACAACAACAATAACAAGGAAGACTTCCATACCTAACCTAACTTGATCTGTGCTATAATCACATAAGCGGTGCCTTTCCCAATTAACAAGAAGAAGGAGAGGAAAGACTTTTTAAGGAAATGTATATGGGGTGTTGAAACGCTCTTAAGAAGCGTATGCCGTTGGTGGTTCATAAGACAAGAGGTTAAGAGGTTAAGATTCAGTTAAGAATGTGAAAGCTCATTTATATCTTGAGCGAGGAATTTACAAATAAACTCGACATCTGTAAATCCAACCAGAAGAGAGACCTCAAAATTTCTGGAAACCTCTTCTTCTAATTTTTTTCTTTGTTTTCTTCTTTCGATGCTTGTATGATGAATTTGGTAACTGTTCTGAGCCCATGCCCAGAATCAAAATTCTATTGAGTTCGGTGTCTTCGGGCTACCATTTGCTCTTTTGCTACGGCAGTCTCCAAAGCAGATTTGTACTGGCAGTACACACATCAAATGCAGAAAAGAAAGAGAGAGAGAGATAGAATAGAGAAACTATTGAATTCTTCTTGACCTTAGTCCAAATTTTATAATTGCTACTCAAGTACGACAGCATTTTTTGGTCGGGGGATATTTTCACCAGTCATTTACAGGCGGGTTTTGTTGGGGGGTGACTACAGTCACTGTTAGTAGTGAAAGGGTTAGAGGACATACTACATGAACTACATGTGAGGAATCGCCCAAAACTTCTTAATAAAAATCCGAATTATGGAGGTGTCGAGTTGAGCGGCGTGTGAATTTAGGGCTTTTCTAAATTAGTTGACGGCCCATGGCATTTGTGTGTTGAAGGTCATCAATGCTATCTGGCTTTCGGAGTATATAGCTGTCATCTTTAGACGCAAAGAAATACCCATTTTGGACACATCGGATCGATTTAGATTGAGATGGTGTCATCTTCGGCTAGCACCCAGACGCAAATATTGAAATCTCATCTTGGGAGGATACTCGTAAAGTCTGATTTATTTAAAATTGTTTTTTTTCCAGAAATCCCCACTCCATAAAACTGATAGTGTAACATGCTGGAACTTTTCGAATGCATATGTCTATAGGCTGTTTAAACAGAAGCAAGTTAACCTGTTGGACCTGACTTAATGGCTCACCCAACTCCTGCACAGGTGGCATACATCAGTTTTTGTGTCGTATATTTTAATTAGACCTTCGATTTCGAAACGTGGAGGTGGTGTGCGCAGAGAGGTGGAAAGTTACAAACAGTCTTTTGGAACCTTTCAAAGGTTATACAGGGAGTAGGATAGAAATTACACGACTGTAACCTATGTATTGGGCATGTAAATATTTTAGGGAGCAGACGAGTTGTCGCTTCAAAATCTTTGAATATGTTGGTTTTATGTCATTACATTATAATAGCTGAAGTTTTTTTCTGTCGAGCCCCTCCTCCAATTTGTGGGAGCCACAATTTTTCTTGACCGCCTCCGAACGGCTGAAGGATGTTTATGAGAAACTTTTCACTGCATGCCAGAAATACGAAATGCCCTCAAAGGGTCTTACAACATGAATCCGAAGTGAATTGTTTATTTTTTATTTTCATCATTTTCCGCTGTATCTTTCGGTTGTGAGCGGAAATATGAGGGAGCTATCGATTAAGCTATATACATATATATCTCAACGAGTTAGGGGTTAAAGAAGTTACCCGCGGTAAGGCATGGCTGTCGTAAGACCTGCCTAAAATCCAATATTTCCCGCGACATTGACGTTTTTATACCGGATCGACCCAAATTTTTATTCGACCAAGGACTGTCTCTCTCGCAATATTCCACGAAAGCCAATTTGGAGAATATGGGTGATCCATTTCGAGGTTCCTACTTTTTTAAAGAAAAACAACACAGAAAATTCCAATTTAATGGGAAATGTTTATTAACAGTCCATCCATTGAGTCCATTTTTCGATAATTCGTTCGAGCTTTTCGACTGGTAACTAGCGAATGACACGCGGGATGTTTTACTCCAAGGCCTGAATCGAAGCGGGATCGTCTGCATAGAATTTAGACTTTACATATACCCACAGGAAAAAGTCTAACGGTGTGATATCACACGATCTTGGTGGTCGATCGACCGGCCCAAAACGTGGAATAATCTGCTCACCGAAATGTTCTCTCAATAAATCCATTGATTGGTGCGATGTGTGGGGAGTGCCGGCGCCGTCTTGTTGAAACCAAATGTCGCGGAAATCACGAGCTTCAATTTCAGGCATCAAATAGTCGGTTAGTCGGTTATCATGGTGCAAAAACGGTCGCCACTGACGGTTACGTTCTCACCGGCATCATTTTTGAAGAAATATGGACCGATGATTTCATCAGCCCACAAACCAAACCAAACCGTTGTTTTTTCTATATGAACTGGCAGCTCTTGAATCTCTTCAGGTTACTCTTAGTCCCACATGCGGAAATTTTGCTTGTTTACATACCCATTGAGCCAGAAATGTGCCTCATCGCTGAACAACATTTGGCTCGAAAATGTCGGATCTTCTTTGAACTTTTCAAGAGCCCATAGAGCGAAGCGATGTCGCTTGGGAGTCGAGCGTATTCAGTTCTTGCAGAAGCTGTATTTTTTACGATTTCAATTTAAGATCTCGACGTAAAATGCGCCAAGTCGTTCCATACGTCGGTTCGAGGTTGCTGCGAATGGTGCCGAATCGACTCCCCACGATTATCGTGTACACTCTCAGTTGGCCGCTATACTTTCTTCACTGTGTGCTGGACGTGGTCTATTTGATCGAATATTATCCAATAATGAATGCTGTGTCTCAAGAGGTGTACGCTCAGTAGGCCGATTATGTTGACCATAAGTTGAACGAAGCGCACGAAACACATTCTTTACAGAACGTGAATTTTCGTAATCAAATTGAATGATTTGTAAACGTTGTTCAAGCGTTAGTCTTTCCATGATGAAATGCCAAACAATATTGAACAAAAATAACATGACCGCTTAACACGACTCACGCGTGATCTGTCAAAAAAAAGCTATTGAAAAAAGGACCTCTACTTGGATCAGCCTTTATAACAACAACAGCAACAACATTCTTAAATCTGCTTGAAGAAAGGAAAGAAAGGGGTCAATTGCGGTTGTACACTTCTGCAGTTATATTCTAGCAAAAAGACTTCATTCGACTCCAAACAGGACAAAAAAGTCTTTTGAAGTGAGAAGTGAGATACAAATATTCTCTAACTGTCTCCGAGTCACACCCTAAAATGCTCGTTGGAAATTAAGCCGAGGCCACCAAAGGGCTTCTGTCACCTGTTTCGCTGAATTCGCACGCTGCTGCCCTTAGCTTAACAAAAAAAATTTCATGCAAAACAATAATAACACCTGAGCAGCCTGAGCACACTCAGAACATAATAAAAATAACTTCCCTTTCCGCCCCCCCCTCACATTGGAGAATGCAAAAAAAATCCAAACGAACAAAAAAACTGTCTTTCAAACAAAATCGATTCAAATTACGCCTTCGAACCAGCTCGAACTGTTCGAACGGTGTAAACAACAACTTTACCAAAGCGCAAAGAAAATATACAAAACCGGCAAATGGTAGAGAAAAAAACGAACGAAAAACTCAAATTACACAAGATAAAAGCAATTTTGCCGCGAAATATACACTTTTGCACGTATAAAAACAACACAGCAGCGGTTTGATTGGCAGTTGCGTGCAACATGTTCGAGAGCGCACTTGCTCGAGCTAATTCAGTCGTTTGCGGCCGAGCAGCTGAGTATATTAACAGCTGCTTGGTGGCAACGCAAAGAATTCTTCAAATGAATTTTGAGTGAAGCGGTCGCTTGCTTTTTCGGTGTGCGCGCTGTCTACGTATAAGGAGAAACGTAAAGGAATTAACGTAAAAATAATGTAGTTAAATGCAAAAGCAAACAATAAAAACAAAGTGTGTAATGCAAACACGTGTGTGTGCGTGTGTTAGATTGTGCTAAATAAAGTGCGTGTGTGAGATTTCTTACACATTTTTAAAGAAACAAAAAACAACAAGAAAAAGTCATAATTGGACTGTCTTGCTGAGACTGCTCTGCTCCCCATTAACGCGTGCACGTGTGTGTGTTTTTTTTTTTTGAACATTTGTACGCACAAAAACTCGTTGACGACTACCTGAGGAGGTAACCGCCTGACTCAGTTACACAGCGGCGGTCGGGTTTGCTGCTTTGTACATTTTTTTCCCGTTTTTTTTTTGCTTTTGTGTATTTTTTCATTGAATTTTTTTTTGTGTGCGCTGTGTGTTTGATGCGCTTGAGGGAATTCCACGCTCTTTGATGTTAATTTTTTCATGTGGCCCGACAACAATAAAACAACAACAACACTGATAGTAAGAGGCAGTGCCCCATAAAATGTATGTGTATGTGTGTGGATAGAATTATTTTGTTGTTGCGGCAGTTCGAATGTTCAAAAGAGGAAACCAGAAAGCAAGAAAAAAAGGAGATAAAAAATAACCAAGGCAGAAAACAACCACAAAAACAATAGGCATAAAAGCAATAAAATTGTAAAATAAATGAAAAAAAGAATTGAAGAATGTTAATGAAAAAAAAAATGAAAAAATACCAACAAAAATTGTTTACTTAACATAAAAGATAAAAAGTGATAAAAGTGAGAAAATCTGTTCTTCAAAACAATTTTCCTTTGTGTTAAAAAAAAGAATATTTTTAGTGCTGCTGTGTGGCAAGTCACTAGAAAAAATGTTAATTTAAAAAAATTTAAAAACCCCCAAAAAACAAGAAAAACGTATATTTTTTAAACAAATTCTTGTTCTTCGTACGCATACAACAAACAACTCAAACAAAATGTGCCCAAATCACAAGAACACCTACCGTGGTGACAGCAACCTCCTCGTCACGGCGCTTATCTACTGCATTATCCTGCAATTACTAACAACAACAGCGCACGCTGTATCCTCTGTCTCCTCAGTGAATCATCTCATGTCCAGCGGCAGTATTATCGGTAGCAGTAGCAGCAGCAGCAGCAGCAGCAGCAGCAGGGACAGCAGTGGCAGCAGCAGCGTGGGCATTACCAGTGCCAACAATGGATTACAGTGTCAACGTATCACAGTGCCCGCATGTCAGGGTCTGGGCTACAATATGACAGCTATGCCAAATTTGGCCGGACACAGCAACCAGTTGGAAGCCGAACTGCGGGTGGGTACCAAAAAAAATTACTATAAAAAAAAATACTAAAAGAAGGGAACGCATATGTGGCAAAGCGACAAATAGACAATGTTGATGATGTGAAGAAAACTAAAAGTACAAAGTTTCCAAATAATTTGGTTCAACTGCGTAACGTGTTATGGCACATTAGTGCCAGCATTGCTCGGTGATCAAGTTCCAAAAAGGCAAACTGTGCGCAAAAAATTGGGGAAAAGTCAAGATGACTAGGCTTCTTATGACACTGTGTGGTCCATTCAGTGTACTATACTGACACAGTATAAGATTTTCGGAATAAACTTCGTGTTCAGGAATTCTCGGTATAGTTCCAGGTCATTATTTAATCGGAAAAACCATTACACACAAAAAAGAAGTCTCTGAGCCGGGGAGTAAATGAAACAAGTACTCGCTGCTTGGTCTCACATTTGGTGGACAGAAACTTGTCTAATAAACAGAGTTCCAAGAAGCTTCTAAGTGGAGCTCTAAGCTTATGCTTGATTTCCCGCTATGAAAAGACGTTTCTGGGCAGGTGAATAATGAGAAAATGTCCCGATCGCTTGGTCTCACGTTTTTTGGATAGAAATTTGTCTAATAAATTCATATACTTGATCGCAGGTTTGTCGACCAGAGAGTTATGCTGGTCTCATCCGAGTTGTAAAATTTGTTTGTAGCGGTTTTAAAGTCAAATCTTCTAGAAATAGGTACCACAGAGATGCACTAAGTTGGCAGAGAATAAGCCTACAAGGAAGTTCTCATAACAAACTCTTTCAAAAATAAAAACCTTTACGATTATATAATGTGGACTGGAGGTATTCACGGTGACTTTAGGAGAGGTCTGGTCATGTCATACTTTCGGACGTGGTTATAATCTTCAAACGGTCCTTAGGGGGCGTTTTTTCATTAGAAACTACTTACAACTGCAAGGGGGAAATACTTTTTCTCACTTTTGCTCGCCTGCAAACGAATGTGTGTGGCTACAATGAGAATTCTCCGTCTAAGATCTGAAGTCGTTAGCTGCTTAAACCATACGTGAAAGGACCACCCTAAGTATTTGGGTTCGAAAAACTCCATCAAATATCGTACAACACTGGAACTCAATCGGTTCTTGACAGCTTTTTTCGATTTGATGAGATTTGCTCATAAAAATCTTACTAAACCTAAGCAAGAGTCTGGTTCCTTCAATGTTTGAAAAAATTTGTGCTACAAAATGAAGTTTGTGTCGAATAAAAAGCTTTCAGTTAAATAAAATTTATTCAAAAAGCAACTTGGATCTAAAATAGTTTTGCATTCAGCTCATTTACAAGCTTACACACACACCTCTTCAACCACCACCCCACAAAGCGCCCACCCTCCTTTGGTTAGAACCTCATTTAACAATTGTTGAGCCAGTTTCTAAGTACGGTTTCTTGCCTAACAATCAGTAGCTGTGCCGCTGAAAACACAGAATGGCTTTGATGAGTGTTGAATGTTGAGATGCGTGCCTTTGCGTTTCGCATGCGCGGCTAAAGACAAATGGAACACCACAACCACACAAACTTTTGCATGTCCGCCTGTACGCGCATACTTTTATGTAAAGATCAGACACTTGAGATAAGCACGCACAGCCGTTGAATGACAGCTCAAGTAGTGAATGACAACAGCGGATCGCCGGCTGGCGGTCGTTGGCTTCATAGACGCTCGGACATAGTGTAGTGCACGAGTATGTGATGTCGACTTTATCGCATGTAATGAAAATTCCCAGAAGTTGCGAATTGCTTCATATGTATGTATGCTACGTATGTGCGTGCTTCGCAAAGTTTTCTTTAATATCTGCAAGAAATTTTTACATACATAAATACATACACGTATGTTAGAAATAATAAAATAAATTGAAATAAATTTAAAAAATAAAATAATATAAAATAAAATAAAATAAAAATAAAATTAAATTTAAAAAAAATAAAAAAATTTAAAAAAATAAAATAAAATAAAAATTAAAAAAAAAATTAAAATTTAAATTAAAATTTAAATAAAATTAAAATTAAAATTAAAATTAAAATTAAAATTAAAATTAAAATTAAAATTAAAATTAAAATTAAAATTAAATTAAAATTAAAATTAAAATTAAAATTAAAATTAAATATAAATAAAATTGAATAAACTTAAAATTCAAAAACAAAAAATTAAGTTAAATTAAAATAAATTAATTTAATTTAATTTAATTTAATTCAATTATATTAAAGTAAATTAATTAAATTATATTAAAATTAAATTTAAAATTAGAATAAAAATTTATATTTTAATTTAAATTAAAATAAAATTAATATTAATATTAAAATTAAAATTAAAGCCAAAATTAAAATTAAAATTAAAACTAAAATTAAAATTAAAATTAAAATTAAAATTAAAATTAAAATTAAAATTAAAATTAAAATTAAAATTAAATTTAAATTTAAATATACATAAAATTAAATAAAAATTAAAATTAAAGAAAAAATTTAGTTAAATTAAGTTAATTAATTAATAATTTAATTTAATTAAAATTAAAATTAAAATTAAAATTTATTTAAATTGTACAATAAAATATAAGAAAAAATAAATAAAATAAAAATTAATTAAATTTACGAAAAAATATTAAAATAATTTAAATGAATTTTAGAAAATTAGTTTCAAACCCACTTTCTAAAATATTATCTACTCCACTGCAATTGTGACTATGTTAGTATGCCTATGTGCCTTATCAGTATACAAATATCAATGTAGTCTCAAAGTCGAATAGGAATGTGCGTATGTACATATTTATGTAAGCAGAGGTTGGTGGGAGGTGCTGTAAGAAGCTAACATAGCACAAATGATTTTTTACAGCTGCTGACTGTTTTTGTTTTTGTAAAATTATCATCACTTAGTTTTTCGTAATTATTTTACTACATATTTTCAAGTTGCTGTCAAATTAAAAAACAATTTCATTAAGTGGTGCACACAGCGACATTTTAATTACATATACATATGTACATATATATATTTACATAGGTATATATGTATAATATGTGAATGTACTCGTACATAAAACTCTATTTTTGATGTGTTTTAGCGAGGAAAAGTAGTTAAATGATGGGTAAATTTTTTTTTAAATTGTCTATAAAATAATATTTAAATGTGTTCTCCACAGAAAAAATAAATAAATAAAAATTTTAAAATTTAACTAAAATTAATAATAGTAGAAATGAAACTTTTCTGTATTTACCAAGCCCATAGGGCTTAATGAAGACTCCATCCATCGTTGATCGTTCGTTTTCCAATTTCGTGTTTATTTGTTTTTGTATATTTAAAAGCGCCACCTTTTTGTCGCTATGCTATGTTGTCGGATTAAGTGATTTCAAGTGTTTACCTTTCAATACTAACAAAATCCAAATATTTCTTTTCACTACTCAATGGGGGGGATTAAACAGTCAAGAAAAATACCGACATACTCGAGCTGAAGGAAAAGTGCTGAATGTTAACACGCAAATGTATGTGTGTACGTGTGTGTGTATGTGTTTGTGTATTTTATTTACTTTAATCGCCTCGAAGCAAACAATAATTTCGTTTGTACATATGTACATATATAATGAATAAGTTTATTGGCTTTCAACCAGCTTCAGTTTATCTCAACTATATTACTAGGCAGTGTTGCCATCTCAACGATTTTGAGACTATATATGAAGTAATTTGGCTATTTTAATTGTTCTTTTAGTATTTTTTTTATGTATTTTTTACATTTTATTTGTTAAAATAAGCGGTATTGTCCGCATAGAACTAGACTAGACATAGACTTTATATATCCCCACAGGTCTAGCAGTCTAAAGGTGTGATATCACACGATATGGGTGGCCAATCGACCGGCCCAAACCGTGAAATTATCTGTTCACCGAAGTGTTCTCTCAATAAATCCATTGATTGATGCGACGTGTGGAAAGTGGCGCCTTCATTTGCTGAAGCTAATTCTGAAACCAAATGTCGCGGAGAACACGAGCCTCAATTTCAGGTATCAAATAGTCGGCTATCGTGGCGCGATAACGGTCGCAATTGACGGTTACGTTCCCACCGGCATCATTTTTGAAGAAATATGGACCGATGATACCACCGGCTCACAAACCACACCATACTGTGGTTTTTTCTGTATGAAATGGCAGCTCTTGCATCTTTTCAGGTTGTTCTTCGTCCCAAATGCGGCAATTTGGCTTGTTTACATACCCATTGAGCCAGAAATAGGCCTATCGCTGAACAAAATTTGGCTCGAAAACGTCGGATCTTCTTGGAACTTTTCAAGAGCTCATAGAGCGAAGCGATGTCGCTTGGAAAGGTCGAGCGGCTTCAGTTTTTGCACAAGCTTAATTTTGTTCGATTTCAATTTAAGATCTCGACGTAAAATGCGCCAAGTCGTTCCATACGTCAGTCCGAGTGTGGCTGCGAACGGCGCTGAATCAACTCTCCACGGTCTTCGTGTACAATCTCAGTTATGGCCGCTATATTTTCCTCACTGCGTGCTGGACGTGGTCTATTCGGTCGAATATTATCCAGTAATGAATGCTGGCTCTCAAGATGGGTGATGGTGTTGCGAATAGTACGCTCAGTCGATTATGTTGACCATAAGGTGAGCGAACTGCGCGAAACATATTCTTTACAGAACGTGAATTTTCGTAATCAAGTTGAATGATTTGTAAATGTTGTTCAGGCGTAAGTCTTTCCATGATGAAATGCTAAACAATATTGAACAAAAATAACATGACCGCTTGACACGACTCACGCGTGATCTGTCAAAAAAAGGCTAATGAAGTAAGTATCTCTACTTGGATCACCCTTCAGTTTGGAGTACGTTCATTTTGATCTACCAAATTGTTCAACTTTGAAAATATTTTATTACACTTTGTTTGTTGTTTCACAAGACACGTTTCCTTCTCTCTTTTGTTTTCGTCCGCCTTTCCCGGTCACTTCCAATGCAAACAAATTGCGCGATCTCGCAGGTGATTGTTATTTAGCTGGTAATGAAGATGAAAATGATGCCCATATACATATATATGGAATAACTGAAATTGTTGTTGTTGTTTTGCTGGAGCGCCTGGGATGGATGTAAGAGCGCCGCATCGTAGCAAAGTGTGATTTTGAAGAAGTTGCGTCAATTACGTTTATTCGTTACATATGTATGTATTGTATGTATGTATGTAACTGTAGAAACACCTAAGTGTTATTTACTCTTTGCCAAGCGTTTGTTTGACTTGAGCTGAAAACACCGCCAAAGCTGTGAATGTGAAAACCTTTAAATAATGTTTATTTTTAGCATTGTACCGTTGAATGTAGCGCATTAATTACGGTAATTTACAATAACAATGTTGTTATTATGGGCGAGCTCACCCTTACTAGGCGAAACTTCCCTTCGCGAGAGAGCGTTACTTAGCTCACACCGTAGGAAACATGCCAATTTCAGAGTTCATATCAAAATATTCTAACGGTAGATCTAAAGAAGGGGCAATTTAGGCACAGTTTGAAGAGGTTTCGTATATACTGACAGTACTGCAGTTCAATTCTACATAGTATTTAGATGGTTGCATGAACGTGGATCCCTAATCAAGCGCACTTAGGCCTGCTGGCTCATTCTGATGCCAAAGAAGAAAGGAAAAGCCTCTGAAAAAGGTCGCTCTCATCTTCCGCGAAGCTCTAACCATTTAACTCACAATATTGCTGACATTTGCTGAAGCAAATTCTGCAAAGCAATCGAAATGCAAACTTCTGAAGCAGCGATGGTGCGTATAGCTTGAGAGTTAGATACCGACAGAGGTAGTGCACTGCCGACTCCTCTTCATCTATTTCACTGCAGTTGCTACAAAAGGCGTTAGAGAAGTAGTCCATCCTCCTACAGTGAGTTCCCATCAGAAAGTGTCCGGTAATTACCCCGCGGGTTTTGATGCTAATGGGGGGTCTGGTTTAGAAGGATTAGAGACTTTGCTCTCTTCGATCTTTGCTGCTGCTGAAAGTATTGAATAGGCTCCGCAGTTCAAGCCTGCTATGCAACCTTCAGTAAAGATGACTATGAATCTTTTTTCAAATACTGAAACCGTATAGTCCACCACTTTAGAGAATAGTGTAGAGTTTAATTGCGTTTTCTCCAGAGTTGAGTTGCACTTAACCTTTTGGCGTAACGAGGGGAAGATTAAGGAGTTTTTCAGCACTCCTTTGTATCACTTCTGTGTTGAGGTTGGAAGCCGTCCGCTGAACCTTAACCAGTTTGTCCCTAGAAGAAACTCTGTCGAGAGCCCACCACCACTCTGTGATTTCTTAGAACAAGATAGGTCTCCAGTCGACAGGCTATGGATACGGCTCCTATTTCATCGAATATTATCCGGTTTTCTAAAATAAATTGTACAAGTTTGACAAGTTCGTGCCAAAACCCCTTTCTTGCCGATCCACATTGGGGGCTAGATATGCCGAGAAGCTATCTCTACTTAAAAGAAGATAGCAACTCAACCGTTACTCCATACAGTGCAAGAAGGCGTCATCAAAAGCTGATTTCAGCTGCGTTTTGATGGCTTTGAAAATGTTGTCGTTATTCTATGGTGGTCCAGGATCGGGCACTCATCAACATATGAAATCGGTGAAATTCTTTTAGGTTCAACTATAACGAAGTCCATCCTAAAGGCTCAATTCTTAGACTTTGGAGGATGGTTAACTCAATTAGTTCGTGTGTTCGTCCACAACATGTCGCTCAATCGTAGCGCCGTTCGAAGCTGCTGCCCAGCTTACACGACTACAAGTCGAGTCGACTTGCTTTGTGAACTCAATTTATACTAATCTCCTAGAATGACTGACCTCTAATGTGCCATGGAAATTTCTATTTTTCTCAAGTTCGCCGCTATAAATTGCTTTTATCTTTTACTTTTACCGATTGTCTAGTTGTTGTTGCTCTTTTTTTTTTTTGTATAGAAAAACACAACTGAAAGCATGAAAAAGTGATAGTCTCCTTTTCCAACTAATAAACGCCTCTTCTATTATGACGATGCATGCTTAGCGCAGCAAAAGTAGTAGAAGAAGAAGAAGAAAGAAGCGGCAAAAAAAAAGAAACGAAAACGAAATTAAGAAGAAAGGTTCCCGTTCCGCTTATAATGCGCCATACAAGTTGCATTTTGCTCATTGCCCGTCACCGGCAAAGTCCATTAGCACCTTCCGTTGTGTGGCGGCTACAATAATGCGGCCACTGGTCGCTGGAGTAAGATACCACTGCATGTGCATTGTGCATTGCTCGGCGTTTTTTCCTTTTGTTTTTATTGTTTTTATTTTTTTCTCCTTGCCGGCTTCTTCTTTCTTTGCGCCACTTGCCTTTCAAATTGTCCGCCTGACGTTGCTCGTCTTTTGTGGTTCAATCCAGTCAGCTGCCAGTGTTTCTTTTTTTTTTTTTGTTCGACTCTTCGCGCTTGAACCACAAAATTCATACTGTTTATGTTTGTGTGTGTGTGTGTGTGTCGCTGTAATCGAAAATTGTTCCAATCCATGCAAGATTTCCTACGTCCACTTGCAGCAGCGCAACTGTGTGCCTCCACGGCCCAGGGGCGAACGCTCCATTTCTTTGAAATTACAATTTTTTTCGTGTTGAGCTCTGTGTGCATACACATGCATACCCTGCAGTCGGCTGCAGTGTGCACCTTTGCCTTGGCTGGGCTGGTGCGTCTGTGGTGCCCGCCTCTTTTTTCATCTTTGCTCGCTGTAGACGGACGTCTGAGCTGAGCACTTTTAATTTAGTTTTTGTTGTTGTTTTCTACAGCTTTTGTTATTCCATTATGGAGACTGAGACTTTGTTGTTGTTGCTGTTGTTGTTTGTTGTTTTACATATTTTTTGTGGTTGTTGTTGTTGTTGTGGTTGTTGTTGTTCTCTTGCTCTAAAGTGCTTAAATTGGGTAAATTAGTATTTTTCACTGCATAATGATTAAAATGCAGCGGCGCCCTGTGCAACCCTTCATGGCACATTAAGATTTTAATACAAAATTTTTTCTTTCATGCTCCGCTTTAACTGTTTCATTCTACTCGAAACCATGAGAAGAAAGGTTTTAAAACATTTTTTTCCAATTTTGTTTCTCCAAAAAAATTTTATTTATTTTATTTTTCTTAATTTCCAAATTCTTTGTAAAGCGTAAGAACAAAATCAAGAATAACAACAACAACAACAAAAGAGCTTCTTTAATAACCCATAATTACAGCAGAATATTGGACGTACAAGAGATTAAAGTGAAGTATGTACATATGTATGTATGTGATGTATCGAGGTGTGAGCGAGCATCTGCGCTACCCTGTAGGAAAAACAGTTATACCGCAATTTTGATATTGAAGTTGAACAGCTTTTTATCCAAGTTTTTGTCTGCAGGGTTTTGTGGGGCTGGAGCAGATCATTTCTGTTGTACATACTGAAGCTGAGACACCTTTGTGTGCTGCGAAGCTTAACTGAATCACCAATCAGTCCTGTCCTGCTGAGAGCAACGTGGCCGCTGCTCTTAACTCTAGACCTGCGCTACCTGTTATGCAGTATAGGGTTGCTGGCGAGCAGTGAACAAGAACAGCCACCTAGCCCCAATCTAGGGTGTAATGTGAGCCGTGCTCATTGAATGATTTGCAGGCAGGAGGTAATATTGGCGGTAGTAAAACGAAGCTTTTCTAGCAAGAAGGTCTTCCACTTAAGCCCCTAAGGGATGGGTGAAAGATGACCCCGACCTTGAAAGCATAGCCTCGGTAAGCTCTACTAAAGAGAGTGAATTTTTAGTCAGTCCTGAACAAAAGACGGAGGTAGTTGACAGAAAAGTGAGAAATAAAACTTTGAAGAAAGCTCTATCGTAGGAAGTGGCGTCACTGTTTATCATCAAGAGACTCGGTGCAGTAGTCGACTTAATTTCCGCGCCTGGCGTGTGCGAAAGTCATGGTCGAATCGAGTAAGGCACGGTTCGTGGATCACAGCCAACACGAAGTACCCTAATACTATTATAAGGAAACACCCAATGCCGAAATTCAAGAGGTAGCGTTCAAGAGAGTCGGATAGGCCGGCACGAAAGCGGCAGAAAGGCTCAACCGACAGCGACTAGCCTGATAAGATTATTCGACGTTATAATAAAATGTCATCCACACTCCGGGCAGCGAATTTGGCCGAAGCTGTTCCTCCTGTAATAGGCAAATTACCACACAATGATAGAAACATGAAGAGATGAAGCTGCTACGCCTCCTGTTTAGGCGAATGATTAAGTAACCAGACAAACCCCTGTCGTCTTTTGATGGCGCATACTGATTCAGTGCGGTAAAGCTGATCAAACGCGACGGTTAAGTGACTCTAGATTACCTAAACTGAGCGATTCTAAACCTCTAAAGACAAGGTGAGTCTGGTGTTGGTGGATAGGTTTTGATTCCTACGAACTCCAAGGTTAAGGGAATAAAAACAATTGTATTGTTGATTGTCTGTGATCAGGCTTCCATCCTCTTGCAGTCTTACCCCATAATCTTAATGGTCAGTGGATCCAAGAGAATACATTCATATAGAGAGCAATTGATGTTTTTTTCATCCTTTCCACCGAGTTCAGTGACCAACTTTTTTATTGCTCGATTTTGGCGTCTGGCCAGGATATTGATAATCTTTGTTCGAAAGTAAACTGCTATCTCGCCGATCTTTCCAACTTCTTCACTGTACGAAATTTACATCTATAACCCCCGAAATCCTCTGTCACCATTTTCACCAGCTGGACGAAGGAGTAATCCAAAGTTACTAGGAGTCACAGGCTCTCCTTCACTCTGCATACGACTGCAATTGCGACCAAAGTACAGAGCCGCAACAAAATCCTCAAATCGCTAGAGGGTAGCACCTGGCGAAAAGGCAAAGAAACACTGCTGGCAACGTACAAGGCAATTGACCGGCCGGTCGTAAACTATTCTGCATTGATTTGGATGCCGGGGACTAGCGAGTCGCAGTTGAAGAAGCTCCAGACTGGTCAGATCACCGCCCTTCGGACGGTGACGAAAAACCTCCTGAGTGGTGGTGCCGGAGCACCACTCACACAGGGAAACATCTATGCTCCCAGTTAAGGAGCATAATGTTATGCTGTGTAAGCAATATCTGCTGGGATGCTACCGTCGGGATCATCCCAACAGGCACTTCTTGGAAGCTGTACCACCACCTAGGCACATCAGGAAGGGAGTACTTGACCACCGGGATGCCCTACAGCAGTACAGACAAGACCCGTTAGACAGGACAGCGTGCAGATGGTCATAAAGACCATTCACCGAGAGTCCGTTAACACCTTCGTGAACTCTCTTCCCGTGAATGGTGTTCTCTGAGTCCAATCACCACCCATAGCAGAATAAGAGCTCGAGCTGCCTCGAGAGACGCGCGTAACCCTGGCACAATTAAGATCTGGATACTGTAGCACGCTTAACTTCTACCTATCCAGACTCGCCCCTGGCATACCCAACACATACCCCGCATGCAACGAATCCCCGCACGACACTAACCATCTCTTTGCATGCCCACTTAATCCGACTCATCTAACACCTCTCTGCCTCTGGTCCGAACCCGTCGAAACAGCACGTTTCCTGGGCCTCCCGTTAGATGACCTCGATGACTAAAACTAAACTTGCCTGACCCCATACGGGGTTGGCGCAGCCGCTACAACAACAACAACCAACTTTTTTTATATTTGTTTTTACCAGACACAGTAAAACGCTTCCGTTCCTGGGAGAAATATCTTTTGGTAAGGAAAGCAAACTCTTTCATCGGTGGGTTAATGCCTAAGCCAGTTTTTGAGATATTTCAACCAAACTTGATAGGTCATCTGGTGCATTTATACGAAAATATGTCGGAACCGGCCAAATCGGACCACTATAGGATATATGTACGACTGAATCTTCGGATTTGAATTTTTGTGCCATAAGTCCGTCAAAAAACCATCGGATGAGTGTGAAATTTGGTATTCTACAGACGTGAGTTCAAGTTAATATTGGCACGGAAAGTCATTGAAATCGATTTTTGAATTTAAAAAAATTTAATATGCTCAGGAAAGCTATAATGACGACTTGAGCATAGCCGAAAACAGCACTTTTTTCTTGTTTATTTTCTAAAATATCTGAAGTACTGAAATTCAAACACTTTTTAAACAAATTTCGCTCATTTATTGAATTATTTGTTAATATTAGACATTACAAAAAGCTGTGTACGGATCAAAGTAATTTTGAAAAAAAATATATCATAAAAGATCCACGAAGATCAAAAGCTTGCTTGAAAATTTCTTAAAAAAAAGAACAATAAAAATTAAAAATACCAATCAGCTGCATTAATTTTATAGTCCCACTCTGCCTACACACTCAATTTTCAATATATTTCCGACTTTGAAGTGCAAATAAAAAAACACCAAAAACCAAATATGAAAGAAAACCTCAAAGGCGCTGGAACTTTGAATGAATGGATAGACAGACAATAAAGTGGAATGGAGTACGGATAATATCAGCCAAGATCAAAGCAGATGGTGTTTCACACACACAAAATGAAAAAAATATTCAGTAGAAAACCAAAAAAGCATTAATTACAACAACAACAATACTTTCTATAAATGTATGTATGTGCGTAAGATTGTACATATGTTTGTACGCATCTACGCCTGCATTATGAAGCGTATTTCATAACAATTTACAAAGTTGTTGATGAACATGAACCGCTCCAATGGTTTTTCTTCATTAAAAATGCCCAAATGCCATTGTATGCAGCACTACACTTCATATGTACATGCATACGTATGTATGTATATACATATTTAGCAGCAAAAACAGCAGTAGCATCAATAGATTGGCTGCGTTCCAAAAAACAAAATACCAAAAAAAAAAAAATTGTAATAAAAGAAATGGAAAATTACACATATATATGTATGTATAAAAGACGACCTCATCATGCCTTCATTTAGAGCCATTTTTATACTATTATGTTTTATCAGTCTTTTTTGATCTTTCATACAAATGCATACATACTTGTACATATATATTTATAGACATTTTCGGTATTATAAATGATCTTCGTGCGGTGTGTGGTTGTGGTTCTTTTCTTCTTTTTCTTTATTGTTGTTGTGTTTGTCGTTGTTGTTGTTGTTGTTGTTGTTGTTGTTGTTGTTGTTGTTGTTGTTGTTGTTGTTGTTGTTGTTGTTAGTGTTGTTGTTGTTGTTGTTGTTGTTGTTGTTGTTGTTAGTGTTGTGTTGTTGTAGTAGTAGTTGTTGTTGTTGTTAGTGTTAGTGTTGTTGTTGTTGTTATTGTTGGTATTGCTTTTGTTGTCATCGAACATTTTATTGATGCGTATTGGAGTGCATATAAGCATCTAGTTGAATAGAATAGTTTGCCGCCAGTGCCATTAATCTACTCATCTAATGAAATGTAGATGCACATACATATATACATACATATGTACTTATACATACGAGTACATACATTCATCTGATTGCAATATATGATCGTGAAATACTTGACGCGCTAATCCTCTAGTGTTTTCAATGCTCAATTTGCAAGGTTCAGTGGTCATAAAAACTTTATATACATATGTACATATTATGCTTTTGTGCCTTGTGTAAACATACATACATGCATACATATGTATGTATAAACATCACGAATGAAAAGAATAGTCTATTTACCTACTATGAGTATGCTTATTATACTCGCTCATATACGAGTAAACGGTAGGAAGTGTTGCTCTTCAAAACGCTAAAGATAATAAAAAAAAAACACAATTCTCTTTTGCCTTGTCTAATGGTATTTCCGCTTCACTTCCTTGGCGGTTTCCTGTCACCAGCTGATAAGCCATTGAACTGTTTTGGCATAAGTTAAGATGATTTACTATGAAACGGTTGCTGATATTGGGTCTTCTGAGGAAATACAATATCGCAATGCCTTACATGCGATTGTGTGAGGCAGCGTACTTGAGTGATGCTAGCAGCGAGAAAAAGGCTGTGTGAAAAAGGATTAGCTATGAAATGAAAAAAAATTAATAATTTAAGAGAAAAAACTGCTTAAAATTTCAATTTGTTTAGTTTAAAAACGCTGCTCGATTAAGTTTTACGATTAAACTACCTCGAGGTGATTTCAGATATTTACATATTTGACATTTTCAGCAAATCACTCTGTCTTCGTGGTGGTTTCTGATATATTTTTTACCATTTCTACAATCAAGTTTGGATCTAGCATCACCTACGACGGCGATGATCAACTCAAAAATTCTAATTGGTACTTAATAATCTAACAATATTTCAAATTTTCTAGTTAATTTATGAATTATACCACCATTTCCCCCCTTAAAGATTCATCGATAGTAAAATGTTGTGCTAATTTTCGGCAAGAGTTGTCAATTTAACTGATTCCACTTGAGATTTAACACACCCGTACTTAAATACGTTCAATAATTTACCGTTAAATGTACAGTTCTTCAAAAAAAAAATACCGATGTATGAAGCTTATGAATGCATAGGGAACGCTGAGCGTAGAGTTTTACACTCTGCGTCAGTTGAAGAGCATGCATTTTGTTTTATTTTATTTTATTTTATTTCCCTTCATTTCAATTTTTTTTATTTTAATTTTTTTTATTTTTTTGTTTTTATTTTTATTATTTTTTTTCATTTATTTAATTTTTTTTTCTTATTAATTTTATTTTATTTTATTTTATTTTTTATTTTTTATTTTTCCATTTTAATTTTATTTTATTTCATTTTATTTCGATTATTTTATTCTTAACGAAAGCCCACCGGTCATTTCTTCAGGAGACATCAAGTGAAACCAAGCCCTTTTCCACTTACTCTTTCCCTAGGAGTGTAGGTCTTCGTCTTCCTCTACTTCGAAGTCGGAGTATTAGCGCTCATGCGGACGACAAGACATAGATAGCTAGCGTAGCCGCTGCCTCTTAATCAATATCATCAGCATACGCTAGCGGTTGTACACTGTTGTAAAACACCTTGTACCTTGTCTGGTTAGCTCTGCAGTTCTTATTATGTCGTTTGGTATAGAACGGGTCGGAGAGGTTCTTCCCAATTCAGACTACGCTTCTGGTCAGTATACATAGCCGTATTAGTTTTACAGGGATATCAAAATCAGACGTAGCGGCGTAGAGGTAGCTTTAAAATCGATGAAAAGATGGTTTGTATCGATTATTTTCTTGCGGTTCGTCCCCAAGATGGGACGCATGGTTCATATCTGGTAAATTGTAGATTTTCTATATCTAAAGCTACACAGATAAAGTCCAATCTGTTCGTTGATGATGAGCTAGAGTCTTTCACACGGTACGCTCGAAGAGATCTTATATGCGATATTAAGAAGACTTATGCCACGGTAATAGGCACAGACTGTGGGGTGCTTCTTTTATGGCTTGAATAGAGCATACTTCCAATCGTCGTGTATGCTTTCGTCCGATCATATTCTGCAAAGAAGCTTGATAGTTCTTTGCCGCCATGCTTGAGTCATTCAATTCTTGGGTAGTTCATACGGTAGTTCATCGGCTCCTGCCACTTTGCTATTCTTTATGCGGGTAATCGCTTTCGAACGTCAATACCCTGTCAGCTTGGAGAAGTGCTCTCTGCATAAACTCAATATATGCTGAGCGTGAAACTCCTGTCCTCGTTCCTAAACAAAAGAGATCTTTGGAGATCTTTGAAAGTCGCTTCGTCTTTGCATATAGTATTTTTCAGCATTTCAACCTTCTTCGTGTTTCTCTGTGACCAGGCGTATCCCCTCCTTCTTCAACTCTCGGTATTTTTTCCCATACCATTCTGGTTGCGATCGATCGCAACGTTTTGGGTTAGGCAGTCTACTTTCTCGTACCAGCTGTTCTTCTGACCTTTCCGAAAACCAGTAATTTCATTTGCTGGCGTACGTAGGAAGCTGCCCAACAGTTTCCTTATTCCGAGTTGTTGATGAGTGCTGCAAGTCGAGTAGAAAACCGGCTGGCTGTCTGCTATGATGTCGGCTTTTCAACAAACGTTTTTTCCTGCTCAGAGGTGGATGCGTATCTTGGCTCCAGCAAGAGAGTGGTCCAAATCGAGGTTTCTATCCCGGAGACACATCTAAGACAATGGAGATATTCTTTTTCCTTCACAAAGTGATCGATCTGGTTTTGGGATTTTCGATCAGAGGACATCCATTATTTTCAGAAAGAAGGAAAGAAAAACTTCTTTTTGAGAAATATACCGGCTTGTGAGAAAAAAAAGCATGAAACGATATGTTGTATATATGCAACGAATCCGTGAAAGGGTTTAGGGGTATCTCATCGTGGAGCCTGCATCTTCCATTCTTTGTACTAAAGATGCCCACCCGGCCGTTAAATTGGCAACAAAAAAATGTTTGGTGGCGCCATTTAAGTGACACAGAGTGTATGGCCATCAATAATATGAGCACTGCCATTACTATGTACATACATATGTACATATGTACATATCTTTATTTGTATACCGTCAAATGCCGTACTTGTTGATATTTGCGGTCATAAAACGATTATTTGTGCCGCTTTTAATGTGCTGTTGTTGTTTTTGTTGTAGCATATGAGTGTGTACGTGTGTGTATGTGGTTTTGTGCTGGTAAAAGCTTTGTTTTTGTTTTTTGCTCTTCTCACCATTGCGTGCGGTAAATTTCTATACAATTCAGCAAAGCACCAGCAACTCACGCGAAGAGGAGGGGGCGGCGGCTGGTGGCGGCTACACGGGTGTGCCAGCGCTGTATTTGTTCGCATATTGTCATTTCACATGAAAAAGTGTCAAACGTTTTTGCCGCCTTTTATGCAAGAACAAACACGCATATGTGCATATGTATGTATGTATGTATGTGCATGAAAACATACGAAATATCACATAACAACAATAAATGAAAAAGAACTGTGAATAAAACTAACCAAAAAAAATAAAAAAAATCAAATAAAAACGGCAAAAACGTACTAGCGGAATGAAGAAAAATAAAATAAACAAAAACAACAAGTCTCAATGCAACAACAAACAAATGAACGCAATGAAACTACCAATACGAGTACTTGTGCCAACAGACAACAACACTGACGACAACAACAACATTCAACAGCAACAGCAACAGCAACAATACGCCTGTCAAACTTCTGTCATATCTCGCCGCGGCACATTACAAAACAGAAAAACCGAAAATGTTGATAAAAAACTACACACAGAGCCATGAGACCAAACCAAACAAAAACCGCAACAACAAAATTGAATTTAGTCAAGCTCGCTCCCTCGCGCCCCATGCGGCGGCATTTCAGCGCTAGGTTACCACTTCGCGCTGCTCTGTTGTCTTCTGCTCTTAATCCTTACTATGGTTTGTTCATACAAGTGTTGTTGTCTTTTTATATTCATTTTTTATTTACTTTTATTTATTTATTTTTTATTTTTGCTTAGAATGACACATATGAGTTCCGCCCATTTGTCAGTCTTATGGGCATTATGATTTCTTAAATATGACAGATAGTTTTTCGTATTCATTTATTTCACGGCTGCGAAGGGCGATTTGAATGAACGAAAAAAAAATTTGTGTCCACATTCATTAGTGAACACCGAGATTAGCCGTTCGTTCACTATGAGCCTCATGAAATCAGTGTCAATAGGTTCATAAAAAGAACGTAATCTCAACTAAAATGTGATCCAAGTGGAGGTACCTTTTTCAATAGCCTTTTTTTCGAGGGATCAGGCGTGAGTCGTGTCAAGCGGTCATGTTATTTTTGTTCAGTTTTGTTTGGCATTTCATCACGGAAAGACTTACGCCTGAATAACGTTCACAAATCATTCAATTTTATTACGAAAATTCACGTTCTGCAAAAAATGTGTTTCGGGCGATGTGTTCAAACCGACGTATGGAACGACTTGGCGCATTTTACGTCGTTATCTTAAATTGAAAGTGTACAAAATACAGCTTGTGCTAGAACTGAAGCCGATCGACCTTCCCAAGCGACATCGCTTCGCGTTATAAGCTCTTGAAAAGTTCCAAGAAGATCCGACGTTTTCGAGCCAAATTTTGCTCAGCCATGAGGTCCATTTCCGGCTCAATGGGTTTATAAACAAACAAAATTGTCGCATTTGGGATGAAGAGCAACCTGAATGGATTCAAGAGCTGTCATTTCATACAGAAAAAAAACGGTTTGGTGGGGTTTGTGGGACGGTGGAATCATCGGTCCATATTTCTTCAAAAATGATGCCGGTGAGAACGTAATCGTTAATGGCGACCGTTATCGCGCCATGACAACTGGCTATTTGATGCCTGAAGTTAAAGCTCGTGATCTCCGCGATTGTTGTGTTTTTTATTTAAGTAGCGAACCTCGAAATGGAACAAGCGTTAGATTAATGGAGCGTAGGGAAGAGAAGTCAAAATTTTCTTCAAATTAATTGCTGGCTTGCTATCTTGACCAAGTTCTCTTTTTATAAATAATTTGCTTCTGTTTTTGAACAACTTGCTCTTCATGACGACTGATAATATTGTGGGAGAGGTCAACTGTACATAGATCGTAGAACACAAAAAAACTTTACTTTTTTACTCTTCATGACATCATATTTTTAATGAACCCCAAAGATTCGGGCATACTATCAAATTTGCCTCAACTTTTTTGACATCCAGACTCGGTGACCAGAAAAACACTTGATTTGTTCCGAAAATTTCAACGCAAACCGGTTGTTAGACCATTATTACATATCCGTTCTAAGAAACCCTCTATTTCCGTACTCTATGAACCGTTAATTTTTAATTGGCTCCTACACCTATTTCTAATTCTAACCGTGACTAATAATTCCTTATATTCATTCCTTCGATTTTATGATTGTAATATAATTTTTATGGGCGCCAAATATTATTGCGGTATAGATAAATCAAAATCGGATTTTTTTGTTTGGATTGAAGTAGGTACATATGTATATGCATGTATGTAGGTTAAGGCTTTTAGCGGCTCGCCCGAAAATGGTGTTTGATTTTTTTTTGCGTCGCGACAAAAGTGTCATTAAGTTGTTAAAATTATATAGAAAACGCCTTTGGGAAATAAAAAATATATTTATTATGTTACATACATATATTAGTATGTTAACAAAATGCTAACAAAATAAAACCCAATGATTAAATCGAACCGGAAATGTGCACATGTTTATATGAATTGCCGTTAAAGACGTAGTGTCTGCGATTCGAAAGAGTTGTGATTAGAAATGGTAGAGCCCACACACAGTAGGAAGGAGTGTATGAGTAATTAAAAAAAAAATTACGTATTGTTAAATAACGGTGGTTTCATATTTATTTTATTGTAATACTGATTTTTAATTAATTCCTTTATAAACACTTTTTTTATTTTATTTAAATTTATATCACTTTATTTTAATTAATTAATTTTTGTGTAAATTAATTTATTTTTTCCCTTCATTATATATTACATATTTTTTAATTTAATATTAATTTACATTAAATTAATTTTATTATTTATTTATTTATTTATTTTAATAATTTTCTACTTCATATTTTATATTTTATTATTTTTTGACTTTAATAGTTATTTTATATCGGTTTATCTTATTTTTTTACTTTAATTTAATTTAATTTACAATACATTATTTATTTTTTTAGTTTTCTTTTCTTTGATTTTTCACTATTATTTATTAAATTTTATTAAATTTTTTTTCTTTAATATTTTTTTAAATATTATCTTATTTTAAATAGTTTTTCGAGCTGTGTCAGA
Source organism: Neoceratitis asiatica (assembly GCA_030068015.2). Taxonomy (NCBI): domain Eukaryota; kingdom Metazoa; phylum Arthropoda; class Insecta; order Diptera; family Tephritidae; genus Neoceratitis; species Neoceratitis asiatica. The sequence goes on along the minus strand of CM061525.1, from coordinate 81,720,062 downwards.
CCATTTTTTTTGGGAAAAGTGAAAAGTTTGAGCGGTAGAATATAGCTATTTCGGAAACCACAACGTTTCATAATCAGACTTCTTTCCAGACACCCATGTTTGATTTTTAATTATTAATATTTTTTATTCCATTTTTTATTTAATTTTTTTAAAATTTAATTTTAGTACTTTTTCTGTATACTTTTTATTATTATTCTGTTTTATTATCTTATATTATTTAGTTTGATTTAATTTTTATTTTTTTAAATTTTATAATTTTTTTATATTATTTTTATTTATTCAATAAATAAAATTTTGGTCGCTATGTTTTGGCTTTTTATATTTTTTATTTTACTTTTTTAGTTTATTTCATTTTATTAAACTCTATTTAATTATTTACTACTTTCTTTTTTGTAATTTTTTTTTAAATATATCTTAATTTATTTTTATTATTCCAATTTTCTTATATCATATATTCACTTAATTTTATTTAAATAAATTTTTATATAATTTTTATTTTATTTATTTATTCTTTTTTTTATATTGTTTTCGTATTTTTATTTATTTATTTATTTTTTTTAATTTTATTTTATCTTATTTTATTTTATTTATATTTTTTTTTAGCCTAATTTTTGCTATGTTTATTATTATTTTACTTTTTTTGTTTGATCTTATTTTAGTTTTTTATTATTTTATTTTATAATAATATATTTTATTTATTTTGTATTTTACTGTTCAAATAATTTAATATTTTAAATTTTTTAATTTATTTTATTTTTTTTATTTCATTACTTTATCTTCAATTTATTTTATTTTTATTTTAAATAAAATATTTTATTTGATTTTATTAATTTTTAATTTTAGTTTTGCTTTACTTTATTTTACTTCTATTATTTTTTTATTTTTTCTTATTTAATATTAATTTATTTTAATTTTTTTTTTAATTTTAATTTTTATTTTTATTTTTTTTTTTTAAATTAAATTTAATTTTTTATTTTGCTTTAATTAACTTTATTTTATTTATTTTGTTTTATATAATTTAATTTAATTTTATTTTAATTTTATTTTATTTTAGTTTTTTTTTGTTTCGTTTTATGTTAATTCAATTATGTAATTTTTTTATTTTTTAGATTTTGTTGAAAGTTGCTTTCTTTTTTCCTATTTATTTAATTTTTTATTTTTTTATTTCTTAATTTAATTTTCTTATTTTTTGTATTTTTTATTTCATTTTATTTAATTTTATATAAATTATTTTATTTTATTTATTTATTTTTGCATCTTATTTAATTTTATATTAATAAATTTTATGTTTATTTTAAATAATTGAATTTATGTATTTCTAATTTTTTAAATTGTATTATATATTTCTATATTTTTTGTTTATTTAATTTAATTTTTATTATAATTTAGTTTATAAGTATAATTATTAATTTTGTTTTGTACTTTTAGTATTATTTTTAATTATTTATATTCTTATTTTTAGTTTATGTTTTATATTATTTTTGATTTAATTTAATTTTTTATTTTATTTATATTTATTTTGCCATTTTTATTTTTTGTTTTATTTTAACTTTTTGATATTATGTTAATTTATTATAATATTTTAATTATGTTGGTTTTTTTTATTTAGGTTTTTTATAGTTGTTTTATATTTTTTGTTTTATTTTATTATTTAATAATTGTTTTATTTACTTTAATTTTTTATTTAATTTTATTTTAAATTAGTTCATTTTATTTTTATTTTAAATAATAAAAAAAAATTTATTTATAATTTTATAATTAGTATTTTTTTATAGTTTTTTTTATATAATTTGTTTCTTAAATTTAATTTAAATTATTTATTATATTATATTTGATTTTATTTAGTTTCATTTTATTACTTTCTATATTTTTTTTATATTGTTATTTTGTTATTTTTAGTTTTTTATATAATTTTTTGCTTATTTCATTTTGTATTTTATTTATATTTATTTTCCAATTATTATTTTATATTTCATTTTAACTTTTTTATTTTATGTAAATTTATTATATACTTTAATTAGGTTGCTTTTATTTGTTTTTTTTAGTATTTTTTTATATTTCTGTTTATATTGCCTTTTTATTTATTATTATTTATTTATTTATAATAACATTTTGCTTTATGTTAAAATTTTTTATAGTGATTATAGTTTCATTTTATTTTATTTTATATTTTCGCTTACATTTTTGTTGAATTTTTTGTTTCATAATTTTTTTTACATTTTGTTAAATTTTATTTTATCTAATTTCAAATTTTCTACTCATCATCAAGCCAGCCAAACAAAAATTTCGATATAAAAAAGCAAAAGCGAAAATAAAAACTCTTATCGGCCAACAATGTTATCCGCAATTAATCCTGCCCAGCCCCGATGGCGGCAAAAACAAAATGATATTGGCATTAGCGATAACACAGACGCTTTTCTATTAAATATTTAGTTCAGATGTTAATGAAAGGAGGTAAAATAATAATAATAATAAAAAACACCTCAGTATGTCAATGTTTATTTTAGTCTCAAGTGGCATGGAGCGGCATTTAAAAGCAACATTGTTCTTATCGTTCATTGTTGTTGTTGTTGTTTTGTTTTTTGCTGATTTGAGATTATTGCTTTACTTTAGAGAATGATGGAATGTATGTATTTACATCAGCTGGTGATCATATTATCGCTCATTATATTAAATAAAAGAAATTTGTGTTATTAATTATTATTTTATTTTATTTTAATATCATTTTAATAATTAATTATATATAGCTTTGCAATTTTTGTTGTTGTAAATTTCTTTAATAAATTAACACTTTTTTTATTAAAATTTTTAAGTATCAGCTTGAAAATTTTTCGATTCTCTTAGTATTTAATAAATTTTTATGCACAAAAAATTTAAATATATTATTTTTTTTTAATAAAATATTTTTAGTCTAATTTTTTTTTACAAACTATTTTCCATTATTTTTCTATAATTTGTAGTGTTTTTATAATTTATTATTTTTATTAATTATTTTAATTGTGTTTTTTTTTTTTAATTTATTCTTATTATTTTTTGTTGAGTATATACGCACACTCAATATCAGTGCTGAGCATTTGAAGTGAATGTAAAAACTATCAACAGACATTAAGCCGGCAGCTTAGAGCAGATAATGCCATGTTCTTTTGTCGTAATGAGTTGTTATCGTGTACTGAACTAAACAGAAACTCTGAGGCAGTAACGCGGAATATGGAGTTGCCAAATGCGGAGATTATAACTACTAAAAAAGAATTAAATTGAATATGAATTCTGTAGTTCGAGTAGTTCTTAATCCATTTCGAATGAAATTTTTTTCACAAATCTTAACACTCAACTTGAGAAACCGATAAAGTTGATATTAACTTGAGTTTAAGTGAAGAAATGTTCGTTTCTCAACTTGATTAATAAGGGGAGTTTTCAGTGAGACGTTTTCATGTTAAATATATACATTAATCTGTTCAAATTTAAAATTATGCTTTTTGGAAACAATGAAAATACATTTCTGTAAACTATATTGGGGGTATCATGGCCTATGCTGCTTCCAGTCGCAAGCATTTATACAGTCCGAGGCATTGTAAATGGATCGTGATCAGTTTTTAAAGTCTTTCCATACACTTTACTCTAACGTGAGTTTTCGAAATTAAAATGTCTTTTGTTAAAAAAATTTACATACATATATAAAAATTAAAGCTGGCAACTCTCTTGTTAATAGCCATGCATTAAATTTCCAGCATCAGCGAGCAGAGCTGTAAGGAACATATACTCGCTAAATATAAATCACTCGTTGGTTCAGCTGTATGGAGTTGCCAAATCTAAGCAGCTACTCTCCAGATACGTATGCACATATGTATAGAGTGATCCATTTCGAGGTTCCCTACTTTTTTAAAGAAAACACACAGAATATTCAAATTTAATGCGGAATGTTTATTATCATTTGAAAGACATTCTTTGGCATTTATTTTTCGAGTATTTCGACTGGTAACTGGCGAATGACATGCGTGATGTTTTGCTCCAAGGCCTGAATCGAAGCAGGATTGTCCACATAGACTTTAGACTTTACATATCCACACAGGAAAAAGTCTAAAGCTGTGATATCACACAAGTGGCGCCAACTTGTTGAAACCAAATGTCACGGAGATCACGAGCTTCAATTTCAGGCATCAAATAGTCGGTTATGATGGCGCGATAACGGTCGCCATTGACGGTTACGTTCTCACCGGCATCATTTTTGAAGAAATATGTACCGATGATTCCACCGTTCCACAAACCACACCAAACCGTGGTTTTTTTCTGGATGAAATGGCAGCTCTTGAATCCCTTCAGGTGGCTCTTCGTCCCAAATGCGAAAATTTTGCTTGTTTACATACCCATTGTGCCAGAAATTGGCCTCATCGCTGAACAAAATTTGGCTCGAAAACGTCGGATCTTCTTGGAACTCTTCAAGAGCAAAGCGATGTCGCTTGGGAAGATCGAGCGGCTTTAGTTCTTGAACAAGCTGTATTTTGTACGCTTTTAATTTAAGATTTCGACGTAAAATGTGCCAAGTCGTTACATACATCAGTCCGAGTTGCTACGAACGGCGCCGAATCGACTCTCCACGGTCTTCGTGTGCACTCTCAGCTACGGCCGCTATATATTTTTCATTCCATGCTGGACGAGGTCTATTCGGTCGAATATTATCCAATAATGAATGCTGGGTCTCAAGATAGTGATGGGTGCTGGTGTAGCGAATAAGACGTTCAGTAGGCCGATTATGCTGACCATAAGTTTAGCGAAGCGCGCGAAACACATTCTTTACAGAACATGAATTTTCGTAATAAAGTTGAATGATTTGTAAACGTTGTTCAGGCGTAAGTCTTTCCATGATGAAACGCAAAAAAATACTAAACCAAAATAACATGACAACTTGACACGACTCACGCGTGATCTGTCAAAAAAAAGGCTATTAAAAAAAGAACCTCTACTTGGATCACCCTTTATATGTATGCATTTACTTTGAAATTACCGTTTGCTTCTTTCAGCTTATATAGTAGCAAATTAACCCAGTTACCGCATACATACATATGTAAACACATAAATATAAATAATAAGAGATTTTTCAGCCACTTCTGCTGCATAGAAAAATATATTTTTTACTACTTTTTTATGTTTATTTTTCCATATGCGTGTCTTCAGCCACTAACTGCACGCAAAGCTATTGAATGCTGGCATTTTGGCGTGCATATTCTCATCACGTTTTGCAATGAAACACTTCGGTCGGAGAACTTTTCGTATTCTTCATGCACGCCACATTTCTTTACAAGTGTACTTGACGGAGAACTCGACTTTGGCTGCTCTGCCAAAAGAGTGTCAATGTAATAAAGGTTGTGGCATGTAAAGAGCGAGAGAGACAGCTATCATAAACTTTAAATTTGGACTGCTATAGGCTGCACTGTAATTCTCAACGAGTTTAAAAAATGCTACCCGATTTTCAATTGACTGTTTCATTATCAAAGTAAACTCCTAAGATCCATTTTGGACCCGCCAACCTCACATACTCATAAGACCACAAAAACCAAAAAAAAAAAAATTTTATTAAATGTTTTCGAATTTCTTGCAACTCATATAAATTAATATAAAATATTTACAACAAAAAAATTTCTAAAATAAAGCACGCAATTTAAAACAAAATAGCAAAAGAAAGGGTTCTGCACAGGAAAACAAAAAAGGAAGAAAAAAAAGAAGCACAGAATGAATGGAATTCTTCTGTCGCTCAGCCAAATCCCAGCTAATGCTATGTGCCTTTTTGTTGCAACATACAGCTGCCTCAACTTTATACTGTCTTGTTGTTGCAGCAATCAAAAGGTAAAAAACAGTACAACGATTAAGTTGATGATGGCATGCCACTGACAATACGAGCACAACAAAAGGTTGACGATGACGTTGACGATTGTGCAAATATTTTGTTGTTGTTAGGAAATTACGGCACTGTGGAGCAAATAAATATAAACGAAAAAATATTAATAATATAAAATTGAAAAATATAAAAATTAAATTAAATAAAATTAAAATAAAATATATGAAAAATTAAATAAAAAAAATTAAAAATTATATAGACTTAAAAAACATGAGATAAAATAAAATTAATAAACTAAAATAAGAAAAAAAAATTTAAAAAAATTAAAAAAAATTAAAAAAAAAAATTAAATAAAAAAATATAATAAAATAAAATAAAATAAAAAAATAAAATAAAATAATATGAAATGAAATGAAATACAATAAAAAATAAAATAAAATAAAGTAAAATTAAAAAAATAAATAAAATAAAATAAAGTGAAAAATAAAATAAATTAAAATATATTAAGTAAAATATAATATCAAAAAATAAAATAAAATAATCTGAAATAAAAAAAAAATAAAATAAAATAGTGTTAAAAAATAAAATAAAATAAAATAAAATAAATTGAAATACAATAAAAAAAATAAAAAAATTAAAAAGAATATATAATAAAAAATAAAATAAAATAAAAGAAATTAAATAAAATTAAATAAAATAAAGTAAAATAAAATAAAATAAAACGAAATGCAATAAAAAAAAATAAAATAAAACATAAAAATAAAAAAAAAAAACAAATTAAAAAAAATTAAATATAAAAAAATAAAAATAATAAAAAAGTAAAATAAAATGAAATAAAATAAAATTTAATTTAATTAATTTAATAAAATAAAATAAAATAAAATAAAATAAAATAAAATAAAATAAAATAAAATAAAATAAAATAAAATAAAATAAAATTAAATTAAATTAAATTAAATTAAATTAAATTAAATTAAATAAAGCAAATAAAAAATTACTATTCCTGTCTTTTAGTTTAGCTTCGCTTTCCAAACCCCAATTATTGAACTTAAAACACTGTGCCCCGCCGTCGACGTCAGGTTTGTGGCAGTACTTCACCATGATTACCGATCGTCATTTCAGTGCTGGAATTTAAACGTAACTCAAATTGACGAATGTTTCCAACAAGCGAATAACTACGAACCGCAAGCAAAAATGTGGCGGGTAACAGACAAAACAAAAAATAAGGAAACTGAGCAAAACAGTGCAAAACAGCGCAAAAAGTCAATACGGCGGCTTGGCGTAGTAGCATTGAAGCGTTGCCAAAAGGGCGCGCATATTGGCAGGTAGCGCAGAGAAAACAAAAGTATTTAAGTTATTCTTTGAACTCGCGAGATGCGACTGTGCTGAATATGCCAGCATTGCGACTGTTAGTTTGCTTGAGCCGCTGCTGTTGACTGTTGACTGCCGCCAAGTGGCTCGAACTGTTACCTCCGACGCTCTTCTCTCCCCACTCCATGGGCATAGACCACAAAAAGTTGAGTTTATCTGTTGCATTGCAAAAGCTATGACGTTCAGTCAACAATAACTCAGCATGTCAACTGAAAATGCTGACAAAGGCAATGATAAAAAAAAAGAAAGGAAAAAAATCAAAAAAAAAAAAACAAACCGAAATATGCTGCCTTCGGTTGGATATAAAGCGTAGCGGAAATTCAATCAAATAAAAGAAACTCATCATTACATAAGGAATGCGCAGCCATGCCACACAAGGCAAAGAAGAGGAAGACTCACATGAACTGGAACTCGCTGGCAATAGCTTCCTACTGCCAACGAATTAATGCGACTGAGTATTGTAATTGCCGAAATAGGGTTTCAGTTGGCGAGTTGTGAAAGTTATAGGAACAGTCTTTTTTTTTATTCGCTTTTGATGTGGAAGGCAATTATTCTGAATAAAGTTCGTTTGGATGTTAGTTAAAGGAGGAGCAAGTAGCAAGTAGCAAGAGAAAGTAGAGGAAACTATTTTATAAGATGGTGAGCTCCTCTTTCTGGCCTGATGAAGCCACAAGTTTTTTCCGGTCTAAAAAGGCTCCGCATATGTGGGATCACCGAGAGCTAGGTGAACTTACTCAAAACACTTGTGGATTCCCAAACACGCTTCCTACCGGCCGAGGCCTCCTTGAGCAATACTTATATGATACTTAGAACACTAAACAAATTTGTTGTGAAACGAAATCAGCTAATTTACATGGATTTTCTTCTAGTAGGGTGTCGAAGCTGACAGTTCTTCGCATCTTTCGTTAAGGTGAGCCTCCCTAGAGACGTCATATTAGTCATCTTATTTTTTTTTTGAAAATAGCAGATGAATTAAGCACTTGCGGATGCTTAGTTCGATTTCCAACCTTAGCAAGTCTTATCATACCGACCAGAGGCCGAGTCGAATTTATTCTGAGTTCAAAGAACCATATGGGTACCGAACCACAGCCTGGTTGTTGGGAACTACAATGCTGATGAGCTAGCACATATGGATACCGATGTCTTGTTAGTGCTGAATAAAGCTCAAAGAGGCCGATCCTTTTTTGGTATTCGGTCTGCTTCTGCACTAACGGACCTGATATGCACTCAGCGACTGCCGGGATAATACCTGTAGTTGTTGTTTTGATGTAACTGCAGAAAAATTCTCGAAATTGGGCTTCGGCGAATATTGCGGAAGTGACAGTCCTTGGTCGAATAAAAATCCGGCTCGTGCCTGTATAGAGACCCGACTGTCGCGGGTAAATTCTTGAACCGCTAACCCGCAGGGGTTCCGGGATAATACCTCGATAGACGCGGTTGCGAGATTATACTATCACAAGGTGGGTGTAACCTTAAGGGAGCTCCTTTCCATTTCTAAAATCAAAACGGTCGCATACAGTGGCATTTCAAATCGGGTATTTACAAAGTAATGGGCTGGGCCCCCCAATGTCGTAGTTGTCTGCAAGAAGAGATGGTATCATCTATATACGTTCTTATAAGCTGTCCCGCTTTCGCTAGGTGGATACTGAAATTCTCGAATCGGTTTCTTTTAATCAAGTTTTCAGAATTCTTACAGGTTAAGCCAATACTGCCTCAGGATCAAAAGCTAGGGCCTCCGGCAATTAATCTCGTTAAACGGGACTTAAATAGGACTTTAGCAAGCGCCTACTAGTCTTAAAACCCAGAAGACTAATCGGGGTTTTTGTTTTGAGCATGCCTGATGTATCCGATAACCCACTGTTATGAGTAGGAGGACCAAGAAGTTTGGTGTGCTGTGTTCGACTTCGGAGTTTGTTATGGACTACAGAACTATTGGTATTTCGTTTAAAAGAGCTGAAAAACAGATTGAATTCTTACCTTAATACTCTGCTGTCTTCATAAGGAGTTGGTAGGGATAACTTAGAAATATAGGAACGCAACACGACAACTTCACTATTCTCTGGCTGTCGAGTATGACGCCGATTAACGGTATAACTGCAGCTGAGCGGAAGCCTTTTTCCATAGAAGAGCATAACTTTTATACATTGTTCCGCTTTGGTCTTCAAACTCAATTATCTAAAGTTCGTCGCTTAAGTCTTGGGTTTTCCACACAACCAAAGACAAGTTGCTGGCGTTTCAATACTGTAATTTTTTTTAAGAAAACATTAATTCAAGCCCTCTATCTAACTCGAACACGAATAACCAAACCCCAAGCTAAAAAAAAATCCACTCTCTGCTGGCGGCTGATGCACAGAGCCATAGCTACAGCCACCGTTGCACCGCTTCATCGATGAGTAAATGTGCACAACCATAATTACATGGCAATTAAGTTAATTGAGCTTGCGCGCCTTCGCGTGAATTTCCAAGTACGCCTTTTGAATGATCAAGCAGGAATCTTTTGTACTTCCTTCCTCCCGTTGCGCTATGCGCAAGTTGTAGCGTTTTGAAGCTGGCGTTGGCAATGAGTCGATTCGCGGGCATTGAGTGAGTATGTGTGTGACTAACGAATGCAGGCAGGTGTTTGTGGCTGAGAGAGAGAGAGAGAGAGAGAAAAAATATGCATAGCTGTAAAATTAAACACATTTAAGCGCAAATTGTGGGAGGATAATGATTGGAAAGAATTTAAATTTCGAAAATTTCACAAAATTTCAGAAAATTTCAGAAAAGTTTATTCATTCAATGAAGTCGAAAGGGCGATTTGAGACTTTCTTTTATTTTTAAGCCGCCCCACATACTTATTTCTCGAAAATTTTCTATGAAAACAACCTGTCTCTCTCTCTGGCTCCCCATCTTGCGTCTTCTTTGTAACTTCTGCATATTTCATGTGATGCCAAAAGATCAACAATTCGGTTTTCAACTGTGACAACTGATGTCCCAGTAGAGTTCGCTTGTTCGCATATATCCACATTTAATTGACATTTACTGTCAGCGTGCCAATACTGAGACCAGTCAACATGGACACACACACACACACACAAACTCATAGACGCTAATCAGATTGTACTTACAACAACAACAACATCAACAACAAAACCTACAAGCTTAGCTGATCGCGTCGGTACGTCTGTAGTACATACATAGTTGCTGTTGTAATAAATATTCAGACATTGAGGAAGCTAAAGAGGCTGTGTAAAGAAGAAGAAGAAGAAGAAGAAGAAGAACACGTAATCGAGTTAGCGACAAGTCCATAACCGACCATCCACGGTGACAGCCATTCGTATAAGCCTGGTAGCTGTACGTTTCGAAACTGAAATCTTTCTTCTTCTTCCTACTCCTCCTCATCCATCTCTCATCTCTTCCTCTTTAAGCCACATTGACTCTTGGGCCTGTTGGCTGTCATTCAAAGTCGAAATGTTGCGCGAATGTTTGAAAAGTTGCATAGTCAAAAGTTGAAGTTGAAATGTTGAAAAGTGGAATTGGAAAACGGGGAAAAAAATATATAAAAAAGGCAACGCGCGAGCCAAAGCCGCAAATCAATGAAAAGCTTTTTAATTCGTGTAACTTTGTTGCTCTGCGGTATGTACAGGGTGGCGCAAAAGTTCGTAATGAATTTAGATTAACCTCAAATTGAACGCAGACTTCGATTCGGATAAACAGTTATCAGTAACATCCCTAAGGACTCGTACTTGGGAGAAGAGCTCATCTTATAACACCACAACGAGTTGAATGCTACTTCGGTTTCTAGAGCTTTTAGCTTCTTCTGCCCTCTTGCGGTCTGCTTTCTCTTGTTATCTCGGTCGCACAGAGAGATGGATCATTTGAAGTGGCGAAACTTCACGTCCCCATAATATCTATGAACTATATAGATGGCTAGAACAGCACAAAAAATTGGTCTTTGGATGGTGGAGCGCCTGGAAGCTGCAGAAGTGTAAAGCCAGCTAAAAAAGGCAAAAGTCCAACAAAATATAGCCTTTGAACCCTCAGCAGAGCATCAAAGTTCTAAGGGTTATTCGAGGCAGTCCTTCATCTAGCGATCTAACACAATGAAAAAAGAGTCGGCACTGTCCGACAGTGTTGACTTTTTCGGATGGCGAGAAGGTAGGTTAAGCAGAGGGTTTAAAAACGCATGGCAGAGTTTTTGTGAGCTTCTTCATATGAGTTTTATTTTCCTGAAGTCCTCTTTCCGTTTGCTTGGTTACAGTATCGCTCATACTGGGATTTCCCCTATTGTTGAGGCTACAGAAAGAGCGCAGTTAATAGAGATTTTGCTAACCTGAAACCTGTCAACTAAGAATAATGTGGTATGGAAGACCATTTTTCATATCTTTGACAAAACTAAACTAACTCCAACCTACCTACCATCACGAGTTCAACTCATCTGACCGGAGTTGGATGTGTCATCGATCAGACTATCGAACTCAGTCTTGAAATTAAAATTTCCTCCAGGCAACGTCCAAAAGTGTGGATAGCATTTAGTCGAAGGACAATGAGATGGGACCTGAGCATTCAACTGCCATTCGTACTTCGAAGCGTATGGCTCTTGCTACGCATTTTTTTATCCCTCTCACAACTCTCCTCTTTTGAAAGAGTACCCTGCCTTTCTTAACTATATCCACTCCGAGCTAACTTATTGAAGCCATTGATACCTCCGAATTTTCTCCCAATTTCGCCTACCTCCACACCCTGTACGAGTATCTGCGAACTCGCTCGCCTTTGCCCAGCAATAAACTATAAATAATCGACAATAAGATAATCTTGCAATCGGCAAAGCAGAAATATAAAATCGATTCGACCAAAGGAGAAAAAGTAAATCAACAAATGATATTAAATAAATGAATGCAGAATGGACCAACCGACCAAAGCGCACCAAAGATGCTGATAGCGCTCGCTTGGAGAGTGAATGACAAAAGCAGCAATAAAAATAAAAACAACAACAACAACAAGCTTTCAGCGCATTCTTTTATTGCACTTTAAAGGGGATTCCAGTCAATGTTAGCAGAGCACGGTGCGGTGACATGGCTCGATGTTTGGCTGGTTGGCTGGTTGGCGGGTTGGTGGGTTGGCGCGTTGACTGGCTGTACAATTGAATAGCAACGACACTGACAGCCGCCACAGCCGAAACCGCGCACCACAAACCGCATTTAATGCACTGGCTTAAGTGCAATTGACGTTTGCAAATGTTGCATACAACTTGTTGGCTTAAGTGGCAACAACAGCAACAACGACAACAACAATAACAGCTACTTACATGGTTAAGCGAGCGCTTACATTTTGTAGCCTGTTCTTCGGAGGGCTTCAGTGCTCTTGAGTTGTGGTATTGTTATTGTTTTGTTGTTGTTATTTTCTATTGCAATATTAAATATTTCGATTAAAAATAATAATAATATTAATAGAACTATTTAAATTAAATAAAATAAAATAAATAAAATAAAATAAAAATAAAATTAAAAAAAAATAAAATAAAAAAAAAAAAAATAAAAAAAAATAAAGTAAAATAAAATTAAATTAAATTAAATTAAATTAAATTAAATAAAATAAAATAAAATAAAATAAAATAAAATTAAATTAAATAAAATTAAATAAAATTAAATTAAATAAAATAAAATTAAATTAAATTTAAAAAAATATAAAAATAAAAATTTAAAAAAAAATAAAAATTAAAAAATAAAATAAAATAAAACAAAAAATAAAATAAATTAAAATAAAATATAATATAATAAAAAAAAATTAAAAAAAAATTTTAAAATATAAAATAAAAAAATAAAAATTAAAAATTAAAAAGAAAATAAAAAAAAAATAAAAAAATATTTAAAAAAATATTATTTAAAATAAAATAAAATAAAAATAAATGAAAATAAAATAAAATAAAATAAAATAAAATAAAATAAAAATAAAAATAAATAAAATAAAATGAAAATAAATAAAATAAAATAAATAAAATAAAATAAAATAAAATAAATAATAATAAATAATAAATAAATAAAATTAAAATAAAATAAACAATTAAAATATTGGCAAAAAATATACAATAAATTTGGCATAAATTCATAAAAAATTAAACTAAAATAAATTACCAACAAAAAAATGAGATCGAATTAAAAATATTTTTTTTTTATATATATATTTCGTTGTCCGTCTTTGCTTAGCGATTTAGAATCAAGCCGTATTAGGCTGCATTATAGATTCATAAACTGTTAATTTACATAATTAATTCGTATAAATTATAAAAATCTGATAAATTATTCGACCACTGAGTCATGCCAGCTAATGGTGAGTGAAAAAACTATGTGGATATATACAGACACCACTCAATACCAATACTTAGAGCTTATAAAATGGTAATGATAAATAAAGATTGGAATAGCAAATTATGCGCTTATCATAGGAAATTAAGTTAATAAATAAGTGGAATACACACACCTCAATATAAAACATTTGGAAAGTTTTTTTTTTTAAGGGACTCAGGTAGAACTCAACTGCATGATGTCATTAACACATTTGTGATTCATGCATATTTATGAGTGTTGGGAAAAGGTATATGTTTTTTTTTAAATAAAATTTTGATAAATATGAGATATAACATTAAAGGAATATCAAATAAAATATAAAATAAATAAATAAAATCATTTACAACAGAAGAAATAAAACGAAAATGCCGTTCTCCATTGTGTGCTTTCCATACATCCAGTGCGGCTAGTAAGACAATTCGTCGGCGCTTGTGGCATCTTCTGTGCGCTACTCCCGCACTCGTCATGACATTCTCAATTTAGTCCAGTGTTGATCTACCAGCTTTGCGTCAGTATTGCCTGGGAGATAAGCCACCCACATATTTTTCGATTTATTATTAAAAAATATATTTTTTTTCAGTGCAAAAACTTCATCTCATCAATCTTTTTCATCTATCACTGATTGATGCTCTCTTTTTTCATTTTCTCTCTTCTTTACATTGCAATTCACAACGAAAAAAGGAGAAAAAAATAGAAAAAAATAAAATAAATAAAATCAAATTTACAAATTTTTCATACTTCTGCAATCTTATTAATTATGCAAATTGCTACAAGAACAACAAAAAATACTGAAAACAAAATTGATAAACTACCACATTGAGAAGCACGGAGAGCACAAAAAAAGCCGCAGAGCGCTAAAGCAATATAAAAACAAATTAATTTTCAAATTTATAATTTCTAATTGCAAATAACAGCCAGCCAACCTACGCAAAGTTGATGATGCCGCCGCCACCGCTACGAAGCCGCCGCTTTGATATTCAATTTCGATTTGAGTTTTTTGGTTAAAATTTCTGTTTTGATTAAGTTTTTATTGACTACCGCTTTGTCGCTGCGTACATTTAATTGCTCGTAAATTTAAGCTAGACTTAAGCTTGTTGTATGCATACATACATACATACGCACGTACATATGTATGTCTGAAGGCATTTGTATGCATATGGGCCGTAGCAGCTGAATACGCTGATTGCTTGGTTCGTTGATGCGCGCATTCGACAACAACAACAACAACAAGTTGTTCAGCGTTGATTTCCAATACAGATATTTTTTTTTACCAATTTTATTAATGACATTTTGATTTCTCGTTTAATTTCAATCACCAATCAAATACGTTGCTTTTTTAATGAGCCGCATTGCGATTTCAGTCAATATTCTCAATATTTATGAATTCTCAACAACAACTGTCGCGCTAAATTACGCACTCATTAGTTGGCCGCGAGCAAAAAAAAAAAAATAAAAATTAAAAAAATAGAAAAACTTACCTCAGCAACAAAGCGCATTTCGCCGCGCCAACAAAATGACAGCGCCGCAAAATCCATGTGACAGGTGGAAGCCACTCACTCAATGCAATGCAATTTCAATAGCAAAAAAGTGCTCAGTTTTAATTGCGAAATGATTTTAAAATGCTAATTGCAAATCACAAATCGCCACTTGACGCTGCATCGAATTAAAAATTGCCGCTATAAAGCTTTTCAGCACACACACACACACACACACACGCGCGCGCGCGCAAAATGCTTGCCTTAGCTTAGCGGCTACTTGTGCCGTCGGCGGCCGGAAGAAATGTCAGTTAGCTAAGCTAGCTTGGCTCAGTCAGTGTCAGCGTGAGATAGCTACGAAATGCACAAAAGTACCGCGCATACATACATACATACATACATACATAAATACGTAACTAATCGTCGCGCTGTCACAGCTTCGCAGCGTGTACACTTGAGCGTTCACATCACATAGTCCGATAGCCTGTCTAGCTGGCTAGCTGGCCGGCTGGCTGGCCTGCCACAACAACCACACAGCATCAATGAAATTTGCACGATGAAATGCGCAATTCGCTAGGCTAAAAACGCTTTGATGTGCACCGCTGCTGCCACGCGGACTGACTTGACTAGTTGAGTTGACTTGAGTTGAGTTGAGAGTTGAGCTCGCCGCCTGGCACATTGAATTAACGTTTGTGGGATTGTGCGATTTTGCGATTTTTTTTTGTTGCCCATAATCAAATAAAATGACTGAAAATTGTCATTACGCGTTGATTGTCAGTTGGACAAACAGACACAATACGAACATACACATACACACAGCCAAGCAGTGCTGGGATGCTTGAGGTAATGGATACTACTAGCTGAATGCTTGATTGTGCGAATGTGCGCTAAAAGCTATTCGTCGATTAAATGGTCACCCAACAAACGTTTAGATTTGAACAACAATAAATAAAAAAACAAAAAATATAAGAAAATCAAAAAAAAAAATAAAGTAAATATCTAAATAATAAAAAAATTAAATTAAATAAACTTAAGCAAAAAAAAAATAAAATTTAAATAAAATTGAATGAAATAAAATCTTAAAATTAAATATTAAATAAAATAAAATAAAATAAAACAAAGCAAAAAATAAATAAAAAGAAAATAAAAGTAAGGTAAAATGAAATAAATTAAATGGAAATAAATAGAAGAAAAAAACAAAAGAATATAGAAAGTAGAAATAAAGGAAATAAAATGAAACAAAGTAAAACAATACAAAAAATAATAAAATAAAGTAAAATGAAATAAAAATTTATAAAAAAATATAATATTCTCCATATGTAAATAAAAACTTAACTAATATCCAGACTTTGCTGCCATTACTCCTCATCTCCTTCCTCACTATCATCTTTGTCATCATCATCGCATTGATCTTTATTATACGCATCCCGCGTCTTCATCATCCTCATCGTCGTCATCATCATCCTCACCGTCTTCTCATCTTCTTGTTCTCCATCTTGATCCTCTACGCTTGTTTTGTCATCTTTGCCTTTGTCTTTATCGCTTTTGGTACTGCTAACAACTTCTTTCTCAACTCTAGACTTCTTTCTTCTGTTGAATTTTCCGCTTCCACACAGCAGCGCGCATTTCGGGTGCACCAAATAATTCGTTCCGCTTTATTGTGCTCAAAGAAGTGTTTTTTTTTTGTTGAAAAAAAGTAAAATATGCCCCATTTAAAGTATTCTTTGTCGCCAGCGACTAATTTTCCTCTGGTAATTTTCGAATACCGTTTCTGAAGAATTAGCACTCTTTTTCCTAGTTAAAATCATTGAGCCATTCTTAGATTTATTCGAAAGACCCGTACCGGTGAACCCTCAAAACGTTTAACATCCATTGAAAAAACCAGTAGTCAGAAGAAGCAAGGTCTGGAGAATCCGGCAGGTGGGATACGACCTCACATTTCAGCGTTTCCAGGTAGTTTTTTTTTACCGTTACAGCCACTTAAGGTTGAGTTTTGTCATGTTATAAAATCACCTTGTCATGACTTATTGTCGTTTCTTGCAATTTTGGCTATTTTACATGCAATGGACGGCTCAAACGCCTTAGTTAAAGTCGATAAGGTTTCAGTTTGCTTTTGGCACGGATTTTGATTTAGTAAAGCCTCCAATTTCTTATCTTCGAAGTTTGTGGGTTGGCCGGAACATTCTTCTTCGACGCTAAAATTACTACCTGTGTTCAGGTACCGTTTTTTCGCCCTTAGCATGCGCTCTACATTTTTCCAGTTTCCTTCGATTAGGAACATAGGTGAGATGATGAAGTCAGCTCCACATAGTGGTTCGACTAAGCTCTTGTGCCTTTCATGCTCAGCTTACTAACGTTTACCTTTAAGTAATGTATACTCGAAAGTATAAAGTATCCGTGACCTGACAACATCTGGGTGATATAATAGTACACTTCTCCGAATTTTCTGTTAGTTCATGATTTAACGTCTGTTATTAGTTTGCCCATCTATCGGCAAGTGTTTTTTAGTTCCTATTCGATTTGCCACAGTTCTAGGCTTTATTTTTTATGTCCTCTCTTGTAGTATTGACGACGTTTCCTTGCTATCTCATTTCATTTACCTTTCTTGTTAGTAGATGAAATACTGAGTAACTGCTGTTACTTGCTGGGCAATGCTGTGATGAGTAGCGTTACACGCGCGGCGGTGGAATATGTTACAAAAGCGGTCATTTGTGGTAAAGTCATAAAATGCAGCTGTGACAGTCGTGCGGCAAATGTGAAAATCGTGCGGGGCTTTTATGTTTTACGAATTCTATTATTAAGCTATAGCGGCGATGTGTTTGATTTTATTACACAGCGGGCGAGAGGAGCACAAATGAAAAAATAAAAATGAAAAAAGTTGTATGTTTGTAATATATTTGAGATGTTTTTCTACATCTAATACTTACAAATGTACATGGTATATATGTATAAGTATGTATGTATATTTATTTGTATTTACCATTCGCTTTATTCTTTATTCTTTCGCTATCGCTTTATTTACACTTGCCGCCTTGACAAGCGGAAAATTGCTAAACCACGCACCGCAGCGCATCACACACACACATCCATGCACTGCACTGCACACATACACTTAGACTAATGACAGTTAAACTGCACGCGACTAGCAAATGTCAATAGATCAGCGCGTTATTTGAGTAGAAAACATGAGTATGACTTACGCTACTCGCTACTCTCTGCTCTCCAACATTGAAGTGACAGCTGCGAATGGCAGTGATGCCGACATATAGTGCTGGCGTGGCGCTGCGGTTGTTCGCCGCCAATGAAGATGCAAGCGATGCATTGGTTGCAGGGAAGCAAGGAACGGCGATGTTGACGTTCAAATGCCAACTCTTCGGTTACATATTACCGATATTGGCGAGTGGATGTGAAAATACAGTCGGCACAATGAAAGCACTCATATGGAGAGCTATAGAGAGAGGGAGATTAAAAGAATGAAAAGAGAAGCTAAAGAACTGCATTTACTAGTTCAATACAAGCGACTGCAGGGATATTTGATTATTTTTAACGATTTATGTTGGATTTCTGCTTAGTCCTCTATCCAAGTATCGCTAAACTTTAGTAGGCATTCGGAATTTCTGAATTTAGAAACTGGAAATTTTTTTATTCTGCATATTTATCATGCAAAAAAAGGTAGACAGAGAAAAAATCAATTTTCCAAAAATGTTTTTTTGAGTCAAAACTTCTATAATCAAGAAGATAGTAATACGAAATTTTTGGAAGTGTGAAAATTATATATGGCGAATATTGACAGTGCTAACTATCAAAATCGGTCATCTTTAACATATAATTCTCATACAAAAAGACTTCAAAAAAGCATTTTTGAGTCAAAACTCACACAATAAATACAATAATAATATGAAATTTTATATTTTGTTTACATTGCATGTCGCTAATGACTTACAGAATGAAAACAATCAATATTTTCTCACTTTAAAATCCAACTCTCATACAAATTGACTGCTCGAAAGTGCATTTCTTGACCAAAGCTACTAGAAATAAAAAAATAATTATGTGATATTTTATATTCCGAATACATTATATGTAGAATGAAAATAGTTGAAATCGAGCGACATTAACACATGGCGCTCACACAAAAAGACTATTGAAAACGCGTTTTTGGACTCAAAACTTACACAAATAAAACAATTATATTATGAAATTTTATCTTCCGTATACATTACACAATGCTGAGAATAAAAATAAACGAAATCGAACAACTTTAACACATAGCGCTCATACAAATTGACTGTTCGAAAACATATTTTTTGACCAAAACTACTGCAAATAAAAAGATAATTACATGAAATGTTATATTCTGTACACATTGTATGTAACTAATGTGGTTAATGAAAATACTTGGAATCGGGCAACATTAACATATGGCGCTCATCCAAATGCCAGTTGAAAAACGCATTTTGGGACTCAAAACTCCTACAAATAAAAAATGTATAATGTGAAATTTTATATTCTGTATACATTACACGTGACTAATACTGAGAATGAAAATTAACGAGATCGGATAACTGTAACTCATAGCGCTCATACAAATGATTGTTCAAAAACGCATTTCTTGACCAAAACTACTACAAATAAAAAGATCATTATATGAAATTTTATATTCCGAATACCCTGTATGTAACTAATATGGAGAATGAAAATAATTGAAATCGAGCAACATTAACAAATGGCGCTCATACAAAATTACGGTTCAAAAATGCTTTTTTGTGTCAAAACTTTTTCAATTCAATTCATGCATATTTGTAAACTTAAAATTCAAAATTTTGATACTTAATTCTCTAAAATTTTTATATTCAGAATTTAAACTATTTTTAAACGGTTTGAAATATTTTGGTTTACATGAAAATAATTTGGGTTCTTATCTTAGCACTTATAATAAAATAAATTTATTTTATGCTTTTAAGGTTTCTTTACAGTTACATATAAATGAAATACTCAAAATATTATAAGAGCCCAAATACACACATTTTGCATGACTAAAAACCTTAATAACTACAATTTTTGATAAACATGAAATTAGAAATAACAGTGTACATATGTACATGTGTACGCCTCTCAGCTCACCTTAACGAAATGAAACCACGAAAAATTTAAAATTAATAAAAAATTTACTTTAACACTAAACCATTCTGACACTCTGCTGTTAGATATGTATGTATGTGCTCACACAATAGTTCAAGTGTAACGAATTTTCCGCCGGCAGACAAACTGTATTGAAAGAGGAAACAAAATTTCGTTATACTCATACTAAAAACCTGTTTCTTTTTTCTTAATACACCATGACGTTTATTTATGAAAAAATAAAAATAAATAAAAAAAATTAAAAATATAAAACAACAGACCCACAAGCAATAGAAGTTTTTTTCTGTTTTTTTTTTTTTTCATTTTCTTGGTAAAGGTAATAAAGTCAGAAAAAGAGCAGAAGAAATAAATTTCATTATGCCATAGCAAATCTCTGCATCATATTCACAGTATGTTTGTATGTACGCACAGACGTAAATAAGTTTGTGTGTTGTGTATGCCACAGCTTAGTGGCCATCAAGCTAGCTTAAAGGCTATGAATATTGAGCTTGAAGCGTTGCAGATTGCATTCGTTACGTTTTCCAAGCTCTATGAAATCCACTGCGCGCTCGCTCATAACAAAAAAAAACACTGAAAAGACTGTATGTAGCCAGCGACGCTTTTGGCTTGGCAGGTTGCGCAGATAGAGTCCAAAAAATGTGTTGATCTCTGTATGTTGCTTGCTGATCATCTTCAGATCTTAAGTTGCCTTTCGGTAGTCGAAGGTTTTTTTTTCATATTTTTTTCATTTATTTCCTTTTGAAGAATTCACTCTTCAACAACAGCGACAACAGCGGCGTTGCACAAATGTAGCAAATCATCAGCTCAGCACGAGCATCAGCGGCATCACATATGCACATGCAACAGCCAAGCATGGATGGAGTTGTTGTCCGACATCTTTTCATCTTTTGCTTTTGTGATTTTGTGGCTGTGCAATCAATGGCCACGTTTTGGGTAAAATGCGTACAAAGATGTATAATTAAGTTAATGATACTCGCAGAGATGTGTTTTTTTAGTTGACACCTTACATAAAAGTGAACATACATACATACATGTGTATACATATGTATGTGTATGTATATGTATGTTTTGAGGCATTACTGTTTAATAGCTGGAGTTAGGTGTAATGAATTATAAATTATAATGCCTACAGCCTCTGGGAAAATATTGAATTATTAATTTTTTTTTAAATTTCAAGACAAGTTGCACGAAATGTTTGTTTAAAATATATTGAAAAAATCTCTAAAATGCATAAACATAAAATTAAATTAAATAAAACATTACCAAACATTTTAATATAAAATAAAAATAAATGAAAATAAAAGTACATGATGATAAATATATAAAATATTAATAAATAAAATTAAAAAAATCAAAAAATAATAAAAAATCAATAAAAAAATAAAATTTTTTTTGAAATAATAACAAAAAAATAAATAATAATAAAAAAAAAATAAAAATAAAAAAATATTTAAAAATAATTTTAAAAAAATTTAAAAAACAAAAAAAAATTAAAAAAAATTAAAAAAAATTAAAATAAAGTAAAATAAAATATGAATCAACGAAAAGAAAGCAAAAAATTAACAAAATAAAATTAAACATGAAACAAATAAAATAAAAAAATAAATAAAAAATTAAATAAATTAAAATAAAATAAAAAATAAAAAATTAAATAAATATAGAATGAAATAAAAAATATATACTAAACTAATATAAAATAAAAAGAAACAAAATAAAATTAAATTAAAAAATACCTACTTTTTTTAAAGAAAAAACACAAAAAATTGAAATTTAATGGAGAATTTTATTATCATTCGAAAGAACATTCTTTCAAATGTTGGCCGCGGCTACGTCTCAGATAGTTCATCCGTTGAGTCCAATTTTCGATGACTCGTTCGAGCACTTCGCCTGGTAACCGGCGAATGACACGCGTGATGTTTTGCTCCAATGCCTGAATCGAAGCGGGATTGTTCGCATAGACTTTAGACTTTACATACTATACCCACAGGAAAAAAGTCAGATGGTGTGATATCACCGATCTTGGTGGTCAATTGGCTGGCCCGAAACGTGAAATTATCTACTCACTGAAGTGTTCTCTCAAGAAATCCATTGATTATTGAAACCAAATGTCGCGGAGATCACGAGCTTGAATTTCAGGCATCAAATAGTCGATTATCATCGCACGATAATGGTCGCCAGTGACGGCTACGCTTTCACCGGCATCATTTTGTGAAGAAATATGTACCGATGATTCCACCGTTCCACAAATCACAACGAACCGTTGTTTTTTCTGAATGAAATAGCTGCTCTTGAATCTCTTCAGGTTGCTCTTCGTCCCAAATGCGGCAATTTTCGTCGGATCTTCATAGAACTTCTCAAGAGACCATGGAGCGATGTATTCTGTACGCTTTCAATTTAAGCTCTCGACGTAAAATGCGCCAAATCGTTCCATACGTCAGTCCGGGTTGCTGCGAACGACGCCGAATCTAATCTCCGCGGACTTCGTGTACACTCTCAGCTTCGGCCGCTATATTTTCTTCACTGCGTGCTGCACGTAGTCTATTCGATCGAATATTATCCAATAATGTATGCTGGGTTTCAAGATGGGTGATGCTGTTGCGAATAGTACGCTGAGTAGGCTGCTTATGTTGACCATAAGTTAAGCGTAGCGAGCGAAACACATTCTTTACAAAACGTGAATTTTCGTAATAGAGTTGAATGATTTGTAAACGTTGTTCAGGCGTAAGTTATACCATGATGAAATGACAAACTATACTGAACAAAAATAACATGACATCTTGACACGACTCACGCGTGATCTGTCAAAAACAAAGGCTATTGAAAAGAGGACTTCTACTTGGATCACCCTTTATAAAACAAAAAAAAAAGAAAAAGAAAAGAAATGAAATGAAATGAAATGAAAAAAAAAATTAATAATAATAAAGTAAAAAATATATAAAAAAAAAGTAAAATAAAAAAAATAAAAAATAAAATAAATAAAAAAATATATTAATTAAAAAAAATAATAAAATAAAAAATAAAAAAATAAAAATTAAATAAAAAGAAGTAAAAATAAAAAATAAAAATATATAAAAAAAATTAAGAAATCAAAAAAAAATAAAAAAATAAAATAAAATAATATAAAATAAAATAAAAAAATTAATTAAAGAGAAAAAAAAAATAATGTGAAAAAAACATATATAAAAAAATAAAAAATTAAAAAATTAAATTAAGTAAATTAAAATAAAATGAAATAAAAAAAATGAAAAATTAAAACAAATAAAATAAAATAATATAAAATTAAAAATAATAAAATAAAAATAAAAATAAATGAATAAAATAAGATTAAATTAAACGTAAAATAAAAAAGTAAAATATTTCTTTTAGCGGCCGTTCATCAATTAATATTAAAGCCATCAACATACCAAAGTACAACAATTTTGTTGTTGTTCTTATTCACATATGTTTCATTACTCCATATGCTTTCTAAATTAAATTCGAATAGCTTTAATGTAAATATTTGTTTATAATCTTTTCCTGTGAAGTAATAATTACCTTTAACCCTCAGAACGGCGCTATCAAAGAGCTGGAGGAAAAAACAAAAACCAAAAACAACAAAAATAATTTTTTTATTATTATCGGAAATCAATTTCATATTCAAATGAAAACAATTAAAATAATAAATAAAAACACTTTAGACGGCTACTAAGCGCACAATATGGGCGCTGCTTTGATTACACACATTTATTTACATTAAGAACACCAAATGACTATACATATGTACGTACAAATGTGTGTATTTATGTATTTATGTATGGATGTATAAAGGAAAATCTAATGGCTTTTCTATGATCTTTGCTTGATATCTTATTCCTTTCTCACAATTTTCCCACAAACTGAATGCCATAAATGTGTGTACATATGTTTGTATACTTATACATGTATGTATGTATGTATATGTTTTTATTTGTATAGCTGAGTGCGCAGCGTACGGTACGCCGCTTTGATGTTGCCAATGCAGCGTGAGTGCTAAATGAAATTGTAGGCACATGCATACATACACACATACTCGTATATAAATATCTACGCTTTGACTTTTCCGCGCCAACTTTGTGCATACCTACACACACAGCTACATACATATGTATGTTTATTCGTGTGGCGCTAAAACAACATTATGCTTTGTTCACTTAACCATTTCCTTTTAAGTTTTTTGTTTCGCGTTTTTTCTTGCTCTCCGCTAAGTTAGCCCACGATAGAGTAGCAAAAGAGAAATCCAAACGTTTTTATTACCGCTTCGAAAGATAACTTTTCATAATTTTATTAATTCGCAGTGTAAATAAACCAACAATATTTTTTTTTTCAGTTTTAATTCTCACGAATTTCATAAAAAGCAAATTTATTAGCGCAAATGTGTTTGTGTGTGTGTGTGTGTGTGCGTTAGCTGTAATTACAGTTGGCTAAAAGCCATTTGTTGTTGCTATTGCTTTGGTCGAAGTGCGGCGTCAACGATTTGCTCGCTAATTGCATCAACACATTTATTATTTTCACTATTTTTTTCCCTGCTGGCGGTGCCGATCAAAGCGCGCTTATTTCGTGGACATCCGCCGCTTTTTGCCGCTAAAGTGTTTTCTTTCTTTGTAAATATGTGTGAATGTATGTTGCAGGCATTATAATTAGTGTAAATTTGAGTTTAATTTTTTTCTCGTGCAATTAACACTCTTTGATGTGTGATATTTTTACAGTTACGGTATATACATGTGTATACATATGTGTGTTTGCATATAAGGCAGAATGGGATTGCATTTAGTGGTTGTATTTTGTTAAGTGCTACTGTTTGGGAAGCAATTATCCGCGGAACAGAGGCTGAAAGCCAAATTCTGGTGATAAACAAAACATTAACAGAACCAACTTTTTATTTGATTTCATCTTATTTTATTATACCTTTCATGTACAGGTCCGAAGTGTGTAAGTACCAGAAGGAGAAGAGATAGACCCACTGAAATTTATACCGATCGTATCAGAATGACGAGCTGAGTTGACTTACCCATGTCCATATGTTTGAACGCAAACTAGTCCTTCAGTTTATCCTTTCATTTGCCGGAAGCGGCCAGATTGGTCATAAAACCGTCAAAAAAGTAATTATGAACCTGAAATTTTTTATTCTGCACACACAAAATAAACTGAACATTGGTAATGAAAATCATTGACATCGGCCTATCATAGTACATTTTTGTACATTTTTTTGCCAAAAATCTTTTTTTTTTTTAATTCAACATATTTTCTTCTCAAGGGTTATACACTGATTATGGCGTCACCCCAACTTTTTGATATCATTTTTGCAGTACGATTTGTCGATTGCTTCAAAATAGGTCTCAGTTTCGGCGATCACCTCTTCATTCCACCAAAATTTCTTCTCAGCGGTCATTCTTTTGAGATCTGAGAATCGCTAGGGGTCTGAACTGGTGGATGCGGACGCAATTCGAAAGCCGATTCATCGATTTTTGCCATCGATTTCACAGTCTGGTGACACGGTGCATTGTCTTGGTGAAACAGCACTTTATTTTTCTTCAAAAGCGATCGTTTTTCGGCGATTTCGTCCTTCAAACGGTCCAATAACGCTATGTAATAGTTGCTGTTTATGGTCCTTTTCTTTTTCAAGGTAGTCAATAAAAATTATTCCATGCGCCTTCCAAAATACAGACGCCATAACCTCGCATGTCGGCTGTTGTGTTTTTCCACGCTTTTGAGTGGGTTCATCGTATGCAGTCCACTCGGATGACTGTCGATTGTACCTCGAAGTGAAATGATGGAGCCATGTTTCATCCATTATCACATATCGACACAAAGACTCGAGTTTATTACGCTTGAATATCTCGAAACA
Source organism: Neoceratitis asiatica (assembly GCA_030068015.2). Lineage (NCBI taxonomy): Eukaryota > Metazoa > Arthropoda > Insecta > Diptera > Tephritidae > Neoceratitis > Neoceratitis asiatica. Next base: position 81,694,052 of record CM061525.1, on the reverse strand, counting down.
CTGCTCCGAATTACCAGCTCGTCGCTGTTTTTGGTCAAAAGTGAGCTCGCGCGGCACCCACTTTGCACAGAGATTTCTCATACACAAATATTCGTGAATGATATCTTTAGAGTGTCTGCTATTTAATTCAATTTCAATTTACGATCATTCAAAATCATTTTGTAATTTTTTTTTTTTTTGATATTTTCGTTGGTAACTACCTCTTATGGGCGTCCACTGCGGTGTTCATTTCACCATGTCTAAACTTAGCATACCAATGCTTGATGGTAGGTTTTCCTGGGGCATATTACGAAAAATCGTGATCAAGCCAAGGTTTTGCTTCCATTGTATTTCTGCCCTTAAAAAAAAATAATATTTTATTAGCACTCGAAATTCTTTTTTATCCATTTTTTTAGAATAACAAAAATTACTTCACTCAAAATGTTTTAATTCACAAACTGACCTTCAGTTTGGCAGCTGTCAAATTTATACACGTGTCTTTTGGAGGTTAGGGCTAACTAAAAATCATTAACTAATTAATTCTAGTAGCGCCATCTATGTGTCAGGACGGGGACTTTTTAATTGACCTATGTCATATAACCCTATAAACCAACCGATTTATTCCGATATGGCGTTTAGCGTCAAAAAGCATTTAAAAGCACGATATTTGATATTATGCAGACCTGAATTCTAGTCATTATTGACACTGAAAATCGTTGAAATCAAATTTTGCAATAATTCGGCATGACGGAAGACCGCTCTTTCTTGACCTTTAAATATTTAATTTGTTTAGTTATATTTTTCATTTATTTTTTATTTAATTTTTAGTTGATTTAAATTAATTTACTTTTATTTTAATGTATTTTTTATTTTATTTTCGTTTTATTTAATTTATTTTTTCTTAATATTATTTTATTTTGGTTTTTAATTTTAATTTTTTTATTTATGTCAGTGTTTTTGTATTTGTACTTATCTTCATTTAATTTTTTATATTATATTATATTTTATTTAATATATAATGTTTTTAATATATTGCATTTTCATTTCATTTTTAATTTAGCTTTATTTCATATTTTTATTACATATTTTCAATGATATTACATTTCTGTGTTATATTATTTTTGTTTTATTGGATCTTTTATGTATTGAAATTTGCATTTATGTATTAAATTTTTATTTAAGGTTTTAATTATTTTAATTTACTTAAATTTATATAAGTTTATTTAATATTTCTTTGTTTTATTTTTTTTTTTTATATTTTTTTATTTAATTTAATTTAATTTTTTTTTTAATTTCGTTTAATTCAATTTAATTTAATTTATTATTATTTTAAATAATTTGATATTATTTTTGTATTTTTTTTTATATGTATTTTAATATAATTTATTTCTTTTTTTCTTGTACTATATTTTAGTTTTCATTTTTGTTTTTTATTTCATATTCGTTTTAATAAAAAATTTGTTTACATTTGTTTTGATTAATTTTCATTTCTTTTTTTATTTTATTTAAAATTATTATTTCTTGGTTTTTATATTTCATATCTTTTTATTCATGCAAGTTTATTTAACTTTTATTTTTATACTTCTTTTTTAAATTTTTTACATTATTTTCTCTATTTAAAATTTTTTTCTTACTATTTAATTTAATGATTTTATTATGTTTTATTTAATTTTTTATTTTTTTATTTTTTTTTTCATTTTTATTTTTTTTTAATTTAGTTTTTTTTACTTAATTTAATTATATTTATTCTTTATTTATTATTGATTTTTGTGTTATATTATTTCCATTTTATTGTATATTTTATTTTTTTAATTGCTTTTATATATTAAATTTTTATTTAAGTGTTGAACTATTTAGTTTAGTTAAATTTATATAGATTTATTTAATATTCTTTTATTGTGACATTTATTTATTTATTTATTATTATTTTGATTATTTTATATATTATTTATTATTATTTTAAATAAATTTATATTATTTTTATTTTTTATATTTATTTTATTTTAATTTAAGTTTATTTTTTAATTATTTTGCTTCATTTTTTCTTATATTTTATTCTTTTATTTTTTTATTTATTTCATTTTCATTTGATTTAATTTAATTTAGTGAAAATTTTGTTTTTTTACATGTGTTTTGATTGATTTAACTTTTATTTTTTTAAATATTTTTATTTTTTGGTTTTTATATTTTGTTTCTTTTTTTAAGCAATTTCTTTTAATTTGTATTTTTATGTTTATAATTTTGATTTTTTTTATTTATTATTTTGCTTATTTAAATTTTTTTTTATTATTTAATTTTATTTAGTTTTTCTTGTATTATTATATATATATATATATTTGGCACTTGTTACCGCTGAAGCGATTTTTGGCCGAGCTCCTCCTCCAATTTGTGGTTTTGCGTCTTGATGTTTTTACCAACAAATGGAGGGACCTACAGTTTAATCTAAGCCACCTCCGAACGGCTGATGGATCTTTTTATGAGGAGCTTTTATTTCATGCCAGAAATACACTCGGAGGGCTTGGCATTCCCTTCTTGTATTATTATATAAGGTTATATTGTTCATTTTAAATTTTTAAATGAGTTAGTTTTTTTTTTAAATTTAAATATAAAATTTGCGTTTATTTTAGTTTAGTTTTATTTAGTTTATTATTTGTTTTTATTTTTTTATTTAATTTTATTTTATTTTTTTGTTTTTATTTTTTTTAAGTTTAAAAAATTATTTTAGTATTGTTTTATTTAATTTTATTATTATTAAATGCTTTATTTTGTTATTCAATTCTTTAATTTCATTTTACCAAAAAAAAAAATATTTTTTATTCCCTTTTAATTTTGATATTTTTTTTTACTAAAATTCATACAATATTTCATTTTATTTGTTTTAACGTATTTGATTAATTTTTATTTTTCAACCAAAATAAACTTAAAATTTGGTATATTATTAAGGCGTATGTACATATATTTATATTTAAAATTTATTACTTCGTTTTGATTTTAGCTCTGCATTTTAGCTTAGAGTTGTTTTTTAATCCCACAAATTCACTTTGCTTTTTCAAATTTTTTTAGCTCATTCAATTCACCCTGTCCTTGTCTACGAGCTCAAAGCGAGCACACACATTGTCCCTTGTTTCATTCTTCTTTTTTCGCCCCATCAAACGCACATTTCGTCAAATGTCAACATCATTCACGGGTCCCCATCAATCATACAGGCAACTGAAAAACCACATAAAGGAGATGTACATATGTGTGTGTTGAAAAACATTAAAAAATCTTCAATCTTTGCTTTTCAACAGAATTTCTGTGCACTACATTGTTGTCTGCTGCACTAATTTGATGCATAAGAATGATTGAATGACAAACACACTTTTTCAGCGTCTCCGACTGAGGGTATTTAAGCTCCGGATTTTAGCGCTTAACTTTTTAATGACTTGGTTTTAGGCGCGCCGATCAGCAAAAAAAAAAGTTCAACAACAAACAGGTCAAAAAGTTTGCTTAGTCATTTAGGGTGCACCATTTTTTTTTTTTTGTGCAAAACTTCAGTCTCGTGCGTCGCCGATTTTCCTATAAATCATGAATTATTAAAGTTGCTTTGCCTTACCTTTTTTCTCTTATTCATACATTTTTATTTATTTATATTTTCATATGTAAACATTTACCTCTTTTTTATACTAATAATTGTTTCATTTCTTTTCTTTTCTTCATTCCAGCTGACGAAACTGGTGCCACTCATCGAATCGTCTTGCTCGAATCGCGCACGCTTTCTGCTCTGCTCTTCACTCTTCCCACTCTGTACACCCGACGTACCACGTCCGGTCACCGCATGCAAGCAACTGTGTGAGACGGTGAAGAGTGAGTGCGAAACACATGCGGAACTCATGCAATTATGGCCCGACTTCCTCAACTGTGACACGCTGCCGCAACCGGAGAAACATGAGCTCTGCATGCAAATACCGCAGGAATCCGATAAGCAACATATGAGTCTGCAAACGCATTCGCCCGTGCCACAGCCGCAATATCAACAGCCAACGCAATTCTATTGGCCTTGGTCGACATGGAAGATGCCACCACATTTGAGTAAAACTATTGCGCCCACCGCCATTTGTCCGCTCAACTTTACCGCTGATCCACTAAATACAGAGTTGTGTGTGCCACAATGCAATCGTGATGCCTTCCACTCGACGCAACAGAAGAAAATCGCCGAAAGTCTTATACTGGGACTCTCAGCTGTTTGTTTTGTCTTAACGCTCTTCTCGCTGGTCACCTTCTGGGCGGAACCGACACGTTTTGGTTATCCCGAGCGACCGGTGCTCTTCCTCTGTCTCTGCTATAATCTCTTCAGTGTTTGCTACCTGGAACGCATCGTCTTTCACAACTCTACGCGTACGCTGGCTATGCTCGAAGATCCGTTGGGTAAAATAAGCGCGGTCTGCACCATCTCGCCACCTTGCTTGGCCTCATACATCACCACCAGTTATTTGAGCTTGTGCGCTGCCACTTGGTGGCTCATATTTGCGCTCTGCTTCTTTCTATCATCACACAAAAAGTGGTCGAGTGAGGCGTTGGAGAAGAAATCCGGTCTATTTCATGTACTTGCTTGGGTGCCGCCACTAGCGCCACCTATCGCTGCTTTGCTAATGGAACAAGTACGTCCCAATGAGTTGACTGGCATGTGCACGGCTTTCGGTTTTGTAGAGATACCCGCCTTACTTTTACTACTGCTCGGCATATTCTTCACTGTACGTGCCTCACGTTCGTTAGATGCGCTGCAACAACAAATAAAACCGATTTTCGGTCACCAACGTTTCTCGCAGATCCGTAAACGCTTTCTCATCTACTCATTGCTCTTCTTCATGCCAACGATGGCCGGTGTGCTAAGTTCATTCTTCGAGCGTTATGTGGTTTCGGTGCCCGCTTGCTCAACACACGAGGATTGCGCGCCGCCGACACAACGTACAGCTTGGCCTACGCTTATAAGAATATTTTTCCAGCTAACGGGTGGCACGCTCACCGGCATGTGGGTGTGGTCGCGTAAGACGTGCGAGTCATATCGTAGTCGACTGGTTGCTACGCCTACCTCTTCGACGACGACAACTAAATCGATCTCATCGTTGCCGAAGAAGCATTTGCATACGAACGGCAAGTCGGCGAGCAGTGCCTTATATAGCGGTATTAATTTTCACAATGTACCGGTATACAATCCGACTCAGGTGCATGTGTAGCGGTTAATAGTTGGAGTTGGGGAAGAGAGCGAAGCTGCTGAGCAGCAGCAGCAGCAGCAGCAGCAGCAGCAACAACACAATGTGAGGGTGGGTGTATATACTTTGGGTTTATATCTGTAGAGAGAATAAGTTAACATTTTAACCCTTTAAGGCTCGAGAGAATTACATTTACGATCTTTTTAATATAGTTATGCATGTACGTAAATGTTTTGATTGAAAATAATTGCTGTATACTTTTTCGTGCATAATCGTGTAAATTAGTTACATACTAGTTATTTTTGGACTAGTGAAAAAGTGACACCTTTTGGTATAATACAGGTCCAATGAAGTAAATTTTTATAAAATATTTTGGTATTATTTATTTCAAAAATAAAGCTCAAATAAATTTAAATGGTTGGAAGTAAAAAAAAATCCATTAAAGGTTTCAAAAACAAATAAAAAAATTTCGGAATTCATAAAATGAAAATAATTCAAAAATAAATATTTCTAAATATAATATTTTCATCAGTTTTGAACTAGCTTTGCTCTGGGCATGACATATGTATATAGTATATTTAGCAAAATATTAATTTCTTTTTTTATCTAAAAATCGACTTAAGTCTCATACTCTTTGTATATGAGTATATGTTGGAAACAAAAACTCTTAAATTTATTACGTAAAATGTGTTAATAGCTTTAATTTGTAAATATAAATATATATAGATTTATATATATACTTATATATATATATATATATATATAATATATAATGTACTCGTATTACATAATCGATTAAGTTTTGTATTAAAGATGCTCTATACAGTTAATGAATAAGAATAAAACCGTTATTAGTGTACACAAATACATACTAAATAATAATATTTAAATTATTAAATAAAATATATTTGAAAATAACAATTACAGTGCGAACTTTTATTGTCAATTGGATTTTGGTATACTTATAAAGTCATAAGGGCTGTGGACATACTCAGACCATCGTGATTTCATCCAGAATCTCCAAAAAAAATATTATATAAGGTTATCCATTTTGCGTTTTCTTAAATAAACGTAAATATAAGGCATTTGAAATAATTTTTTCCATGAAATTCCTTTTCTATTATAAAGTTTGAACCTTGGCATTATAAAGAGTGATCCAAGTAGAGGTACTTTTTTCAACAGCCTTTGTTTTTGACAGATCACGCGTGAGTCGTGTCAAGCTGTCAAGTTTTTTTTTGTTCAGTATTGTTTGTCATTTCATCGTGGAAAGACTTAGGCCCAAACAACGTCTACAAATCATTCAATTTTATTACGAAAATTCATGTTCATGTAAAGAATGTGTTTCGCACGCTTCGCTCAACTTAGGGTCAACATAATCGATCCACTCAGCTGCTGAGCGTACTATTCGCAACACCATCACCCATCCTGAGACCCAGCATTCATTATTGGATAATATTCGACCGAATAGACTACTTCCAGCACGCAGTGAAGAAAATGTAGCGGCAGTAGTTGAGAGTGTACACGAAGACCGTGGAGAGTCGATTCGGCGCCGTTGGCAGCAATTCAGACTGACGTATGGAACGACTTGGCGCATTTTACGTCGAGATCTTAAATTCAAAGCGTACAAAATACAGCTTGTGCCAGAACTGAAGCCAATCGACCTTCGCAAGTGACATCGCTTCGATCTATGGGCTCTTGAAAAGTTCCAAGAAGATCCGACGTTTTCGAGCCAAATTTTGTTCAGCGATGAGGCCCATTTCTGGCTAAATGGGTATGTAAACAAACCGGATTTGGGCCGAAGAGTAACCTGAAGAGATTCAAGAGCAGCTATTTCATTCCGAAAAAACAACGGTTTGGTGTGATTTGTAGAACGGTGGAATCATCGGTCCATATTTCTTCAAAAATGATGCCGGTGAGAACGTAACCGTCGACCATTATTACGCCATGATTTCCGACTATTTGATGCCTGAAATTGAAGCTCCACGACATTTGTTTTCAACAAGATGCCAAAATGTCGTCACTTCCCACACATCGCATAAGTCGATGGATTTATTGAGAGAACACTTTGGTGAGCAGATAATTTCACGTTTTGGGCCGGTCGTTTGGTCACCAAGATCGTGTGATATCACACCGTTAGACTTTTTCCTGTGGGTATATGTAAAGTCTAAAGTCTATGTGGACAATGCCGCTTCGATTCAGGCCTTGGAGCAAAACATCACGCTTGCCATTTGCCAGTTACCAGTCGAAATGCTCGAACGAGTCATCGAAAATGGGCTCAACGGATGGATCATCTGAGACGTAGCGCACGGCCAACATTCGAAAGAGATAATCTTAAGAAAATAAATGCCAAAGAATGTTCTTTCGAATGATAATAAACATTTCCCATTAAATTTGAATTTTCTGTGTTTTTTTCTTTGAAAAAAAGGGGACCTCGAAATATATCACCCGTAATGTGGATTTTTGCAAATTTCGATCAGCTTGAGATACTTTTCGACCACTTTTTGGTACATATTGGCCGGTATCTCAGCCATAATTTGACAAATGTTGTTTTACAAGTGCTCATGAGTTAAAGTCTTTCGCGGAGCCCCAATAAAAAAAGTCCAAAGGTGTCAAATCGCACGATCATGGTGACCAATTGACATTGCCAAGACGAGAGACTACGCGGCCGGGAAATTTCTCTCGCGATTCGCTCGTGGAGTGTGGCATGTGGCATCATCTTATTGGAATCACACATATTGCCCAAGTCGTGTTCTTCAATTGCAGGCCAAAAAAGTCGGTTATCATACGGCCATAACGCTCCAAATTGGCAGTGACAGAGTCGCCGTTATCGTTTTCAAAGAAGTAATGTCCAATCACACCTCCTCCGAACCAAGGAGCACAACAGACAGTAAGTTTTTTTTTTTTTTTGTAATGGTCTCTCTTCAATTATTTGTGGACTTTCAGGGTCCCAAATGCGACAATTTTGCTTATTTACGTATCCACCGAGTGAGAAATGTGACTCGTCACTGAAGAAAATGTTGTTGGGAAAATCGCGGTCCATTGCTTGTTGCTCAAGCCGCAAATCGACGTAACTACGTCGTTGTGAATGGTCAACTGGTTTTAGTTGTTCTGTGAGCGGAACTTTATATGCATGTAGGTGTAAGTCAAAATGCAAAATAAGCCACAATGTGTCGTAAGAAAGTCCCAGCTCTTGAGAATGTCGAGTAATAGACACATTCGACTCTTCGGCTACACTTTTAGCTTACAGCAGCGATATTTGAGGTGGAACGAGCAAAACGATGATGTAAAGGCCTTACAATATCTGTAACCATATCCAGTCTAGACCCTATTGAGTAGTTGGACTATAATCTCCTCTTAAAGCACGAAACGTGACGACGTTTGAATCGCCATTATCGTAGTAGGTTTCAACAATTTTAACACGTTGTGCAATCCACTTGCATAAATGCCTGATTTTTAACTCAAACAAAATATGTTTGGTTTGACAGCTAAGTTTGTTAGATGTCAAAATACAACCCCGCACTTTCGAAACTACTAAGTGTTTTACGATGGTCCCAAGAATGTAAGTACCAGAAAGAGAAGATACATACAGTGACGGACAAAAGTCTACATACACCGCCTGTATTTGTTGTGTAGAAAGTACTATCACTTTGCTGAAAAATGTAGGTTTATTTTGAATCCTTTTCAAATCACATGACAAAAGTTTACATACACCACAGGCACTACTAGCAGTTATTCGATACAAATTTTTTTTTTTAATTATGTTTTCTGATTTGCTAGTATTGAATTTAGTTGTAGTTTAAACGCATTAGCAGCAACAATGGCTCCGCGCAAAGAAATATCCATTGACGTACGAATCTTGGTTATTCCACCAAATTTACAGACCACTGTAAAAAACTTTGGAAAAACAAAAATGGATCCACCGAAAATAAGCCGCGCTTTGGCCGCCCGAAGAAACTAACTCTAAGAGACATCAGCTTTATTCTGAAGGAAGTTAATGATGATCCTAAAGTTACTGCTCCAAAATTAACCGAAAACAACGCAAACTTATCAAGAAAATGTGTCCATTTAAGAACAATTTGAAGAGCTCTGAACGTTAACGGCTTCCACAGTAGAACGCCACGTAAAAAGCCTTTTATTTCTGAAAACAAAATCGTAAACTTCGCTTGGAGTTCGCTAAAGCACAAGGGAATGGATTTTTGGCAATGAGTATTGTTTACAGACGAATCAAAGTTTAATATATTCGGCAGCGATGGCAGAGCAAAAGTTTGAAGAAAAAAAAACTGAACTTAACGCCAAAAATATAGTACCAACAGTGGAGCATGGTGGCGACAACGTAATAGTTTGGGGAGCCGTTGCAGCATCTGGAGTTGGAAAGCTTGTTGTTGTCGAGGGTAATATGGATCGATTGAAATATAAGTCAAAGTTGGAAGCTATTCTGAAGCCTTCGGTGGACAGTTAGGAGCTTGGCGCAGGCTGGATCTTTGAACAAGATAACGATCCAAAGCATACGGTCCATATTATTAAGGATTGGTTGCTTTATCATGCTCAAAGGCACGCTCACACCACTTGAAAGCCCAGGTTTGAATGTTATTGAATATGACTGGGAGATTTTTGAGCGAAAAATTATAAAAAATCAGATTTCCGGCTCAGCATTACTAAAAGAACGTCTTATTGAATCTTCAGACAGTATTACTCCCTCAGAATTGACAAATTTACCTGATATTAACCAAAGTTTTTGCGCTAAGATAAGTTGTGTTTGTACTGCATGTAGACTTTTGTCGATGTTGGATCTACGTTTTTTTATCATATCTTTACTATTTCATGTTAAAAAATTACTTTTTTTTTTGTTTTTTATGATAAGGGAAAATAGTTGAAATAAACTGTGTCGTTAAATTTTCCAATAAATCTTTTGGATTTTCAATTCAACGAAAACAGGGGGTATGTAAAGTGATTTTTGGCCGAGCTCCTACTCCAATTTGTGGTTTTGCTGATGTTTTTACCAATAAATGGTGGAAACTACAGTTTATTCTAAGCCGCCTCCGAGCGGCCAATGGATTTTTATGAGGAACCTTTTATTTTATGTCAGAAACACACTCAGAGGACGTGATATTCCCTGTCGAGGAGTGACCGCAATTAGAGAAATTAATTTTCTATAGATTGGGATGTTGGCAGTAGAAGAGATGTACCACAAAATATGAAGCGTCTTAGAGCGTTAAATTTGCTTTCTTCACACGTAAATTCAAATAAATTTTGGTACTTAAAAATATCGAAACCGAAAGACTAGTGAGGTTTCGCATCAAAAATCGCCAAAAAAAGAAAAAGAGATGGCGTGGACGAGGCTTACATTAGAATTCGCTGATGATAACCGGCTAGAAAATTAGGAAAAACGAATTCAATATTACTCCAGACAAGTGAAAAAACTATTTAAAAACACTTGAATGGGTAGTACTTCCCTCGCGCTCGCGTTGTTTTCATTAGACATTGCGGCCTCCGACTATCACTTGTTCCAGTTAATGGCACATGCTCTGTCGGAGCACATGATCTGTTCACATCATGCTAGGATATCAAAAATTTTGTTGCTTCGTAGATAACCTCAAAAGATGAGAAGTTCTTCAGACATGGAATCCCTACGATGCCTGAAACAAGGGAAAAAGTATTTGCTAGTAATGGACAAGACTTCGATTATATGTAAATTACCATTTTCTCAGAATAAATATTATTAAAAAAAAAAAACGGAAACTTCCATTTCTATCACGAAAAAATACTATCAATATGCTAGAAATCGTATTATTAACCCATTTGGCTGCCGCCTGTTGAGTTTCAAACTCATGTGGAATCGGAAAACGAACTGAGAAGCTCTCCGAAGTTTGATGTCTGCCACCATCAACCTAAAAATACATCTAACGTACGTTGAAGACATCAATCAAGAGCTATAAACATTTCAATACTTGTTTTCAACAAGCTGCCTGGAGCTCAACCCCTCTACCCGGCAGCCGAAAGAGTGAAACAGCCTTCTCTGTAGTCTCAACAGAGCTGAGAGAGAAAAAAATGGCAAGAAAAAGATTTCAATAAACCAGATATCCCAATGTTAAGAAACGGCTGAATGCGCTTATTAAAGAATTTGAAAGCATTTTAATCAGTGAGAGTAATACAGAAGTCCAGCGGTATACTTGTGCAGCAGTGACGAGACTTCAGCTACTGCTGGCTCTCTCTCTCTCCCTCTCTCTCTCTCTCGAAGGGCAATAAGTAAGCTCAAATGGCCAACATTGTCACAATCCACTATTCGAAAGGAGAAGAATAAATGGGCGAAAAAGCGATTTTAAAAGGTAAACATGTTCGCACGTCATCTAAAAAATTGTATTCACCCCCCAGAACCCTTAATTTACGATAGAAAAATGTGAATGTAACACTTAACCATCCTCAACAGATGGACCCACCAATGCAAAGGATCTCAAAAGTTGAAATAAAAATGATTATTCATAAACTAGAATCCAAAAAGACGCCTGGCTATGATCTGGACCTGGATTCCTGTTCAAACAATAATCCCATGAAGACATTACTATTTTCACTTACTTCTTTAAAGCAGTGCTTAAGAGAGGATTCGTTCCTGCTCAATGGAATGTATCCCAAGCAATAATGGTCGTTAAATCCCGCAAAGCTGACGATAAAGTAGAAAGAAACATATCGACCCTTTAGTCTATTATTCATTATATCCAATGTCATGGAAGTGTTATTTCTCAGAAGAATGCTACCAGTTATTTAGCAGAAAACTCTCATACACCCACTTTCCCCCTCCCCCCGTCCAATTGGTTTTAGCATAGCACAATAGAACAGATTCATAGACCTGCTCTTCACGATATCTCACAAGCATTTGATCATGTTCGGTACGACAGACCGAACCCTGTGCAAGTATAGCAGGTGTTCCCCAAGGTAGTGTCAAGGGGCCATACTCTATATTATCTACATTGCATGTACTAGAAAGAACCACCATTGAAATTTTCGCTGATGTAACTGCTATCAAAGCAATAGATGCACTGCTCGATCTAGCTTCTCTGATACTCCAACGAGGCCTTAAATATATTACTAAATAGCTGATAAACTGGCGAATCAAAGCCATTGAAACTATGCTTGGTCAAATTCAATTTACGCCGAAAGGAGAAATCTGCCCGCCCGTTACCTCAATAGTATATACAAGTATATGCCTCTAAACGAAGAGAATACATCTCGGAAGAAGGCTCACTTGGTGAACACACAAATGATCAAAGAGGTCAAGATCTTAACTGTCTCAGAGGAAGTTATATAAGCTGAGATTATTAAATCTTCCACTCCTTATAGAGGTACTAACTTCGCACCCACACAGCTTTACCCGACTCAAGAGAAAGTCAATAATAAATCTGCTGTAATTAAATACGGAAAATTATTGATTTAAAATGGTTGTGCCAAAGGGCTCATAAATATTGGATGTTCCACAAAAAAGGGAAATATTCGTAATTTTAGCCGTTACCCAAGTAAGGGAACCTTTCTCAACGAGGCTCTCAGAAGTTTGGTATTTTTTTTTCGTTCTGGATAGTTTGACTTGTTGCGGAGATGAGTTAGATTTCACAATCTTTTGTTCGAAGGTTCCTATTTCTTTCCTAATTGTGTGTTTTTTCACGAAGAGCAACCTGAAGAGATTCAACAGCTGCTATTTCATCCAGAAAAAACCACAGTTTGGTGTGGTTTGTGGGACGGTGGTATCATCGGTCCATATTTCTTCAAAAGTAATGCCGGTGAGAACGTAACCATCAATGGCGCCCGTTATCGCTCTCTGATAACCGACTATTCGATGCCTTAAATTGAAGCTATTGAGCTCCGCGGTAGTTGGTTCCAACAAGACGGCGCCACTTCCCACACATCGCATCAATCAATGGATTTATTGAGAGAATACTTCGGTGAGCAGATAATTTTACGTTTCGGGCCGGTCGATTGGCCACCAAGATCGTGTGATATCTCACCGTCAGACTTTTTCCTGCGGGGATATGTAAAGTCTGAAGTCTATGCGGACAATACTGCTTCGATTCAGGGTATGGAGCAAAACATTACGCGTGTCGTTCGCCAGTTACCGGATCTGGACCTTCTGAGACGTAGCCGCGGCCAATATTTGGAAGAGATAATCTTCAAAAAATAAATGCCAAAGAATGTTCTTTCGAATTATAATAAACATTCCCCATTAAATTTGAATTTTCCGTTTGTTTTTCTTTTAAAAATTAGGGAACCTCGCAATGGATCACCCTTAGAAGTAATAGCGATTAACCGTTCCAAAGATCTTTCGGATACTTTTATTACCTGCCTAAGAACCGGCATATAGGCATACAGTTTTCTTATGGAGCTGTATTAGAGATCCGAAAGGACTTTAACAGTTTCCAATGAAAGGACTTTGTTGTTATGTTTTTGTTATGTTCCTACGTAACTTAGCTTTATCGTAAGGAGTTGCCAAAAATACTGACCGCAGATCTTCCGCGAAGTCTGAGGAGAATTTCATTTAGGCGTAAGATTGAATCCAAGTCTTACCTAACGGATACAAATGCTCCGTGGTAATTGGCCCTAGAATAACATATCAACTCAGTAGGTTAATGTCAAATATCGAAGGAGATTATAACCAAATTATATCGTCCAACGGCAACAACGTCAGCTTCAGCATACCGTACGGTATCAGGTGACGCTGTTCTAGTAATAAGCGGAACTCCTAGTGATCGAGATGCTTTGGAGAATCTACTTGGTTCTCTGCCCACAACATCTTCCCATTAGAGCTTCATCGTCAGTGGAAATAAAAGCTCTAGGCTCCATAGTGGTAAACCCAAAACTCGTGTTAGACTGTCACAGACCACCTCAAAAGATGACCGAACAGAACAGACTCCTCCTCGTTTGGATCTATTATCACAGAGGCATAGAGCTGAACTGCAGGAGCAAACAAATTTTCTTGCCAAGTTACGACCAAGCATATTCTGCATTCTTAAGGCAGGAGCAAAACTTAATCTGTCACAAGTTGAGGCAAAATTGTTCAGGTCGAATGGCTTATACTCTCTTGAGAAGGAGTACATTGCAAAAGTAATTGTGATCCTAACGGGACATTAGCTTATAGGTATGTTAAGAAGAAAGACTAGGTGTCTCTTTCAGAAAAAGTTGCAGGAGATTCGAGAATGACGAAGAGAAAGAGACAATTACCCAACTGTATGCGCTTGCGTTCCCCTAAACAGAAGTAGAATTCGTCGAATTGAAGTGGCTTTTATGGAAAATCTCTGACCGCGTGATGGAAACTAAAGTAACCGACTTAATAAAGTTCATAGGGAGTCCAAGTGAATGAAAAAGAAGCTGTAGGGTCAGAGCTATTTTCGATGTATCACAACGGACCTATTTTGGCTGCCGATGCACGCCACCTGGATCCCACGTCACTGTTGACAGTCGTAGATGACTTCGAGTATCTAGGAACCAGTATCAGCATCAACAACAGTGTCAGCCTTGAGATCCAAATCACTCTTTCGAATAATTGCTGCATTAGACTAAGTAAGCAGTTGAAAAGTAAAGATCTCTCTCGACGAATCGAAACCCAAGCTACACAATTTGATCATCATTTATGTTGTTCCTGTTGTTGTATTGGTTTACTTACCCCGCCTAGAGTGAGGTAGGTCATCGAAGTCATCTAACGGGAGGCCTAGGAAACGTGCTATTTCGATGGGTTCGGACCAAAGGAAGAGGGGTGTTAGATGAGTCGGGAAAAAAGTATGTTAGTGCCGTGAGAGAAATACATTGGGTATGTCAAGGTCGAGTCTGGATAGTTAAAAATTAAGTCGACTACAATATCCAGACCTTAATTGTGCCAGCGTTACGCGGTTCTCTGGAGGCAGCTCAATCTCTTATTCTGCAATGGGTGGCGATTGCATTCCGAGAACAGACAGCATTCACGACAAGAGAGTTCACAAACGTAGTAATGGACTGTTATTGTTGTTGTTGTTGTAGCGGCTAGCTAACCCCACCGAGGATCAGGTAGATCTAGTCTTAATCATCGAAGTCCAGGAAACGTGCTGTTTCGACGGGTTCGGACCAGAGGGAGAGGGGTGTTAGATGAGTCAGATTGAGTGGGCATGCAAAGAGAAGAGAGTTCACAAAAGTGTTAACAGACTATCCGGGAATGGTGCTTAAAGCCTCTCGGTATGCCGTCCTGTACAGCGGCTCTTGGTTGTATTCCTGTATGGAGTCTATTACTCTCTTCTTGATGTGTCAAAGTGGAGGCTCGGCTTCAAGTAGATGGCTGTACGGATGATCTCGATGATTGTAGCTTCATCAACTGCATCTCGCTGGCACCCGGCTTCCCCCCGGCAGCATAGCTTACGACTCTCACGACAACCGTATCTACGTACTGGAGTTGAGCCGGATTTTATGCGAGCAAGCGTTGTCACCCTTTCGGTGACCTAACCCTGTTGAGATCATCAGGTAATTCTCATCATTTCCATATGGTGCAGAAGCGTAGACGATGACAACATCCAAGGAGTCGGAGCTAGGAGCTGTACGGTATATACGAGAGGCAGCGGTTATTGGCTGGCTAAATCTCATTGTCCGTATGGCCAATCACACACAAATAATTCTTTATTCGAACTGAACGAAGTTGAAGTTGAAGAAGGATATGCGGCTCGTAGAGGGAGTGCTCAGACGATAATTGAATGAATTCAATTGCCATTTTACAATGTTGTTGTACATTTGGCTAAGACCTCACGCGATATTTAAACACTCTATATATGTATAAGTATATATGTATGTATGTGCATAGATGTGCATAAGCAATATAAACATAAATATGTATGAGGAGCCTACAATTTAATCTCCCCTTAGACTGTTGCGCATTGCGCATAAAATGTCAGAATCAAAAAACAACAATAACAACAACGAGTAGACCAAGTCCAATGCCAATGGCAATCTACACAATGCACTCATACCCGCACAAGTATTATAGTATCCGAACGCGCGAAACATTAAATGCGGCAGTCGTGCAATTAACTCTGAAAGCGCTAAGATCAAAGCGATAAAGCCGCAACCCCAACCGCAGCTAAAGTAAAAGCAAAAATCGAGAGAGAAAAAAAAATTACAAAAAACTCCACTCCACTGAAGTTGACGAGTGTATGAGTATGTGAGTATGTAAGTGGCAATAAGCACATACATACATATGTAAATATGTACGTATGTATGTCCATACTCCACTGTTTGTTCGTGCGCCTGAGTTGAAGTTCACAAGCAAAAATTCTGTTGCTCATCGCTGGCGGTGCTCTGGGGTTTGGCAAATTCGTCAGCCGCGTTGGTGTTGTTGTTGTTATTGTTGTTCCACATTGTTGTTCGTGTGGATAATGGTGACGGCGATGGCGATCTGTAGAATATACTATATTTATTGTGTGCAAGCGTGCGCACACGTCCACCACAGCCATGCAGCAGATCAACCAACCATCCAACCAACCAACCGGCCAAGCGGCCAACAGGTGTACCCACCGAGTCGTCGTCAACATGCGACGCTTATGAGACCACTGTGTGGAAGCGTATGATGAGTAAACAAAACGGCGGGCATCTGATATTGAAGGTGGAAAAAAGCGACTAATTACTGTTGTAAATTCGAAGAACAGGCGTTAAAGTCAACAATGGTGATGAAGCAAATAGCCTAGGTCAACAAATTTGCTACTTTTTTCTTGTTGTTGTTGTATATTTTTGTCTCTTAATAATTCACACACAAATTGTTTAACTCTTCTCGCTTTGTTTATTTAAACCTGGAGACAGAGACGAAATGGCACAAAGTTTACCTTGGCACTGAGGAGCAAGCGCTAATGCACACGTGAGACCGGATGGCTGTAGACGCGTAGTTAACAGTGCGTGCTCTACCAGAGGGTCACAGGTTCGGGCCTAGATCTAACTGATAACCAAGAAGGAGTTTTTCTTACCAAATACGTTTATGTCTCGGTGGGAAATTTCGGAAGAGGAGGTTATGAGCATGAACATCTCCTCCAATTTGTGGTAAGCGCGTTGATGTTTTTTCCAGGATATAGAGAGAGCTACAGCTTATTTTAAGGCGCCACCGAGCGGCTGATGGAATTTTTATTTCAGGTCTGAAATACACCCGGACGCGACCACTTTTCCTGTGTAAATTTATATCATGGATTGAAAGCCCCAACCCGTCGGATGCCGAACTCCTAAATATATATGAAACAGACAATGATTCTTCTTATAGGGATCGGCATCGATTATAGTCGAGTCCACACTACACCACCAGTCATTTATTCTTGATTCTGTTTGACGTTAATTGGAGACAACAGTGAAATCAAGTCCTTTTCAACCTGATCTTTCCAACGAAGTAGAGTCTTCTTCTCTCTCTGCTTTAGCCTCCCCATTCACCCATCAATTTCACCCATCAATATCGCCGTATATCTAATACAACTCGTCTTTCCATCTTCATCTGTATTCGCCGTTGCAAATGCTCGAAGGACCATAAATTTTACGAAATCTTCCTCTCGAAAACTCCTAATGCCGATTCATAGAATGTTGTCATCTTCCACGCTTCTGCGCTTTACAACAGGATGAGTGACTTGTTGGCAATACTTCTTTGGAGTTGTATTCAACGTTCGACATTGTTGACGGTGCCAATCCTATCCATTCACTCTCTCTGTCTGAAACCTCGTTTAGTACCGAGTGGCTAGGAGAAGCTCTTCACAACTCTAATAGTTCTCCTGGTGTTGTCTCGAATCTGACTTAAGGTAAGATGCGTCAATACTTTCCTTACTAATATTTTCTATGAACTGGGACATGGTGAATATCTGATAAAAAATGGTTCTGCTAGGTCTGAATTCATTGACGAGGTGCGACAAGTTCGTCGATGACCAGTTTTAAACATTACATGTGACATTTATCTCAGGATAATTGGTGCAGACTATGGTGCCAGTCCTCTAGATTGTGCGGCGGACCACACTTGGTTTTTTATTAGTTAGACTTTTCCGCGACCATATTCTGTAAATGATCTTATATTGCTTGGCAGACGTCACCCTTTGACATAGTCAATTTTCCATTAAGTCGCAAGTAGCAAGTTGGAGAAGTGTTACTAAGACCTCTGGCATTACCTTGTCAACAAGCTTCCAAACTCTCTGTACTAACGTATTTCAGCCTACAAGTGCGTCTCGCTTCCCTCTTTGCGGAAGTTTGTGAGATGGTTTTATTTTATCTTGGAAATAGGCTGACTTGTTTCTCTCAGTTAGCTCTTAGGGCATTCAAAACTTCTGTAGTTATACATTCTGTGGCGCCAAATATCATATTTAGAACCAAAATCTCCAGAGAAATGTCTGTAAAATCCGCAGAGTGGCTCAATACCAGAAGGTGGAATGTGTGGCGCAGAAATGTGATATTCCCGGTACAGGGGATATGTGACAAAACGAAGCTCATCCAAAATTTTAAAAGTGTGAAGAGCATTTGGTATATAGAACCAAACTCTAAGGACTCTTAGGCTTGGAGCAACCGTTCACCTCAAAGAACATTGCAATCATTGTTACTTTAAATTTCAATCAGTGTACATATGTACATATGTGCCGTGGCAGGATAGCATCTTGGATCATCACAGACAATCAGACAATCACACACTCAAGCACTTTCTATCAGCTTAAATTTATTACTAAACCGACCGCGAGTTAATTGTTCTAACAAAATTCGATTAAATTTGCGAGAGAATTTCTATATCACCGCTCGGCTTAGCGAAGAATTTTCCAATATATTGACCAAAATTCACAGATTTTTAATTAGCTTTCTGGATTGCCTCAGCAATGGCGCTAACAAACTTATGTTTCCGTTATTAACTGCCTTTATTCCATTAACATAATCTATTACAACTACATTACTTAGTAGTAGAATATGAAAGAAAAGGGAAGGGTGAGGTTTGTGTCTTAGCTAAAAAGAACTCATCAAGCACACACACCGGATGGTGAGTAAAGTGATTAAAAAGTGTTGGTTAGCTGAATTTTAATAAATAAAAAGCGAAATTTAAATTGAAATTAAACATTTTCTAAAATCTCACATATTTTTAATTATTACAAACTTTGTGTGTGTATTATAATTAAAATAAAAACTTTTTTATCCAATATAAATATATTCGCTGTCATTGTATTAAAGAAAATATTTATTTATGAAAGCGATGCACATATATATTCATATATGTATATATCTTAACATATGTTAATACATACTTACATTCTCACATACTTATATCTCTCTTTAATACATTAACAAATTGCAGAGAGAATAAACAAAATCTTCGGGCATTCTCATAAGTATGTATGTGTTTCTATAATATAAATCTATGTATATACATAAATATGTATGCATATGTATATGTACGTGTATTTAGAATGTGACTGCAACAACTCAAATTGTCACAACAAAAATATTGATTACAATAGCAACAATAAATATTGAAATAATCACACCACTTTTTTGCACTTTGATACTTGACGATCATTTACTTATGTATATATATGTATGAGAAGACGACTCTCCAAACAACAACAACGGTTCGTTGTCTCGGCGAACAGCATGTATTGCCGATAACAAGAGCCGTTGGCTAGAATTGATGTGGAGCAGCGCAGGGCAGCAAGCGTTTATGCACATTAGGAGCGTTCATAATTGAGCAGCTGCACAAATATATGTGTGTAAAAGCAAAATAGAGAGGAATAAAGCTTTTGAATGCAAAATTAAATGGAACACAAAATAGATTGAGAAAATAAAAACAAAATTAGAATGGATGAAACAAAATAAAGCAAAATAGAAAAAAAAATAAACAAGCATGAAAAACAAAAAACGCTTAAATGAAATGAAATCAAACAAAAACAAACTAAAATAAAAAAATAAAAGAAGTGAAATAAAATAAAAAAATTTAAATTAAAGAATATGAAATTATACAATAAAAAATTTAATAAAACCAAAAAATTAAATTTAAATAAACAAAAACAAAGTAAATAAAAAAGGAAAAAAATAAATAAATAATAATAATAATTGGTGCGACTTTCGAGCGATTAAATAAAAAAAGTAATATTATATAAATTAATAAAATAGATTTAAATAAAATCAAATAAATAATCAAAAAAAAGGAATAAAAATAAAAAATAATAATAATAATTGAATGCCGATGGATTTTTATGACTAGCTTTTATTGCATGTCAGAAGTAAACTCCGAAAGCATGACATTCTTATTCCCTTAAATAATAAAAAATAAAATTAAATAAAAAAGTAATATTATATAAATTAGTAAAATAGATTTAAATAAAATCAAAAAAAAATTATAATAGAAATAAAATAAAATGAAATAAAATCAAAAAATTAGGTTAAACTGAAATCAAAAACAGATAAAATAAACAAAAGTAAAAAAAGTAATATGAAAAAAAAAAATAAAAAATTAAGTAAACAAAATATAAAAATATAAGACAAAATGTAGATATAGAAAATAAAATATAATAAAGACAAATAATATAAATATATATACTTATATATACATATATTATATTAAACTTAATTAAGTAGAATAAACTAAAGAATGAAATAAAAGAGAACAAAAAATAATAATTATTTTAAACGAGAGAAACTAAATGAGGAATTTGAAATATAATATATAAAATATAAAAATTAACTAAAGTAAAAAAATTAAATAAAAGAAAAAATGAAATAAAAGAGAATTAAATTATATTAAATTAAATAAATTAAATAAAATAAAAAATTTTTTTATCAAAATGTATTAAAAAAAATTAAATTTTATTAAATAGAACGAAATGAAATCAATTAAAAATTAGACAAATTAAAAAAACATCATTTTAAATAAAATATGATGAATAAAAAATTAAATTATATAAATGAAAAATCGAATAAAGTGAAATAAAATTTGATTAAGTAAATTAAATTAAATTAGAAAAAATAAAACAAAGTAAAATCCAAGGAAATGTAATACTAATAAAATATAAATAAATAAATTAAATTTTATTTTAAATAAAATTAAATGAAAAATTAAATTAAACTAAATTAAATAGAGAAAATAAATTAAAACAAGGTGAAATCAGAAAAAAATTAATAAAATAAAATTATAAAAATTTTAATTTAATTGAATAGAATGAAATAAAATAAAAATAAAAATTAAATTACATAAAATAGATGACATAAATATTAAATAGATGAAATAAATTAAATAATAAATAATTAAATTTGTTAACTAGAATGAAATAAATTAAAATAAAAAAATTTAATTTTAAAAAAATTGAATAAAACGATATACAATGAAATAAAATTAAATAATATAAATACAATAAAGCAAGGTGAAATAAAATGAAATATAAAAAAAATCAAAAAATCATAATAAATTGTAAACTTAAAATTTTTGTTAAAAATAAAATTAAAATAAAATAAAATAAAAATTTAAATTATATAAATGAAAAATCGAATTAAATTAAATAAAATTTATATTAAATAAAATAAAATAATAAATAAATAAAATTAAATTTTATTAAATAGCATGAAAAATAATAAAATTAAAAAAAAGTAAATAAAATAACAAAATTAAATTACATAAATAACAAATTGAATAAAATTTAATAAAAGAAAATTATATTAAACTAGCGGTTCACAGCGTGCTTTGCTACACCTATAAAAAAAATCTACACCTCAATCAAAATCTAACTGAAATTTGGAAATTTGGAATTTTTGATTTTTTTTTTTTTGGAAAAGGTTGATTGATTCAATTTTTTTTTTTCAAACTTTTATTATTTTTTTTTATTTTTATTTTTTTTAATTTTAAT
This sequence comes from Neoceratitis asiatica, assembly GCA_030068015.2. Classification (NCBI taxonomy): domain Eukaryota; kingdom Metazoa; phylum Arthropoda; class Insecta; order Diptera; family Tephritidae; genus Neoceratitis; species Neoceratitis asiatica. The sequence goes on along the minus strand of CM061525.1, from coordinate 81,672,049 downwards.
TTTTTTTTTCACTCTTCATCTCATCGTACAGGCCTACAAGTAGAAAAACTGCCATGTGATCAAAAAACAGCTGAGATCACCTGATCGAAATAATCCACTTTTTGACCCAGGGACGAAATAAATATCAAGAGAAGTAATAGTACTAACGCATTTTTTAGTAGCAAATATTGAAAAAGCATCAAGTTTTTACTTATTAGTTTATACAAAACTAAAAACATATATACAAAATATTAAATTTCTTTTTAATTATCCTTTGTTAAGTTTTTAAGTATTGCTTTTCCACACCATCAATTATCTAGTTTTTTACCCAGTGCTAGTTGGCAGGGTTATGAATATAATATATTCACACATACATATACACACACAGGCATGTACAATTGTAGAAAAATTGCATAAAAATTTGAATGATTTAGTCCAAAACTGAATCATATCTCACTATAGACATATGTACAATAAAAGTTTACTAAGTCCCTAACAGGAGTAAAAATATTCTGAATGTATATAATTTGAATTCAAATAAATTTAAAATTTTTCAGTTGGAATAACAAATTATTATATGCACAGCAATGAAATATCAAAGGAAAATGTAATAATATAATACTATCACTATTTCCCGAAATTTAAACTTTCCGTTTTCATCGCTATTAAAATTGAAGTAATGTCTCACAGGGATGTAATCAATGTTAAATTATTATGAAAATTTAGGTTTTAATAAGAGACTTAAATTTTAAAATTTTTGAATTTAAGCCCCCCATAATAATAAAGTTTATATATATAATACATTACCATCAATTAAGTGTAATCTCCACCTTTAGTTTTTTTTAAATCTTCTTAAATTTAAAATGAACTCTGAAAACTAATTTAAAACTTTCATAGCAAATATATTTAGCACGGCAACACTTTCTACTAAAACTAGCGGTTTTTGCTCAAAATTCATGGAAACGTAGCAAAAATAGTTGATAGGCAACACGCGGCTCATGCCTGCGGTTGGTGCCTATTCCCAAATTCGCTTTTTCATTCCAAAAGTAAAAAAGTGAGAGTGTATGTGTGAAAATTAGGAGTTTTGTTACTTGTAGGCCTGTACGATGCTTCATCTCTCTCCTTCAACACCACGTACAACGTAATGTACGCGTATTTTGGAATTTTTCATGTATTTGTTGTTGTTGCATGTGTTTTGTATGGGTAGCGACCAATGTTCACTAAAATGGACATATTTCTACAATGGCTGCGCCAATCTCATAAAAACTTACACATTAACCTTTTCCTAATATCTCTTAATAACTCCTAAAAATTTGGTGCAATTCGATCTGGTGGTTCTCAAGTTATAGGCGTTCATCAAAATTTGCATTGTTTTTTATATTGTATATATGTACATATGTAGATTAAATAAATAAAATAAAATAAGGCGAAGTAAAATTATATATAAAAAAAAAACGAAATTAAAATAAAAACCTTAAATTGCATAAAAGAAAAATTGAATAAAATTTAATAAAATTTATATTAAATAAATAAAATATATATAAAATATCAAATAAAAAATTTAGATAAAATAAAATAAATAATTTAAAATGAAATAAAATATCGAAATTAAATTAAATATAATAAAAATGAAAACAATATATATATATATATAAAATATAATTATTTTAATTAAAATTTTGTAAACCTGATATAATAATATTGTTCATAGCCAATGCCTTTGCTATCGATTCAAAGCTTATACATACATATGTATATATTTTCTTTTTGATTTTCTGAATTGTTATCATAATTTGAAATTATAATTTTCCTGGTATTTGAGAAGAATGGAGAAAAAAACTAAGAAAAAAGTAGTTTTTTTAATAAGCTCGATTGCATACTATTTAAAAAAATAAAATAAAAATTGTATGCTGGTGCATTTTAGTAGGCAAAAAAAAAATAGAAATAAAATAAAACGAAATAGAATTAAAAAAATATGACTTAAATTAAACTTAATTGAATGGAATGAAAAAATAAAATAAAATAAAATATAAGAAAATATATAGAAATTATTATTTAAAAAAATTATTATTTTTAATAAGAAATTAAGTAACAGAAAAAATGGAAAATAAATGAAAACAAGAAAAAAATTTAAAATATATAATAAAATAAAGCAAAAATATTTCTGCGATTTCACACTTGCATCTAAACATTGTTTACAAATTCAAAATTATAACAATCATAAATTTGCGGGATGTTTACCTCTGAAAAATGAATTTTCGCTATATATATATACATATATATATATATATAAACATACATACAATGCAATATTTTTTATTTTTATTTTAATTTTATTTGTTATTCATTATATTTCTGAGCAAAAAGATATTATTCCTTGCTTTACAGCCTTTATACACACATATATAATTAAAATATTTTTAAACAAATATTCATAAATCCCACAATTGTTTTGTCACAGGGACGTCCAAGGCATTGAAATATTTTAAACTCGTAAGTCTTTTAAAACCCTGCCTCACCTCATCTAATGATCCGATTTAAAGGTCTTTCCAATAGGGATGTTATGATTTCTAAGTGTCGTTTTAATGTCTACAATTTCATCCATGGACCACCATAAACGTCGTAAATTTGCTGATTTTGCCTTGGAACAACTTGAAAACGATAACGATTTTTTTAAGAAAATCATCTTCTCCGATGAGGCTCACTTTCATTTGAGTGGTGCGGTAAATAAACAAAACTGTCGATTCTGGTGCGAAGAAAATCCACAACAACCATTACATTCACCTAAATTGACAGTTTGGTGTGGTTTTTGGTCTGGTGGAATCATCGGTGCGTACTTCTCGCGAAATGAAGCTGGTAGAACCGTTAGTGTCAATGGAGAGCGGTATAGATCGATGATAACCAACTTTTTGGAAGAAGTAGATTTTAACATCATCTGCCTCCAACAAGACGGGGCACGTTGCACACAGCACTTGCAACAACCGAATTATTGCGAGAAAGGTTTGGAGATTCGATTATTTCGAGAAATTGTGACATTGAATGGCCTCTAAGAAGTTATGATTTAACACCATTATACTACTTCTTGTGGGGTTATTTGTAGTCATTTGTCTTTGGCAATTAAGCAGACTCTCTCTTATTGGAAAACCCTATACTTAAAAAAAATATATATCAGATACTCTTCAGCATCTGTCGGTTAGTTATCAATTTCTAGATTTCGCAAAAATATGTTGAAATATTCACCGTGCTCATCAAACGTGTTAATGATACCTCAATTTACGAGTAGATAGGTAAATATTTATGTATGTCTTTGGTATCATTCATAAAAAAAAAATTAGAATACGCAAAATAGATCACGCCAGTGATTATCTTCAGTGCATACGTAACTGTATTCTTGTTTTTCTCAAAATTTTTCTTCTAAATACTCTAAACAATAAAGCAAATAACAAGATTTTTGCATCAAAGAAATATATACTCAAATTTATAAATTTGTTTGTTTTCAAAAACAAAAATTTCGGAAAAATAAAATAAAAAATGACATTGACTTAGATACTGGGAATGTATATTGTGTATACATATATACGAGTATACATATATGACTATTCGCACAGATGTGCAAATCCCATTATTCGCGGGAGAAATTGGGTCTATGAACTGTGTCGAGGCCATGACAGCAGATAAGCGTTTTTTGTATACGTACATTCATACATACAGGTCCATACATAAATGTTTCATACATATGTATGTATGTATCTCCAACGGAAACATTGCGAAGATAATATTCCAGTCGATATTTGTTCGGGCAAACAATCTATTACTTAAATTGACTTTTTAAGCTGAAAGATTATACAGAGGACAGCACAATTTATAACAACAAATGAACGGTTGAACATTTCAGAGAAGTTTAGTTTGCCTCCTCACTCTTGACTGTTAAACTATCTCAGCGTTCTCAATACCACATATAAAACATTACCTTATGGTAGCCGGCTCGGTAAAATGACTATCGGGATCAAATAAGTTAGAGTTCAGCGGTCTGTCGCTGTCCTCACTACGTAAGCTCTACCGTCAAACGTAAGATTAACTTCAAGCGGTATCTAACGCAGCAAAATAGAACAAAAACTCAGTCTTGAAGAGACCAGAGTTAGGGGCGAGTTCGAAATTGAATATTCATAGTTTGTTTACTGTGGGCTCAAAACTCGAATTACTTACACGGAAATTCGAAATAAATATTTGACCGCTCAAAACTTAATGATAGAGCGGGCTATAGAATTTACTTCTCGAAATTGAAAATAGATTTATAGTTTCATAAACTACTTTACTTATAATATGCTTTGACAGCTAAGATGCAGTGCAGAGAAAAACTATTGCCTACCTCACAATGCAAACAGTATGTAAAAGAGAACAAAAGTTGTAGAGGGAAGAGGGACACCTTTGCAGACATAAGAAGCGAGAGAGCCTGAAATGCGTGAGTAGGAAAGCCTGGAGAAACTGGTCAACATGGGAAATGCTCAAAAATTCTATAAAAAAAAAAAAAAATTTGGCAACATTCAGAGGCTTTCAAGACCGGAGCTCCTTTCTGTAGAAACGAGAAAGGGAATCTGCTGATGAATCGATGTTCAGAGTATATTGAAATAAAGTGCAATCAAAATAAAATACCCGTAAATGGTGAACCGGAAAATCCAATGCATGACCATGGTATAGACGTTCCGACTATCATAAAGTTAAACAGCCAAACAGCGTGATCTGCTGCTTTACCGGCTAAGCTATTCAAATAAGGGCGGCAAACAACTGACAAGGCGCATGCTACAGCTATTCCTGAATTTCCTGAGGTATCCCTGAGACTATGCAAACTGACGTAAAATCAAAATATCCATCAGAATTAGAAAAAACTCTCAGAGCCATCACAGAGCTGTGCAGCTGTCTATCTTGGGACCAACATCAACAACACCAATAACAAAAAAGACAGCATTGTCAACAGATTGATTTCGAGAGAGTTTGCCGTGCAGTTGCTGTAAATACAACACTGCTCGTGAAATTTAGAGCAAACAGCGTCATTTAATTTGTGTTTGACAGCCATTGAAGTCGACGGCATCGTAAACTCTAAGGAACATGGAAAAATTTGAATTTCGTGTGCTGATTAAGCATTATTTTTGCGAAGAAAAACCATAACCGAAAGCAAGGAAAGACTTGATAAATACTATGGGGACTCTGCACCATCAATTTCAATGGAGAAGAAATGGCTGACGGAGTTCCGTTGTGTTCAGGTCGCCAAAAAAAGTCGTCATGGAGAATATAACCGCATGAGGTGGCCGAGGCTATACGCATCTCAACTGAGCGAGTACATCACATCTTACATGAATATTCGGACGTGAAAAAGTTATCCGCGTGATGAGAGCCGCGATCGCACTTGACCATAAGCGCGTTCCGTCTAACAACTACTTCAAAGGAGTGTTTGGCGATGTTCATCCGCAATCAAAACGAATTTTGGCGCCAATTCGTTACCGCACACGAAACATAGTCTTCACCACGCCGCACAGTGGATTTCTCCAGTTCATGACCGTCACAGTTTTTTAGGCATGCACGAGATGTAATTCACATCGACAGATTTGTTATTGATTTGGAGCAGAAACCACCATGGGAAAAATTCCCAAATTGGTGTACGAACAGCTACCCCATCCGATATATTCTCCAGAATTAGCACCCTGCGACTATTTCCAAACCTATAAAAATGGCTGGGCGGCAAGAGATTCTGGTCAACTGTTTCACAGAAGCAAACGCATATTTTGAGGGCCTTGAGAAAACCTATTATTTGAAAGGAATACAGAAATTGGACCCACTAGAGCTGAAGGAATGGTTTATCTATCGATTTATAGTCCTTTTCGCATTGGCATTGGCGAGCACAGTAAACAATGGAACAATGAACTAAATGAGATATACGACGACATATTGACATAGCCCAACGAATTAAGGTAAAGCTACGCCGGCTAGGAAATGTCATCTGGATGCGCGAAAACACTCTAACGCTGAAAGTATTCGTATTATTGGTACCCTATGGTAAAAGTATAGGAAGAAGAAGATAAGGTCAGGTAGAGACCGAACTGGCTAGACTAGGCGTCTCCAATTGGCGCCGAAATGTTAAAAGAAGAAACGATTGGTGCGCTATTGTTTATTTGGCTTTACGAGTAATAGCGTAATCGGTGTTCCCACCAATAAAGATGAAGAACAAAAGACGGCCTGAGGATCTGAACGGGGTTAGGTTGTCGAAAGTGTGTCCTCTCCCCGATGCTGTTTAATTTTATATTTCGTGTCACCCTCTACCAGCAGAGGACGTCTCCTTGATCTCGTACGCCGATGACTGTTCGATTTTGGCATCTGGGCAGGATATTGTTAGCCTTTGTTCGAAAGCAAACAGCTATCTCGCCGACCTTTCCAACTTCTTCACTGCACAACATTTACAACTACAACCAGCAAAATTCTTTGCCACCCTTTTCTTTTTTTTCGTTCTGTAAAGAATGTGTTTCGCGCGCTTCGCTCAACTTATGGTCAACATAATCGGCCTACTGAGCGTACTATTCACAACACCATCACCAAGAAGCTTCGACGTTTTCGAGCCAAATTTTGTTAAGCGATGAGGCCCATTCCTGGCAAATGGGTATGTAAACAAGCCGGATTTGGGCCGAAGAGTAACCTGAAGAGATTCAAGAGCCTCCAGTTCATCCAGAAAAAAACACAATTTGGTGTGGTTTGTGGGCCGGTGGAATCATCGTTCCATATTTGTTCAAAAATGATGCCGATGAGAACGTAACCGTCAATGTGACCGTTATCGCGCCATGGAAACCGACTATTTGATGCCTGAAATTGAAGCTCGTGATCTCCGTAGCATTTGATTTCAACAAGACGGCGCCACTTTCCACACATCGCTTCAATCAATGGATTTATTGAGAGAACACTTCGGTCGATTGGCCACCAAGATCGTGTGATATCACACCGTCAGTCTTTTTTTTCTCTGGGGATATGTAAAGTCTGAAGTCTATGCGGACAATCCCGCTTCGATTCAGGCCTTGAAGCAAAACATCACGCGTGTCATTCGCCGGTTACCAATCGAAATGCTCGAACGAATCATCGAAAACTGGACTCAACGGATGGACCACCAGAGAAGTAGCTGCGACCAACACTTGAAAGAGATAATCTTCAAAAAATAAATGCCAAAGAATGTTCTTTCGAATGATAATAAACATTTCCCATTAAATTTGAATTTTCTGTGTTTTTTCTATAAAAAAGTAGGGAAGCTCGCAATGGATCACCCGTTATTTGCAGGCATTTAATTGTATAAATAACTCACATCTAACCGTCGACGCATGTACATATTTTTATAATAAAATTTGAATTTTATTTATGTAAATTACTTGCACTTTTCTACAAAAACAAACAAAAAATTTGCTAAAAATTGGTTAGCATTTAATTGATAAGTTCGAAGAGAGGTCCAAAGGTTATCAATTTTATTTTATAATTTATTGCCCATTTAATTATATTCATAAAATTATTAAATTTGTTTTTAGTAAAAAATATTATTCAGTATTTTCTTTGCAAGAAGCGTTGCCAACTGCACATTTTCTGGCTTATCAAGGTAAATTTGTATTTTTTTTATAATTTTATATATGCTCTTTTTGCCCATTTTTTCTTATAAAATATAATTTTTTTCACTTTTAATTTTTTATTTATTTTTTCCCCCTCTGTTTACTGATAAACATTCATGCGTGTTGACCTTGAATGTTCAAATTGCCGCTGGCTGAATCGGCTGAATGACGGAATTCATCGTCGTCGGTGTCCTTATGCGTAGCAATTATGCTTGTTCATATGTTATTAGTATGTATGTGAGCAATAAATGCAGTCTACATACATATGTACTAACATAAGTATATATATATATATATATATATATATATATATATATATATATATGTATATACCATATGTATGTATATGCCTGACTTTATTTAGTACATCTTGCCCTAATTAGTATGCCAACCATCATGTCGATTGTGTTCGCTGCATTTCGCTTTACTTCCAAGCAAAACAATTTAGATGCATGAAACGAGCAGTTGTTGAACTGAGTAAGGAATTTAGAAAAGTCGGGGGGGAAGGGGATAGTTTAAGCTTTGAGATTTGAAAAAGTTAAAGAGAATTTTTATTCAATTTTAAATACAAGAAAAGGTTTCACAGAAAAATTGTAAGTCTTGTAAGCCAAAAGCTGAAGATCTCCTATACTAAGAGATGTCAGTTGCCGAATAACAAACATCGACAGACTTCGGTAAAAGGAGGTCTGTGATACCACCATGAAAACACCTCTAAAACCCTCATCGCAATCTCTTTCCATCCACTTAGACTCACTCCTATATGCATTTTATTTGGTTGCTTACTGGAATTTCTGACACTTTACAGGGGCTATCCATGAAAGCTACTCAATTATGCAGTGTAATGGCATAATAGCTGGTGGAAAATCGTCTCTATCTACTCAAGTAAGCATGAGCCAATCGATCATTACCAGTCCCAGTCAAAGCCAAATTTGTCTCGACTTGCGACTAGAAGTTTTGTTCCGACCTTAACTCGGCCTGTCTGCAAATGAGTTTATTTAATAGCAGTTTCAATGAAATCTGTAAGATTATGCTTGGCTCGTTTGCTACAAGGCAGTGCTTTCTATATATCTATGACCCAATGGTGACTCTTATATTAGACATTCGTAATTTTCCAATTTTCTTACAACACACTAGAATCGTCAGATTTATTTAACGCAATCTACATTCTTCCTTTTTTACTTTCCTGGCCCGGCATGGATTATTTTATCCTCAATCTGGCGCTGAGTAGTTCCTTCCCTACCATAATCGAAACTTGAGGAAAAGGTCGGCGTGAGTCTTTTTATTTTTTTTGCACTGCAGCCGCTGAAGCTCCTCCTCCAACTTTTGGTTTTGCGTCTTGATGTTTTTACCAACAAATGGAGCGACCTACAGTTTATTCTTAGCCGTCTCCAAAAGGCCCAAATACACTCGGAGGACTTGGCATTCCCTGCTTTTCTATAATTTTGAATATTTCTCGAACCTGGACTAGAACCCAGGTTTTCCGAATCGTAGTACGCAATGCTAACACATTGCGGCCGCCGGCTTGAGTTTACTGTTTTCAATTATTCAATGGCGGATGATTCAGGCTTTCAGACCAGACTACTCTGTAGAGTGGTTTTTGTGAGACAAGTCAACAACAGATAGCCAATCGGCTATCACGGATTCGCTCACATGAACGGTGAACTCCAAAATTTTGAAGAACTAGAGAGATTGCTAGAGATAATCTGCGGCATGATCTATTTCAAAAATAAAGTCATTACTACAGGGTCATAGTGGAATTGCTGGACACTACAATGCTGACGAGCTTGCACATATGGGTACGACAGCTCGCTTAATGCCGGACAAAGCGCAAATAAGCGCTCCTCTATAAGCATGTAATCGGCTTCTGGAAAGGTGTGCCTTGTACCGTTAGACTAGCCTCCAGATGCGCGGTTGTAAGCTACTTCTGCATCAAGGTTGTACGCGAAAGGAGATGGAATCTCTTTGCCATTCCAGGATTAAAACTCTCCTACTCAGTGAGAGCTCTAATGGGCATTATCCGATGAACGTTCACGCGATAAAGCTTTAGATTTTACGGGATTCTCACTATTCTGAGATAAAGAAGATATGGAATTTTCCATGAACTAACCCACGTTTGCGTGGCTCAGACTGAAAATTCTCGACTATCGTACGTTTACCAACTCGGCGTAGCTAATTAAAATAAGGCGCATTTGCAGATTTGTAACATGCACTAAATGAAGAGTGATCTAAAGCTTAGTATATATTTCACTCTTTATGACATGGAATGGATCAACGGGGTCCATTACTTCTATCGAACATAACTTAAGCTAATTTACTATCCTGATTTTTTATCTTACTGCACAGATAATCAACAAAGGGCTATTAATCTACCGAGCTGAAGTAAATCCTGAAATATCCTCTTCACAAATTAGAAATATTTCGAATTATATTTCTCGGAAGCTAGTCATCGGCGATCACACTTTCATAAACTCTAATGAAAATTCTTTCTTCTGGGTCGCATGCAACCTACCCAAGCAACTTTAGTAGAACGAGCTCCAAATAACTGCCAAAAAAGTACTAACATGCAAACCTAGCCTCCATATAAATGGAATTTACCCCTTCTGCGGAAGTCAGATAAGCTGTCATGCGTTTAACACAAATTTCAGCTGAGTATCTAATGTTTGGTGCCAAAAGGACTTGGTCATCCTTACTTGTTTAATTTCTTCATCTTGATTTTTTTCTCTTTTCTTTTAATATAATTTTTTTAATTTCGCCTCATAATCATAAAAAAAACAATTAGTCCTCAAGATTCTTGCCGGTTGCGACTAATCTCCTATATGTGAATGTTTTTGGCTCAAGCTTTTAGGTTAAAATTCTTCTACTTGGATATGTATGCATGTAAATAGTATTTTGTAACAGGTCAATTGGAAAGTCCTCGGTCTGACACATAGATGGCGCTACTGTAATTAATAAATTAATGATTTTTAGTTAACTTTGTTATTGTGAATGAAATGGATAAAAAGGAATTTCACGTGCTGATAAAATATTGCTTTTTGAATGGAAAAAATTTAGTTGAAGCAAAAACTTGACCTGAGGACGAGTTTCCGGACACTGCCTCAGGAAAATCAATCATTAAGGATTAGTATACTAACTTTAGACGTCGTGAAGTGAACACCGAAGACAGTGAACGCAGTGGACGCCCAAAAGAGGTTGTTACCGACGAAAACATAGAAAAAAATGATTTTGAATTACCGTAAATTGAAATTGAATGAAATAACAGACACTTTAAAGATATCATTCACGAATATTTGTGTATGAGAAAGCTTTGTGCAAAGTGGGTGCCGCTCACTTTTGACCAAAAACAACGACGAGTTGGTAATTCGGAGCAGTGTTTGGAGATATTCAAGCGTAATAAACTCGAGTCTTTGTGTCGATATGTGATAATGGATATGTAACATGGCTCCATCATTTCACTTCGAGGTACAATCGACAGTCATCCGAGTGGACTGCACACGCTGAACCCACTCAAAAGCGTGGAAAAACGCAACAGTCGGCTGGCAAGGTTATGGCATATGTATTTTGGGATGCGCATGAAATAATTCTCATTGACTGCCTTGAAAAAGGAAGTAAAATCAACAGCGTCTATAACATAACGGTTTTTGGACCTTTTGGAAGACAAAATCGCCGAAAACCGGTCCGCATTTGAGGAAAAAAAAGTGATGTTTCACCAAGACAATGCACCGTGTCGCCAGACAATGAAATCTACTAAAAAAACCTATGAACTGAGTTTCAAACTGTTTCCGCATCCAACGTATTCTCCAAATCAGGCGCCCAGCGGCTATTCCCTGTTCTCAGATCTCAAAAGAATGCTCGCTGCGAAGAAATTTCCATCGAATGAGGAGCTGATCGCCGAAACTGATAACTAGTTTGAAGCAAAGGACAAATTATACTACAAAAATTCTATCGAAAAGATGGAAAAGTTGGTCGCTATAATCAGTGTATCACCCTTGAAGGGAACTATGTTGAATTAAAAAAAATTGATTTTGCGAAAAAAATGTGTTTTACTATGGTAGGCCGGGGACTTTTCAATTGACCTGTTACTTACATATATTAAATATAATAAAATATTGGTTTAAAAAATTATTTTCGATCTCTAAAATTAGTGTAATACGCATATAAAAGTATTCGAATTTCAAAACCGCAACAATGTATTGTAACAAATCAGAAAATCTAGTTGTGGTTTTGACTATTTAATTACAAATGCGAAATTTCGCAATAAATATTCACCACTTGCGAAATGAGATTATTTATACTCATAGCACGTAGGCATATATGTATATATATATATATATATATATATATGTATGTATTTATATACAAACTATTAAAAAAATTGCGGTGGTTTTCAAATATAAATATTTAATATTTTTTCGCACTTTATGTGTTCAAGGGTCGTAATGTATTGGTAATGAGTCATGAAAAATTGATGTGTGCAAATAATGGAAATTTCCTTACGTGGCACACTAAATGTTATAAAAATAAAGTATATATATTATATAATAGATAATATAACACAAAACTGCTATACATACATACGTAATATATATGGACATAAATAACTAAGAGTTGCTCATTGATAGATACCAATCATCACTAACCACTCAACTGTTTAGTGTTATGAAAACAGACATTATATATACTTAATCACTGCTACATAGTATGAGATTGTAAAATATCTTCCGATCTATGAAGAGTTGTTTAGTGAATGAATAAGTGGTGCCATTGGCTTTTTTTCCGCATACGATTCCATTCAGTCTTCAGTTAGAAATAGAGAAATAGTAAATTCCATAAATCCCATTTCCAGCTGCATATGAATTGGGTTCATTCAGTGATTCACAACTAACGGTATCAATGAGCAAGTACGTGTTTTTATTAGCTTATCTCGATACTACTAATCGGTTTACTGAGATTTTGAAAGCACAACTGCTTTGTAGTTTACAACAAATTGCTTGCCTGTTGTTCAGAACGAAGAACGCTGATGATATACCCATATTAGTTTGGGAAGTTTTTGAAGTTTTTTGAATGAGTTAAAGTTTTTTCGTCTTAATTCGATTACAGCCGAGTCTAAAAAATAATGTTAATCGTTTCTTATTCGGCAGTTTCGCGCCAATTAGAGACACCAATTAATGTACGGTTCACCTCCACTTGATATTTCCATCAGTTTGGAAGACTTCATCTGCATCGAAAACTTTCAAAATTTGAGAACGGAAGAACGTAATTCTTGTAGCCCTTCGTCCCTTATTTCGCTTAATGCGGTCGCAATAGCAGAGTGGTTAGTATTACGTGCTACAATTCGAAAGGCCTGGGTTCGAGTCCAGGTTCGAGCAACATCGAAAATTGCAGAAAATTGATTTTTCTTGATTTTACTTGGGGTCGCCCCTCGACAAGAAATGTCAAGCCCTCCGAGTGTATTTCTGGCATGAAATCAAAGGCTCCTTATAAAAGTCCATCGGCCGTGCGGAGGTGGCTTAGAATAAATTGTAGGTCCCTTCATTTGTTGGGAAAATAATCAAGACGCAAAACCACAAATTGGAGGAGGAGCTCAGCTCAAGAACCGTTTCAGCGGTTACATGGCACCAAATATATACATATATATGTATATAAAGGGTGATCCATTTCGAGGTTCCTTATTTTTTTAAGTAAAAAACATACAGAAAATCCTAGTTTAATGGGGAATGTTTAATATCATTCGAAAGAACATTCCTTGGCAATTATTTTTTGAAGATTATCTCTTTCAAATGTTGGCCGTGGCTACGTCTCAGATGGTCCATCCGTTGAGTCCAATTTTCGATGACTTTTCGAGAATTTCGACTGGTAACTGGCGAATTGCACGCGTGATGTTTTGCTCCAAGGCCTGAATCGAAGCGGGATTGTCCGCATAGACTTAAGACTTTACATATCCTCACAGGAAAAAGTCTAATGGTGTGATATCACACGATCTTGGTGGCCAATCGACCGGCCCAAAACGTGAAATTATCTGCTCACCAAAGTGTTCTCTCAATAAATCCATCGACTTATGCGATGTGTGATGCCGTCTTGTTGAAACCAACTTTCACGGAGATCTCACCAGCATCATTTTTGAAGAAATATGGACCGATGATTCCACCGGCCCACAAACCACACCAAAACGTTGTTTTTTTCTGGATGAAATGGCAGCTCTTGAATTTCTTCAGGTTGCTCTTCGTCCCAAATGCGGTAAATTTTCTTGTTTACATAACCATTGAGCCAGAAATGGGCCTCATCGCTGAAATAAATTTAGCTCAAAAACGTCGGATCTTCTTGGGACTTTTCAAGAGCCCATAGAGCGAAGCGATGTCGCTTGGGTAGGTCGAGCGGTTTCAGATCTTGCACAAGCTGTATTTTGTACGCTTTAAATTTAAGATCTCGACGTAAAATAGCCCATGTCCTTCCATACATCAGTCCGAGTTGCTGCGAACGGCGGCGAATCGATTCTCCACGGTCTTCGTGTATGTATGCCAAAAAATACTGAACAAAAATAACATGAAAGCTTGACACGACTCACGCGCGATCTGTCAAAAGAAGGCTATTGAAAAAGGTGCCTCTACTTGGATCACCCTTTAAATGGCATAGTTTGCTCAAAATTGTTTAGCAGTCTATTAATCGGCAACAGTTGACGGGAGCAGTGTTGTATTTAGAGTAACTGCGCGGCAAATTCAAAAAGTCACTGACTCATCAAACAGCCCTTGTAATTTTGTAATTCTCAGTTTCTTAGGAATAATTTTATGAAAATTCTATTTTTCAAATATTTAAATTTCCAAATCCCAGAACACAAAAAAAAAAAATAATAAAAAATCCGTTAATTATTTTCTTTCTACTATACTTCATTTCTTTATTATTTCAGCATAATAATTATAAATTTATAATGCATAATTTATCATAATTGTATGTATGTATGTATGTATGTATGTATATATAATTAATTATATGAAGTTTTACATAATTAAAGTAAATTGATGATGAATAATAATCTTAGAGAAATTATTCTGAAACGAAATTGCTTCAAAATAGAAAATCTGTTGATGGTGAAACGTGTAAGTTTGTATGTATTTACTTAAGCAATATGTGTAAATATGTATGTTTTATATATATATTTAATTATGTATGTATCTTTAGCGCAGCTAAACTACTAAACTTTATTTGTATAAACTAATTTCTATTAAATTAAAAGCTTTAACGCCTAAAAGTAGATTGATTACACATGCGTACATATATATGTATATGCATATATGCATGTTAGTTTTTTTTGCACATTTATATATAGAAAAACAAATATGTTTAAAAAATATTCAAAGGCATTTCTTTATATGCACGTTCTTGGCTTTTACTTTTACATATGTATAAATATTAAAAAAAAATCCTAAAATATTTTTGCTCTTCACTCTTCTTTCGACTTCTCCTCCACTCAATTCAAATATTCTCATTTTTTTTTTTTTTTAATTATTTATAAAATATTTTTTATTATAATTTGCTGTTCTCCTACTCCTCTGCTTCCTCTTCTCCACTATGGCTTTTAGTTTCCCTTTGGCGATGACGTCGAGTTCGGCGACTTAGTTTGACTGGAACGCCTTACCGCCGCCGCTGTGGCATTTGGCGATGACGATGACGTTGATGATGACGCTGACTTTGGCGAGTGCTCCGTGGCCGCTGGCGCTGCTGTTGCCACCTTGTTACTATTGGACAAGTTGCTATTGTTTGTGTTTGAAGCAACCAACGCGATTGGAGCTGGTGCTGCGGCAGTGGCACTTACATCGGCAATTGTCGATTGTTCGACATTTGTGCCCATTGATGAATTGATGAAATTGATGTATTGATGCAATTTCAATGCGGCAATTAGCGAACTTAAATAGTCATTTATGTTTCCTTGTTGCATGCGTTTAATCTGTCTGGAGACATTCTGATAGACACGACGCGAGATCTTGTGCGAGAGTCGGCCAACGGTCTGTACAGTGTGGAGTACGGGGTCCTCGGTGGCGGAAACTGGTACTGTAATGAGAGTAGAATAAGAAAAAAAAAGTGTTAATTAAGAAAAATTTATAGAAAAATATGAAAAAAGAAATAGAAATAGATAATAATACGAAAAACGTGAAAGAAAAGCTCTAGACTAACCAAAAACAAGCTGCGTCGGAAATTTATTTACAAAAAAACAAAGAAAAAATCAAGACATGGAGCTCTCATTTGAGTATGGATACAGATTATGGGAAGTTTAAGTCTATTGCTGAGGTGCAGATCGGTTAGGCTCCCCTTTTTGTGAACAAGTCTTTTGTGGGAAGCTTCTGCAAATTGCAGTGCCCAGAAATCTATCGCATCCTTGCCGCATAATTCTCTGTTGATAGTTCAGAAAAGACAAGAATTTTCTGCAGCTAGATTATTGGTTGTTGTTGTTGTTATAACCGCAGAAAATTCTCCAAATGGGGCTTCGGGGAACATTGAGAGAGTGACAGTCCTTGGCCGGATAAAAATCCGGGTCGTTCCGGTATAAAGACCCGACTGTCGCGGGAACTATGGATTTTAGTCGGCTCTTACGACAGGCATGCCTTACCGCGGGTAAATTCGCTAGATTATTGGTCTGATTAAATTCTTATCAAAGGGTCTTAAAAATATATACTTATACGGAGCTCCGTCGATAAGTTTCATTGAAGATCGTGTAAAAAGCTTTATCACAGACAACTTTTAAACAGATATTTTTTTTAGTCGGACAACAATTTATGGGCTTTCGGCGGCCCATGTCCAGAGTGATTTTTGTATTGACTGACAGCAATGTAGATCAAATGGGGTTTAGGCTCTCCTCTTTGTCGACGAGCAATGGGTGAAGTCGAAAATTGCTACGTTCACAAGCTTTAAGAATTCTTACCGGATAACGTTCGATGGAAATCCAAAATACTTCTGTTCAATACGTTGGTGAAACTGATCGAATCCCTCTAAATACGTCTTATCTGTGTATATCACCATCAATGAATTTCGAGAAATATTCACGGGGTCTCTCTGAAGATCATAAGTAAACAGGAAGTGCAAAATCTTGGCAATATAATCGCTTTCAACAGATATTTTTCTAAGTCAGACTACAATCCGTGGATTTTCGGTGGGTAATTTTTATTTTGGAGATCGAATTTGACTATAAACCTAGATTAAGAGAAGTTTAAGGCGACCACTGACGTTCAGTGTAGTTTGGCTATCCTTTTTCAGCTACAAATAAAAGGTAAAGCCTCAAATTGCCATGCTCAGAAACTTTAATATTTAATAATAGTGATAACTCACAAAACGACTGGGCTTCCGTAAGACGATTGAGCTGATCATATCCCCCTTAATGCTTCCCATGAGTGACTCTCCTTCAAAATCGCAAGTTACCTGGGAGTAAAGCATTTCCACTACTTTTAAACAGATTTTTTTTGGTCAGACTACGGAGCGTAAACAACTCGGAGTGCCGAGTCCCGCGTGATTTTTATTTCGACTGATCGCAATGGTGATTGAGTTTAATATAGGTTCAAGGTAAGTGGAAAGTTTGAATTCTTTGGAGATGAGCAATAGGTAAAGACTCGCATTATCATACTAAGAAACCTTCAGAATTATTATCGGACACTGTCTGGAGATTATTCAAAAAATACAAGACTTTTCTGTATCATATGCTTTTTATTTCGTCTGTCTTTTTAGCATATGCTAAGCACCGTCAATGAATATTCGAGAATATTTGGCACAATTAAGGTCTGGCAATGGTAGCAGGTTCAATTCCTACCAATCTAGACTCGACCCTGGCATACGCAACACATGTCCTGCGTGAAATGAATCCACGCACGTCACTAACCACCTCTTTGCATGCCCACTCAACCCGACTCATCTAACACCGCTCTCCCTCTGGTCCGAACCCATCGAAACAGCATGTTTCCTGGCCTCCCGTTAAATGACCACGATAACTAAAACTGGGCCTACCTGACCTTAGGCGGGGTTGACTAGCCGCTACAACAACAATAGCAACATTAGAGAATATTCACAGATTCTCTTTGAAAATCCTTCCACAAGTGCCGCTAGGAATGGAAATGGGAGTTCTGCTCAATAGAAAACTTTTATTTTTTCGTTCGGACAACAACCGGTGCGCCGGTGAAAATAAAATAAGGGATTTTTATTTTTACGAAGAATAGTCGAGGCTTCCTCCCTGTCTATCATGCCTCAGAAAGTGAGAAAACTATCTGAAGGTCTCATTGGAAAGGAATTTTTTTTTTGACTGAGTTGACTCGATGACTACAGTAAGGTTGCCCTCCATGGTCCCTCAAGTCGTATAAAGTGAGTAAAGTTATCCGCCTCAATTAAGAGGTTAGGTCCCATTGAAAATAAAATGAATGAATTGCTATTTTACGGAGAACTCCAGTGACCGCGATTGGATTTCTGATAGCAATGAAAGCAAT
Organism: Neoceratitis asiatica; assembly: GCA_030068015.2. Taxonomy (NCBI): domain Eukaryota; kingdom Metazoa; phylum Arthropoda; class Insecta; order Diptera; family Tephritidae; genus Neoceratitis; species Neoceratitis asiatica. Next base: position 81,653,979 of record CM061525.1, on the reverse strand, counting down.
AAATATCTTAAAGAATATGGAAACGGTGTCTGGAAGACTTTTACAATATCTAGTATTCATTTAGAAATATCGAATGCCATTTTAAAGACTCTTTTATCTCCATAGATGTACTTTAAAGTGAACTAAAATTAATAAGAAATATTTTTTAATTATTTTTTTTTACAATTTAAAAAATGAGCTACTCTAAGAAGGTGAATTTCAAAATAGCTTTGATGGCATGCACCACTGAATTTCTTAAAGAAAAAAATACATATATGTATATATAAATTTATTCTTACCATAAAATTTTGAATTTCCCTATCGACTATATTAACAATTTCAGGATTACGGCTAACATAGTCTACAAGCTCACTAATTATGCGAAACGACATGGAGAGGAATACAGTGGAGGCGGCTACAAGGAATCTAAGATCGAGTTCAACATCTTGTTGATCGACTATAAGAAAGAAGAAAAGACAGAGAAAATCATACAAATTGTTTGTACGAAAAATTATACGAAAAACAAAACATAGTGGGTTTTTAATGGAAGAAAAAATTAAAATAAATATGATGAGAATTACAATTCGAATGAACGAAGGGGACGAAGTGTGAGAGAGAGAGAAGGCAGATGAGGAGGAAGCGCAAAAGTGTTGTAACATGCGTGGGAATAAAGGAAATGGATAATATTCAATGAGGTATTATTGAATTAGATACAGAAATATCTCACTCTAACAAAAATAGTGTAAAATATTATTAACTAGTACTGATGTGGTTGAAGTTTTGAAAAAAAAATCTAGTAAACCTAGTTAATTGAACAAAAAATAAATTTCGCTAGGTTTTAAAAAAATAATGCTTCTTTAAATAAATAAAAAATAGATTTTTTAATTCAGAACTTTTCCGTTGAACCTACTTTAAGAGATTTTAATGCCATAAAGAACAGTAGAATATTTGTAAAAAATTATTTCACTTTCAAAATGTTTTAGAATCAATTGAACAAAAAAAAAATTATTTTGAGGCATGCAATTATTTAATAAAAAATTAATAAAATTTTTGCGCTTATGAAATTCACATTCAAAAATACACAAAACTTTTTGCATGCCAAAAATATTAGAAAAAAAAATCAATTCAACTTACTGTCATTTTCAACGTGTTTGCCATTTTGCACGACAGCAATTTGTTTATTATCTGAGAAGAAAAATTATTTTTAAGATTTAATTATTTTGTTTCAATTTTTATTTTATTTTTTTGCCACAACAGCAGAACAAAGGCATTTAGTACCCGCATGGCCATGACTCATTATAAAGCGTTAGAATATTTACATTGATTGATTGATTGATAGATTGATTGAAGCGATGTAATGATGTATTTTTTTTAAATTTGTTTTTTATTTTTATTTGAATTTTGAATTTTTCTTAGCGGCTTTTAATAGTGTTATTACTAATACGAACTAAAAGAGGAAAGAGAGAAAGCAAAAAAAAATTTTAGTGCATTGGGTTAAAGGTGCAAAAGCAAAAAAAAGAACACGAAAACAACAAAATTGATGATTTGGATTAGGAAGTCGCATTTAATGAATTACTAAAAACGATGCTGTAAGGGCCGATGAACGAAAATCGAAAATAAATAATTGAAAAATAAAATTCAGAGAATTTCTACAGAGAATAATGTAACGTAGATTCATATTTTCATTATTAAATTTTTTTTTCTAATTTGTCAAGCTTTCATTTAAGGCGAGCTTTTAGCGCTAATAAGCTTTAACAGTGATAAGCTTTAGTAATTAATGGTTGGAATTATATAAAAAAATATAAATTTCTATCCAAATTGTATTAAAAACTTTCGTTAAATCTAAAAATCTATAGCAAGCCCACTAGAAATTGCTAGTTAAAAGCTTGATGAGCTTTTAAAATATTTAAGAAAGCTTATCATATTAGACTAAGAAAAATTCAACAAGTAATGACAGTAAGCTTTTAACCTAGTAGTATTGTTTAAAAATAAAAATAATATGTTATCCTTAAGCTTGAAGCTTTAAAAAAGCTATATTTATCTTATAAAAGCATGTAAAACTATACTAACTGACTTTAAACTAATAAAACAAGTACTGACTTAACTTTATTTTAAATCTTTAACCTAATATTTATGCTCATAAAAAAGTTTTAGCTTAAAGCTTTGAACTTTTAGCTTGTAAAAACTCTATTTATTTCATAAAAGCTCCTTTAAATATGCAGAATTAAAGGAGCGACTTGAAAACGCTTCATTTAGGTTCCCTAAAAACTTTATCTAAAATAAAGGAAAGTGCATGAGTTGTTAGGCTGTGGACATAGGCATAACTTCGGCTTTCTTTTATAAGCTTTAAGCCTATTTTTAAACTAATTTCGTGTCATATGTTCTATTATATTAGAAGATTCAAAGCACATTTTTGTTTTTATTAAGAGCTTTTTATGCTAACAGCTGGCAATTAAGAAAATTAAATAAATTATTTATCAAAATATCTTTGACAAACTTAATCTGAGCCAAAAGATTGTGCTTGAGTTAATGAACTTTTAATTTTATATATCTACTCAGAAATTTAGTTTTCCTTTTAGAGCTTTAAGCTTCTTTGTAAAAAAAAAAAAAAATTTTCAATTTATTTTGTTTGAGCCCCAAGACTGTTATATTAAAAAATTTACGCAAGATACATTTTCGAATTTTTTTAATATAACTTAGTCTTGGAGCTCAGAAATAAAATAAATTGAATAATTTTTTTTTTATTAATATTTCAATATTTTATAAAATCATTTTTGGTTGTCTAAGAAGCAGAATTAGCTATTTTATTGAACTTTTAAGCTTTTAATTGCTTTTGAGCTATTTAGTTTAAGTGTTATTTAAAAAAAAAGCCTCTCGGGGTTTTGTACTCATTTAATATACTATGTTTAGGGTTTTCGTTACGCTGCTTTTGATCTTCTTTCTTTTAGCTAAGAACTTAACTAAAATCTTGTGATAATTGTTGATGAGCTTTTGAGCTTTCATACTTTCAGCTTTTATGGTTGGAGCTTTCGCACATACGTATGTTACTTATTGTAATTATGAATATTTAACTTTTTGTTACGTCGTTTGCAGAATTTTTCCAAATATTTATGATTCAATGGTCACGTGATAAAATTTTATTACCCCATAATTTCAAATAAATGTGTGATATTTTTGTTAATTATACAAAAAAAAAAATATGTGTAAGTATATGCAGCGTGTAAATGTTGTTAGTCACAATAGCTTAGAAATATATACTAAACTAATGTTTTTCTGATAAATGAAAGGTTATCAACTCACCATTATCCTCCTCAATATCGCCTTCGCCTTTCGGGAAATAATATTCCAACAAACGCTCCGCCAATGCTGTGGTGTTATCAACACCGGACACCGCGAGACTACCATATTGTGTGGCCAACACCTCATTAGCCTTCATCCACGCCAAATCCTTCAATGAGGCAGCTTTTTGTTGACCAGCAGTTTTGAATTTAGTCACACGTTCAATATGTGGTTGTACGACTTCAACGACCTTATTCTTAGCTTGAATGTAAATCTCTTGTGGTGTATCTTTGATAATTGGCGCTGAGACTTCCAATTTGTCAATACCTTTAACGAGTGTCTGATCGACATATTGGATGGGACGATCCAGCTTGGAGACAATGGGAGCGGCTGTGACGACGGCGCGTGAAACACAATCCTCGGCGGCGTTGAGAGCCCAATTGAAGACACGATTGCGACCTGGTGAGGTAGGTGGAATAGAGAAGGAGTTATTTATTTGTTTTTATTTTTTAAATTAATTTATAATATTGAAATGTTTATTGCTCTTAACTAAACGGTTCGTGCTTGTGACTGGATTAGAGGTGAATATAAAAATATATGTAGACCTCATTATATGTACACATATATTTATGCACCTAATTTAATAACGCTTATAAATTATGTTATTTGTTCGCTAATAAATCGTCAATAAATCCCTTCATTCCTTTTGTGTAATAATTTCTTTTAATCTTTTGTCTTTCCCCAAACAAAATTCAAGTGCCAGGTTTACGAAGTCTGTGCGTTGCTATGATTTAAAATTATCACGAGCTTTTGATGAGATTATAGTGACGAAAAAAACAATCAGAAAATAAAAAAAAGTAATAAATATTTTATATATATATGTATTATAATATAAATATAATATAAATAAAAAATAAAAAAATTCCTTTTTTTAATTTTTTTTTAATTTTTTTATTCTTTAAACATTTTTTTTTAATTTTCAGCACATTGTTAGCTGGTAAATTGAAATTAAACTATTAAATTTAATTACATTAATACATTAAAAAAAATACTTTAAAAAATATTAAAAATTCCAATTCTTTCAAAAATATTAATTAATAAAATGTTTTTTTTTTTTTTCAATTTTTGAGTTTGATTATAGAATACATATCGTCGATGCATATGCAATACCACCTATCTACCAGATGCAAAACCTCCCAAATGACGAAAGTGGCAAAAATGAGATTTGGTAACCCTGCATTCCAGGCATCGAGTTTCATCTATAAAAATAAAAAATTTCGTATTCCAGCCGAAAATTGCCGAAAAAAACGGTAAATGCAAAACCGCATGTAAAGTGTGTAGTCAAATTTTATTTGCAAAACCAACCATCATTTAAAAAAATTTGATTGTAAAAGGTTTAGTGAGCAGAAAAGAGAATAAATTTTTGCACACTTTTGGAAAAACATTAATTGGCAACAAAAACAAAAATATATTTGCTCGCTGGTTCACGTTCAAACTACAAAAACAAATAAGCGCAGCAAATTAAAGAAATCAAATTCTTGTGTGTATTTTCTCAAAGATGGTACCGAGCGGCGAAGGGTTTGCAAAAATATGTTTTTATCGACCATAGGACTCAAGGCATGGACTGTACGTTCGTGGCTCACTAATACACAGGTTTCGTGCAGCTCTCAAAAGAAACGAAAGCCCACAAATAATTCAAAAAAAAAAAACTTGTAAATTTTTTTTGGCATCTTTGCCAAAGCTCCAAAGCAAAATCACAGTTGTACTCTCTTTATAAGAATAACGCTCTCGAGCTTTCAGTACCCGTAGTCTCAAGAAGTTATTTTGATAATATCTTCTCCGAAGAAAATATATCTCTTTTTAAACCCAAAAAAGATGAGTGCGATACTTGCATTGCTTTTAAGACCGGAAATACATCCGAAGTGGAATATAACTGTCACATTGACCTCAAAAATTCAGCACGATTAGAAAAAAAGAATGATACCATACTTGCCAATTCTGGAGAAATTCATTTAATTACCGTTGACCTACAAGCTGTTAAACTATGCCCAAAATTAAACGCCAGCTCAGCTTATTATAAAACTAAGCTTGCTGTGCATAACTTCACAGCTTACAACTTAGTTACTAAAGAAGTTGTTTGTTATTGGTTTGATGAAACTGCAGCCGACTTAAAGTCTTCAACGTTTGCCAACTTTTATGTGGACTATGTATCATCAATACTTCGTAAAGATGCAAAACCTGTAGTGAGTTATTCCGACGGTTGCACATATCAGAATCGAAATTCTGTTGTCTCAAATGCACTACTTAGGCTTGCCATTGAATACAACGTTGACATAACTCAAAAATTTCTAGTAAAAGGGCATACACAGATGGAGGTAGATTCGGTTCACTCTGTAATTGAGCGGAAATTAAAGAATCGGCAAATATATTTACCTAGCCAATATATTTTGGCAACACAGGAATCCAGACGCAATCCGTTTCCGTATATCGCACGAGAGATGGACTACACATTTTTTAAAGACTATGATAATAAAAAATATCAATTATATGACTCGTAGAAAGGGGGATGAAGTCGTTTTCGATTTACGTGTCTTGAAATACTCTTCTGATGCATCAATCAAGTATAAGTTGTCTTTCGAAAGCACTTTTCTAGAGCTTCCACACCGATCTAAACGCAAATGGAACAAAAGCACTCCTAACGCTCTTTATTTGTCTCGTATACCAATAAAAAAATCTAAATACCAGCACTTACAAGAATTGAAACATGTAATTCCTTCGGACTGTCACTACTTTTATGACAACTTACCTTACAAACAATAGATACTAAGATTTATGTCTGTAAAGTTAATTATAAAAAGATAAAAAGAAAGAAATTAGTTTTTATTCTACATATATGCGGATTAAAAATATTTACGTGTAAAAATAATAGGAAAATTTATTTGCAAAACCGTCTATAAAAAAAAAAACTTACAGAAACAAACAATTATGATAAACTTCAGTTCAATACTAGTTTACTGAGGTAAGTTGCACCTATTAAAAGTAGAAAAAAGATTTCAGTTCAAACTTCATTCATAAGATTAAAAGAAAACTCGTTTTTTTCATCTTCTGTAAAATTTGATTGCCGTCAGATAGGCGGTATTGCAGTTGGTAGATAGGTGGTATTGCATAGGCATCGACGATATAATTTATTATATAAAATTATTAGAATATCAAAAAGCTAATAGAAGGAATATAAATTATTAAAATTTAATTTAATTGGAATTCATATTAAATATGTATGCATATACATATGTAACCTTTCAGCACTTGCAATGAACGCTAAGCACTCAATTAATTATATATAAATATATATTTTACACATACATATTCACATAGAGTGTCCACATGAGTTGCCATTTATTTATTTATACATGTAACAACAATTTTCTCCATTAATACACTTAAATATATACATAAGTATGTATATGCATAGGTATTCCAAATCTAGGTATATGTGTTATACTTATCTAGTATGGATTTCTACAAACAAGTATGTATTAAGTAGAATTTAATAAATTTATTTACACCCACAACCGCACTTCTCACTGCAATTACACCTCACCCTACTGAGAACTGTATACCTTTATATGCATACATACTTAGATATATGCATTTTCATTATTATTGTTGATATTTGAGTCACTTTTATCATCACAACTTTCGTAAGAAGTAGTACAAGCAAGTACAAATCCATTTTTAATTTAACTAAAGGGTGATCCAAGTATAGGTACTTTTTTCAATAGTCTTTTTTTGACAGATCACGCGTGAGTCGTGTCAAGCTGTCATGTTATTTTTGTTCAGTATTGTTTCGACATTTCATCGTGGAAAGACTTAGGCCAAACAACGTTTACAAATCATTAAATTTTAGTACGAAAATTCACGTTCTGTAAAGAATGTGTTTCTCGCGCTTCGCTCAACTTATGGCCAACATAATCGGCCTACTAAACCGTACTATTCGCAACATTATCACTATCTTGAGACTCAGCATTCATTATTGGATAATATTCGATCGAATAGACCAGGTCCAGCACGAAGTGAAGAAAATATAGCGATCGTAGTTGAGATTGTACACGAAGACCATGGAGAGTAGATTCGGCGCCGTTCGCAGCAACTCGGACTGACGTATGGAACGATTTGGCGCATTTTACGTCAAGATCTTGCATTGAAAGCGTAAAAAATACAGCTTGTGCAAGAACTGAAGCCGCTCGACCTTCCCAAGCGATATCGCTTCGCTCTATGGGCTCTTGAAAAGTTCCAAGAAGATCCGACATTTTCGAGCTAAATTTTTTTCAGCGCTGAGGTCCATATCTGGCTCAATGGGTATGTAAACAAGCGAAATTGCCACATTTAGGGCGAAGAACAATTGGAAGAGATTCAAGAGCTGCCATTTCATCCAGAAAAAACAACAGTATGGTGTGGTTTGTGGGCCGGTGGAATTATCGGTACATATTTCTTCAAAAATGATGCCGGTGTGAACGTAACCGTCAATGGCGACCATTATCGCGCCATGATAACCGACTATTTGATGCCTGAATCTGAAGCGCGTGATCTCCGCCGCATTTGCTTTCAAGAAAACGGCGCCATTTCCCACACATCACATCAATCAATGGATTTATTGAGAGAACACATCGGTGAGCAGATAATTTCACGTTTTGGGCCGGTCGATTGGCCACCAAGATCGTGGTATATCATACCGTTAGACTTTTTCCTGCGGTGATATGTAAAGTCTAAAGTCTATGCGGATAATTCCGCTCCGATTCAGGCTTGCGATTCGCTTCGCGATTCGAGTCATCGAAAATTGGACTCAACGGATGGATCATGTTGCTGTGACTCATTCAGTCGATATCTTGATTTGTTTGTCTAGACAAAATGGTACACGTATTTTAAGTTCAATTTCCGTTGATTTTGCTTTATTTTATTTCACTTTACCTTTTTATTATTATTATTATTATTATGTTTGTATTTTATTTTTGCTTTTATATTTTTTTATTTTTTTTATTTATTTTTTGTATTTCTTTTATTTTTTATTTTATTTTATATTTTATTTATTTTAATATTTTTATTTAATTTTAATTATTTGCTTTTAGATTTAATTTTTATCTATTTATTTTTAATTTTTCCATTATTAATTTATTCTTTATTTAATTTTATTGGTTTATATGTATATTTTTAATTTTTATTTACTTTCTTCATATTTTCTTTAATAATTTATTTCTTAATTTCCATTTTATTACCTATTACGCAACAATTTACCCTAAGAGGTATCTAAAATATCATATATAGTTTCATTTAAATAATAATAAAAATTTGAATTACAGTAACAACTAATAAAACCAACAAAATTTATAATATTAAATTAATGTTTTGTACTTTAATTCCCACAATTTCTTTACAAACGCTGTGAATCACTTGAAAAATTTAATAGACTTGTGCCAGTTGACGTCAGTTGATAGTTGAAATTATCAGAGTAAATGCTAAGTATATAATTAAATATCAAAACTATAAAAAGTCCAATGTACACTTTTTCATACTGCGTAAAAACGAGAAACGCGCGAAATAAATATATGAAAAAAAAAACGTAAAACAAAAATATTTATTTTCAAACATACATACGTACATGATGTACATATGCATGCAACAATAATAAACGTAAATGTTGAAAAACACGCTCAAATTAGCGAAAAAATAGCTTTTTGTTTTAGCATAATAGAAAAAATTTCAAATTAAGTAGAAAAAAAAGTAAATTTGCTGTTAGCTGCGTAGTCAGCTATAATCAATACACATGCACGAAATATTTAGGTATATAACAGTGCATGTTTTGATAATTATTCGCATATACTACATGCCTAAATGCACTAAGGTGGATCTGTTACAAAAATTTGAAATTTTGAAGGAAAAAATATTTAAGTTTAGTGCATTGGAGTTTTTGAATAAAATTTTCATATTTTATTAAAATTAAAAAAAATAATAATAAAATTAAATGCAATAAAATAGATATATTTTTTACTTAAATTTTAAACATTTTTATCACTTCTAACAAATAATTTATATAAATAAATTAATTTTTTATTTTTAGATATTTTTTATTGCGCATCAATTTACGTACCACCTTAATATGAATATGTAAGCACTCACCTACCTACCTTTATGTGATTTTTTTTTACTTTTATTTATTTATTTATTTTTTTTTTTTGAAGAATATATTTAATCGCGAACCAGTCGTGCAAATACAAAGTCCAAAGTTCAGTTTATATGTGTGCAAAATTAGCATAATGAAATATGTTTATAGGTATGTGCGCGTAAACAAGCGTGTGTACAGCATACCGAACAGATAGTATAGGCAACTGACAATACAAAATATATGAAATTTTGAAAGCTTGTGCGGTTTTAGTTGAAACTGAAACATGCACACAAGTCAAATATAAAAATAATGCATATACAATCATTATATATACAGACATACATACATATATACATATGTATGTTTTTTCACATGCATTAAAAAAAACTATTTGAAAATATGCCTTTATTAGCACCTGCTAAATTGTAAATATTTGTAAAGTATATATTTACTCGTACATATGTATGTATGTATGTCAATTTTAAATGTAAAATTACTCATATAAACAGCAGTTTGCTAATAAATTTGTACTAATATGTACAAACGTAAGTGTGGAGGTATCAAAATATGTATTTACATGCACTTATACAGGTGCGTATACATATATGTACATATGTACCAACGTAAATAAGCATCACCCATTATGACTTTCGGACTTTGTTCGACACAGCTTTGATATCATTAGAGAGAAGAGTAAAAAAATGTAAATAAATAAATATACCAGTATATACAAACAAACAAAATTGTAATTTATAAGCGTGTAGCAAGAAATTTATATTTTTAGCGAAATAAATAATTAATAAACACGCCATATTGTTATCGGTTGATAGATGAGATGATGTAAGGCACGAGTTTATTACATTAATTAATGTACTTGTATGTATGTATTTCAATATTAGTTTGTTCTTTTTATATTTAATTTTAAACTAATCCAAATATTTTAATTTATTTTATATTTAATTATTTTTTTATTTTATATTTTTTTTTTTTATTATTATTTATTATTATTATTTTATATTTATTTATTTTACTTAATGTTATTTTAGATTAATAATTAATTTTTTATAGTATTTAATTCTATTTCATTTCATTTCATTTTATTTCTTTTCATTTCATTACATTTCATTTAAATTATTATATAGGGTGTTTTTATAGAGGTATAGAACTTTAAGTTGGCATTACTTTTCAAGATGGCGACCGATTTAACAGTTGTCAAGTGATTTATTCCCAGTTTGGTTTGGCAATTCATCATGAATAGACTCACGCCTGAACAACGCTTGCAAATAGTGAAATTTTATTTCGAAATAATGGTTCTGTGCGGAAAACGTATCGCGCACTACGTCCAATGATACGGACCAATGATTCCACCAGCCCATAAAGCGCACCAAAGAGTCAGTTTTTCTGGATGTAACGGTGTTTCAACATACACTTGAGGATTACCTTCACTCCAAATGCGGCAGTTTTGTTTGTTGACGTAGCCATTCAACCAGAAGTGCGCTTCATCGCTAAACATCGCTAAAATGGACGTAGTGCGCGATACGTTTTCCGCACAGAACCATTATTTTCGAAATAAAATTGCACTGTTTGCAAGTGTTGATCAGACGTGAGTCTATTCATGATGAATTGCCAAACCAAACTGGGAATAAATCACTTGACAACTGTTAAATCGGTCGCCATCTTGAAAAGTAATGCCAACTTAAAGTTCTATACCTCTATAAAAAACACCCTTTATTTTATTTTATTTTATATTAATCTATAAGACTTTAATTTAATATCAGTTTGCATATTTTATTTATTTTATTTTGTTTTATATTATTTTATTTTAATTTAATTTAAATTTATTTTATTTTATTTTATTTTATTTTATTTTATTTTATTTTATTTCATTTCATTTCATTTCATTTCATTTCATTTCGTTTCATTTCATTTCATTTCATTTCAGTTCATTTCATTTCGTTTCATTTCAAATTATTTTATTGTATTTTATTGTATTTTATTGTATTTTATTGTATTTTATTGTATTTTATTTTATTTTATTTTATTTTATTTTATTTTATTTTATTTTATTTTATTTTATTTTATTTCATTTCATTTCATTTCATTTCATTTCATTTCATTTCATTTCATTTCATTTCATTTCATTTCATTTCATTTCATTTCATTTCATTTCATTTCATTTCATTTCATTTCATTTCATTTCATTTCATTTCATTTCATTTCATTTCATTTCATTTTATTTTATTTTTTTTATTTTACTTTATTTTATTTTATTTAATTTAATTTTTTTATTTTTTATTTTATATTTTTATATTTTTTTATTTTTTATTTATTTTTTTTATTTTTTTTATTTTTATTTTTTATGTTTTTTTTTTCATTTTTTTTTAATTTACCTAATTTAATTTAGTTTTGTTTAATTAATAATTTTTTTCAAATTCACATAGTTATCAATTATAACAAATCTGCAATTACCAGTTCAAAGCGGTTCAAACTAAAAGAAAGTAAGCATGCATACATATATAAGCACTCCTCTGACTTGATGAATTTTCAATATCTTCAATTCTTTACTAATAACTGCGCACATACATATGTACATATGTTATGCATACTCCTGTGTATCCATGCATACATACTTATTGTATCTAGGTATAGGTAGATGTATTAGTTTTGCACAGTTGTTGTTTATCGCATACCGGCAAAATATTATTCGCTTAAACTGCAATTGACTTCAATTGAGTTCAATTTAGCAGCGATTACTGATTGCTGCTGTTTTGTTAGTGGCTTTTATCAAGCAATTAACGCAGTCGAAAAAGTAGTATGGAGAAGTTCCAGAAAAATAAATGATGGAAAAATGTGACGCAAAAAGTATGAGCAAAATATGACCGCTATGAAGATATCCCACGTATGCACATACATACATACATATGCATATGTATGTGAACTTTAAACGCAACTATTACCCAGCAATAATAAAATGATATAACAACAAATGGAATTAAATGAAATGAAATAAATAAAATGAAATGATAAATGTTGGGAAAGGAAGTAAGTTTAAATGAAAAATTAAATAACATAAAATTGAACAAAAAAAAATGGAATAACAAATAAAATATATTAATTTCAAATAAAATTAAGTATAATAGAATAAACACAAAAAAACAACAAACTAAACTATAAAATAATAATATAAGCCTAAGCAAAATAAAATACACTAGAATAAATTAAATTAAACGACTAAAAATTAGAAAACAAAATAAAATAAAACAAAATAAAATAAAACAAAATAAAATAAAACAAAATAAAATAAAATAAAATTAAAATAATAATTAAAAAATAATATATATATATAAATGTAATGAAATGAAATAAAATAGAATAAAATAAACTCCAATAATAGTAAAAAAAATTAAAATAAAATGAAATGTAATGAAATAAAATGAATGAATAATAATTGAAAAAAAAAATTAAAAATTAAAATATTAAAAAAAATATAAGTACAAAACAAGATAAATGAGAAAAAAATAAAATAACTTGAAATAAAATAAAATGAAAGAAAATCAAATAAAGTAAAGTAAAATAAAATAAATTTAAATAGAATAATAATAAATAAAAAATATATAAAATCAAATAAAAAAAATGAAATAAAATATAATAAAATCAAATAAACTAAAATAAGGTAAAATAAAAAGAATAAAAAATAAAAATAAAATAAATAAAATTAAATTAAATTAAATTAAAGAAAATCCAAAGTAAAATAAAATGAAATAAAATGAAACGAAATAAATATAATAAAGTAAAATGAAATAAAATTTACCAAAAATTAAATATTAAATAAAGCCACAAAAAATTATCTTAAAAAGTAATAAAAATAAAATGAATAAAAATTAAAAAATTAAAATTTAATTAAACTAAATAAATAAAGTTATGAAACAAAATCAATAGTTAAAAAAAACGAAATAAATTAATTAAAACTGCAAAAATTAATGTCAAATAAATTTAAACATAAAAATTAAAATTAAAAAAATGTGAAAAAGAAGAATGAAATAAAAAAAAGCAAAAACAAAAAAAAAATTAATGAAACATAATGATATTATAAAATAAAATCAACGAAAAAAATATAAAATAAAATAAATTACGGTAAAGAAAAATAAAATTAATATAAAATTAACTATATGCATATTGAAAAACATTAAGTAAAATGAAATGAAATAAAAATAAAAGTTAAATAAAGGAAATAAAATAAATGGTAAAGCTTTTCCAAAGTTGCGTAAGGTCCAGAGGTTTTAGCGCAATTCAAGATGCATTAGTTACCTAAGCCGATTTAAATATAGCTATAATATTTGTGTAACAACTGAACCTTGTTTTCTACGTAATGATATGAAAATCTAAAATAAAAACTCTAAAAATATACATATTTTATAAAATAAAATAAGATAATACGAAACGTAGCGTTCGAAAGAAGCATTATATAAAATACCGAAGCTTAAAAATTTAGCGTATCAGACATTTATTTTGTAATTTAAATCTCAGTTTAGAGTAACCAAATGACTAATAATAATAATGAAGAAAATCTCCAATGTTTCTAAAATGAATAATTAATCATTTTCCAGATTTACAGTCCTAAATAACAGTTACCTTATATAATCGTGTCAAAAAAAAAAAAATACCGTAATTGGCGGTTGGGATAATACTGAATCTAATGTGAATGTGCCGTTATTATACATATACATAGGTATATATACATACTTATGTATTTTCTTACATCCAATTACTGTAAAAAAGTGTTTGCCAAACTATTATAAACGGCTAAAATGATGATTTATTAATTTCTCCTTAAAAATCAATTAACGAGTTAAGAATTTGACGTACTTATGTACTATATATTTATGTATGTTTATAAACATGCATTTTCTAGTTGGAATCATATGACTGGCTTAAGCAGAAAAACATACAAATGCCTGTACATACATATACACACGTTACATTGTCATGCTATCCACTTCAATTTACTGCAGGGTATATATGTATGTATATATATCTAGTTAAAAGCAATTGTATTTGTAACCACTTGAATTTTTATACATATATATAGGTATTCATATTCCTTTTCAGAAATACATGTATGTGTATACGTACATATTAAAAATTTTCAAGTAGCTAACTTGAACGAACTACTCTCGCACTTTCTTAACATTCGCAGTATGTATAAGAGTATGTACTCTTCAAAGCGTATCACTATGTATGCATGAAGGTGCAACAAGATGACGATGACGACGACGATCTTGTTCCGAAAGCCAACTAGTCAGCCAGCTAGGCAGACAGCCAACCCAAAAGAAACGAGGGAGCCGGCTGTCATTAACATTCATATGGGTTAGTTATGTGTGAAAATGTGCAGAAATTGCATTAAAACTACATAAATATATGTAAGTATCTATTTGTAATGTAGGTAGAAGGTAGAAAAGGTAATAAAATATGCATAAATTTGGAGAAAATGGCCTAACTGCTAACTAAAAGTCCGTTAAAAAATATAAAATTCCTTAATTTTACCGCAAATTTCCAGTTACACGTTACCGTTTGTTTCAGTAAACTCTTTTATACATATGTACATATATAAGTATATAACTGCATATACTTCCAGTCGCAGATACCGTAAAGGTCACTGGCACATTTCACTTTTTTTCTTACACCAGCAGCAACAATTGTACGTACCTTTCACATTCTGGTAGACATCTTGACTTTTGTCCCATGCCGCGCCTACAACCGGCAATTTAATAATACGCTCCAGCGATTCTAAATGTGGCAGAAGATTTTGTACATCTTTGCTGTGTTCGACGACGGCACCGGCGGTGATTGTGCCATTTCCAGCACCGGCAATAGGAGTTTTGGTTTCATTTGCACTTGTAGCCATTTTATTAAATATATTTATAATTTTTTTAAATTTTTTTTTTTCCAAAAATTTTCTGTTATTTTTTTTTTTTTAAGTTATTGAACACTCACTTATGTAGAAGTTTTTTTTAATGTTTTTTGTTTTTCCCTTAAATGTTCACTTGCTGTTTTTTTTTTGTAATTGCACAATTTCACAGTTTTTTGCAACAGTAAAACTATTGGCAGAAAAAATGTTGTATATTTTATTTAATTAAATCAATTTAAGCACATTCAAAACGTTTCCAATATACTCTCACGTACGTATGCGACACGCTTCTGACTAGTCTGCAACTCTGCACTGGCGTATTATATGAAAAAGTAAGCAGGCTCATGTGTATCTTTATCGGCTGTGTGAGCGTGAGTTGTTCTCGTTTGTGCTCAAACGCAAATTTTTACTCAGAGCTGCTTTGGCGCTTGTTGCCAACACGATCCATCATACGATTATTCTGCTTTAACTTTGCTCCCACCTTATCACTCATAAATATATACATACAATACTCGTACATATAAGTTCTCTTTATTACGTGCTCCCCAATTGCATGTTTCGTGCTCTTATTTAGTTGTCGCAATGAGCGTTGAGTGGATTGAACTGCTAGCTGCTCACTACTCCCTCACTTATGAAACTGGTACACTATGGAGAAAAGGTGATCACAAAATTTTTAAAACAAAGTTTCAGAAGGAAATAAACACAACAAAAATTAAAAAAAAAAATCACTTGATTTACTTTTCATATTAAAAAGTGAGACTTAGTCCTTAAACTCTATTGATTATAAGAACCGAAAATTATCTTTCAGAAAATATACATGTGTTCAGCTTTGCACCATGTTTAAATTTAAAGTATAAATGGACTTTTAATAACTTCCAGTTTTACCTCATTTTGCTTTTATCACTGCTTTTGTGCGATGCGGCATACCCGCTATCACATTTTGCCAGGTTTTCTTTCCAAATAAATAGAACTATTTCCCTCAGACCATAAGTGTTATTAAGGGTTTCATCTAAGTTGCCTACTATGAACCAAAAATTTTCTATAAAATTGATATCTGGGCTTTGGGATGGCTACTCAGTCATTTAAAAATCTTGGTTATTAAATCAATTTATTACCATCTTCGACGAATTTTTATGGTCATTATCATGTTGAAAAATTACTTCCCTTTCTGGAAATTCCATTTGATCTACTGCTATTCGCACATTTTCATAGAGTTTAATAAAACTATTTTCGTCATTATCCTCGTATTTTCTCCAATAGTCCTACGGAAGTAGGAAAAGAAAAAGCAAGAAAAACATCCCGAAACCCTAAGCGAACCACCAACATATTTCACAGTTTCTATTACCTGATGATTTTGGATTGCATTGCCCATGTGTGACAAAAAATATTAAATTAAACACAGACACATCAATTTTGGTGAGCTAAAACCAGTTTTGGGGGCTGCAATAGTCGAGTGGTTAGCATTGCGTACTATAATTCGGAAGGCGTGGGTTCGAGTCCAGGTTCGAACAACATCCAAAATTATACAAAATAAATTTTTCTAATTGCGCTCCCCCCTCGGCAGGGATTGTCAAACCCTCCGAGTGAATTTCTGGCATGAAATAAAAAAGCCATTAGCCGTTCAGAGGCGGCTTAGAATAAACTATATTTCCCTGCATTTGTTGGTAAAAACATCAAGGCGCAAGACCAAAAAATTGATTTTTAGGCTGCTTGGCTGGCTTCAAAGCAATCAACTGTTTTGAAGTTCTTGACGTGTTCTCCCAGCTATTGCCTCTCTCTTTATCCTTTCAATTGCTTTTTCGGTGTCTTTGCTTATTCAAATAATAAAGATCAAGCCATGTATGCTGCAACTCGATTGGAGGATATCTTTGAATTTTTGGTATTTTTTTTTTTTCATAACCATAGTTTGAGAAATTCGTTATTCGGTAGTAATTTTTCTCGATGGCTTGCTTTCAAAAACTCTCTTTTTTATTTTTCAACTTTTTCAGTGGAAATTTTTATTAAGGCGTTAAAAAATTAACTGTATGAAAACCAAGTTTCAACTGAGCATCAGGCATTAATTATGTACAAATCAAAATGTGAATATCTCTTAATGGAAACTAATGAATACTTATATATTCGTAACTATATCCGAAGTATTAAGGGATGTAGAGGATGCAAAACTGAATACTTGTTACTTTGACATGTTAAGTGGAGAAAATTTGGTTGGTAAAGTTTAGTTATTGTTTTTGTCCTTTAATAATGTCCAATAACACTAATTTACGAAAAGCAAGTACAAAAGAAGAAACACATCCCCCTCGCGGGTTAGGGGTTCAAGAATTTACCCGTGCTAAGGCATGCCTGTCGTAAAAGGCGACTAAAATCCAATAGTATTTACCAGTGACAGTCGGGTCTTTATGCTGGAACGACACGAAGTTTAATCCAGCCAAGGACTGGCACACCCGCAATATTCCCAGAAGCATAATTTGGGGAATTATTCTGCGGTTACAGCAACAACAACAACAACAACAACAACAACAATAATAATAATAAACACGTTTACGATTGCGATTTAATATCATAATACATTAGCCTGGTATAATGGCGATCACAATTTTGCGATCACTTTTTCACCACAGTGTACATACAGTACATAAACGTGCATGAGTCTAACGTGTATTTCGGGAAATTCATTTCATTTATCACCTCATATGACAAATTTGGAGTTTTGGACTCAGAGTTCGCAGTTCAAGATTTGAGAGGGCGCACATACTGCTTAAAGAGTGAAACTATTGATATTATACGCGTGTATGTATGTATATTTATGGCTTGTTTGGAGATTATTTGCTCTTAAAAAATATTGAAACGCTCAATATGTTATGTCAATAAACTGGTATTTTCAATTCGATTCCGGCAAAACTTGAGTTGCCCACAAATGCCTGGAACTCAAAGTGTCTCACAGATAAAAAAAAAATGAAGCTGAGAAAGTTGCACAAATCAACTTTAGCAAACTAAGTATAGGCGTGCATACATATATACATATGTACATACGAGTCTCAAATACATACATATGTATGTATATACCAAAAAATTCTTATCGCACATTTTCTCAATATTTATACATAATACATTTTCTCTTAAATATTTTTTTCTTTTTTATCAAATACTGAAAAAATGTTTGTGTGTGATTAATGCGATAACCGCGTAACCACTTGAAATATTAATAAGATCGCCTCATATTTTCTTAGAGTATGTATTAAATTCCATTTAAACATATTTTTTTCGTTGAAAATTACTTGAACTTTGGAGCTTGAAAAGTGACGAAATCCACAATTTAACTACACGCTGTGAAATGGTTCGAATCAAACGGTTGTGCACAGTGCAACGAACTCATGCAAAACTTTTAGCTCGAATTTTTAATTTTTATTTTTTATTCAAAACTATTTTTTTAAATAGATCGGTACTAGAACCACTGCCCGGAAGAAATAATGTTCCTTATGTTAATTTAGGCAAAAAGTTATCAATTTACGGAATTTGTAGTAAATCGAACAATATATAAGACTTTTTCGTTCCCTTGTCCACATCCCGGGAAAAAGTAAGGGGTTTGCCAATAGGGTTGATATGATTTCTAAGTTTCGTCTTGACCATTTTTGATATTTTATAATCTGTCTTTTTTTTTCATTGTACTCAGTAATGTTTACAATTTCATCCATGGACTACCATAAACGTCGTGAAGTTGCTGATTTTGCCTTGGAACAACTTGAAAACGATTAATAATTTTCAAGAAAATTCACCTAAATTGTCAATTTGGTGTGGTTTTTGGTCTGGTGGAATCATCGGTCCGTACTTATTTCGAAATGAAACTGGTATCAACGTTTCTGTCAATGGAGAGCGGTATAGATCGATGATAACCAACTTTTTATGGCCACAATTGGAAAAAGTTGATCTTAACAACATCTGGTTCCAACAAGACGGGGCTACGTGTCACATAGCACGCGCAACAACCGAATTATTGCGAGAAAGATTTGGAGATTCGATTATTTCAAGAAATTGTGACATTGAATGGCCTCCAAGAAGTTGTGCATTAACACCATTAGACTACATATTGACGAAGTCATTGGTCTTTAGCAATAAACCAGACTCTCTTCAAGCTTTAAAAGTCAATATTGAACGAGCTATTCATGACATACGACTTGATTTAGTGGAAAAAGTGCTCAAAAATTGGGTTCATCGAATTCGTTCCTGCAAAGGAGGAAGGACAAGAGACAAGAGATTACGCGACCGGGAAATTTCCTCGCAGTAAAGCCATATTTACTCGTTTTGTGTGGCATGTGGCACAATCTGGTTGGAACCACATATGGTCCAAGTAAAAAAAAGTCGGTTATCACACGACCAAACGCTCCGAATTGACGGTGACAGTCTCGCCGTTGCCGTTTTCAAAGAAGTCAGGTCCAATCACACCTCCGGACCAAAGGGAACTCCAGAGAGTATGTTTTTTTTCGGGTGTAATGGCCTCTCTTCAATTACTTGAGGATTCTCTGGGCCCCAAATCCGACAATTTTGCTTATTTACCGAATCGAAGGAACGACGGCGTAGTGAATGTTCAGTTGGCTTCAGTTGTTGTGTGAGCTGAATTTTATGTGGATGTGGAAATACATCATAATATGTGTGTAAGAAAGTCACAGCTGTTGAGAGCGTCGAGAAGTATGGACATTCGGGTCTTCGGCTACACCTTCACTTACAGAAGCGATAGTTGAGGTGAAACGAAGCAAAGCGATAATGCACACTTATAATATCTGTAACCGACCCAGTCTCTTCAAATTGCTTTAAAATTTTACCAATCGCTTGAAGAGATAATAATAATAATACGCTAGCTATGATTTTGGAATTGTGATATTTAGAAGACTTATGATTTTCGCATACTGTGGTACCCCGCCTTTTTTATGGATTCGGCAGAGTAAACTCAGGTTCCTATCGTCACACATGCTTCAATCAGAACCATATTTCCCAAGGAAGCTGATGCATTTCAAGAAGAGTTATTCGCCGCAGTTGTCTTTTTTTCGTTGGTTAACTTTTTTACTTGGCGGATCGTAAGCCCGTACAACTTCGCTGTATGAATGTATACTAATTGAGACATGTTTCAATTCGGCTGCTTTCTTCAGGAATTATGGCTGCTGGCAACCGCATTTCTAGAGAACAGACTTGCAGTTAGACTTCAGTGAACCTTGAAACCGAATAAGTCGGAAATAATCCATTAAAGCTTTCTCTCTTTTAGCCGTGACCATGCCTTAAAATTTACCCCACATTTGCTTTCTACCCTGACACTGTGCAACGCATTTTAGCAACTTGACAACCAAAAATTATTGAACCAAAATTCGTGGAAGCTAATAAAGTTGAGTTTTTTTTATTTGATCTACTGCAACGACCACAATTTTATTGCAGATAAGTGTGAACGAGTTTGTGCATTGGATTAAACAAAATATTCGAACAGAGTACATAGTACTTGAACGAGTGCGTTCATGAATTGGCCTCATGGCGGGCAGTCATAACATGAAATTCATTTGTGAGTATTTTGCTCTTCGGTGCTTAGATGCAATGAAAGATTAGAAAAAGTCTGTGCTTTGATGTCGTGTGTCTGTTATATTTTAATAGTTAGCACTTTGTTCAAAATAAAAATTTCTTTAATCTTTCGCTGATTAAATTCTGTTCTAAACTAAAATGTGTTGAAATGAGAAATATGAAATTTGTAATATTAAATTATTTATTTAAGGACTGTGACTGGGATTGGACGAGTTCTTATCAACATGTGAGGCCTGCTCTCAAATATATATATATATATATATATTTATATATATACTTAGTAGCGACATAAATACTGTTACACACATTTTATGCTATAAAATAAAAAATAATGAATGTTTTTGGACCAATTTTTTTTATACATATTTATTGATATATATTGTATACAAAAAAGCAGTATTCATTCGAAATGCCCGCCTTTGGCCTTCACGCACGCCTCACGTACCTCTTTCATTGGGAAATTGGCCACACAAACGAATCAAAGCTCTCTTAAGAGAATCAATGTTGGGGTATCTTTTGTGGCAAACCATGTCCTCTAAAACTGTCCACAATTTGTAATCCAGCGGTTTCAAATCAGGACTGCCAGAGGGCCACTCTTCAGAGGAAATGAATGCCAGATTTGGGTCGTTTTAGCTTTATGGGCCGGCGCAGAGTCTTGCTGAAAAGTCCATGATTGGTTTTGGAACATGGAATGGTTAAGTGGTCTTACAACAGCTTCCAAAACGGTTTCTTGGTAAACTTTGGCCGATGTTTTGACCACTTGTTCGCAAAAATGCAAGTCAGTTACCCCATCATAAGAGACACCCCACGAAACCATGACTGAAGCTGAGTGATGACCTTTTTCGACCCATGGAATCATTTCAGATGCTTCCTTAGATGACCATGCATACATCCTATCATTTTGTTTATTAAATTTTTTCTGCACGGTAAACATTTTTTTATCGGTAAACAAGATTTTTCTGTGCAAGTTATCAGCGTGCTTCACCGAAAGACGTTTGCATTTTACCACCCAATTTTTTTCAAAGCTGCAGTCAACAAGTCCCAAGTCTTTTTTAATAATTCGACACATGGACTTTTGCGAAACATTCATCTCCCGGGCCATGATTTTCTGTTTTCGGAGCGGATTTCGCAGAATTCTTGATTTGACAGCTTTGATGACAGTCTCCTCCAGCAGTTTTATGCACCGCTAGATGAACATGCGACTAATGCCGAGCGGACGGAGTGTTTTGAAAATATCACCTTTTTTCATTTCACACTTAAAAAGCGCTATAACAGCGATACGGTTTTCATTATCTGACCATTCCATGTTGAAAGCACACACAATTTAGAATTCCCGATACAGACTAACGCTTTACAGGTTATATTTTATAAATCATATGGGAATTATGTGGTATGCTCAATTCTTCTATTGAAATGCGTGTGTTTAATGTTGTAACAGTATTTATGTCCCTACCAAGTATATACATATGTATATGCGCATATGTACTTGCCTACACTTTAATGATCACGTTTCAATAATTTACATAATCGTGCTTCTATTAAATCTTTTGAAAATCATACCGCATTTAAATGGGTAAGGGCGATCAGTCGGCATTAATTACTTGAGTATTTGAAGTAAAGAAAACAATCGAGATTTAGCATCTCTTGATTAATATATATTTTGAGCTAGTGTTAAAAAATAATTTGAATACATTCCATAATTAAATTACTGATTAATTAACAAATAAAATGACATTATTAGTCACAAACACTTAGACAGGAATATGGGTGTAAAAATTTAGTACATATAAAGAATCGAGAAGATAAAGGCCGTACGAAAAGTACAATGAATTGGTCCCGGAAAGCTATTGGGCTCATCGTTTCACGAAATATTGGTACCTATCAAAAAAAACAGTTCGATACTAAAAGTTTAAGAACCCTATGGATTAGCGTTTTCGAAAAAATTAAAATTTTCTCAACAGCAAGAAACAATATTTTTCTCAGAACCTTGTGAAGCGATTGCACTAAATTCTGAATATTATCTAGGTCACAATAGTAGCTTCAAAGAAAAAAATTAAGAGCTATATGGCATCAAAAGAGTCTTCACAAAAAAAGCGAGGTTACGTTCAAAATTTTCGTTATTTGAATTTTTAAGCAAGCTAGGATTGTGGCACAATTTCGAAATAATTTGTTTTGAAATCTCCATCCATTTTTTATAGATTATGAGTATTCTAAATTTTAAAAACGGTACGCCACACTTTAAAAAAATTACAAATTGATTTTTTTGGAAGCAATTTTTGAGTTTAATTCTTTTCACAGGAATTTTTCAAATGTTGTTTGTTGTTTTCATTAACATATTTATCGTATAAGCTCAGAACTTTGTTATTTCGGTTTTTAGTTTTTTCCATACGTATGTCGTATAGGTTTCGAAAATTTAGAATACTTACAAGTCTATAGAAAATCGTATGAGGAAGTTGAAAAAAATAGTTTCCAAAAAAATATTGGAATCGTAACATGTTCAAAAAATCAAATTACGAAAGTTTTGAATGTAACCACACTTGTTTTGAAAAATCTTTTGATACGATATACACAACTCTTAATTTTTGTCCTAGAAGCCAATATCATATACCCACAATTAGATCAATCGCTTCACTAAGTCCTGAGAAAATTTTTTTTTCTTAATGCTGAGTAAATATTGATTATTACGAAAACGGCAAAAAATCTTACGAGGGAAAGGTTTTGCCGCAGATTTATGGTCCTTTACGCATTCGCAACGACGAGTAACACACACGATGATTCGATGAGCTCCACAAAATCTACGACAGCAGTTACGCTGGCTAGGTCATGTCGTCTGTATGGGTTACAACATTCCAGTTTTGTAAATTTTCGCCACCGGAATAAGCAGAGGAAGAGAATGACATTCACACATTGGAAATTGGAGAGCTCCAGGTTTCACTTATTATTTCCAATTGGCAGCAAACAATGAAAGGGAGAAATGACTGGCGTGCTGTTGTTGATAAGGCAATTAAGAAGAAGAAATTTTTACAAAAATGTAGGCAACGGAGGTCGCCTATTTGTCAAGCTTCCGCTACCAGCAGGTGGCTGATATGCTGATATACTTCAAATGGCGCGAAATTGTCAAATTTTAGTCGAAAATAGTTATGTGGCGTCAGTGTTCTCTTTAGGTGACTGGAGTGTGAAATTTCTTTTAATATTTGCTTTAAACAAACATGACACAATCGCCTGATGAAACTATAAAAGTTCGTAAGTGTGTATGTTGACTATGCTTGACGATTTTTTTTTAATTTTTGCTTTATTCCATCGTAGTCATAACAAAAATAAATCGTTTCGTTTTAAGTGGAATATTTCAAGTATTAGATTTTTTATTGTATAGGCAAAGACCAACGCCAATAATAGCAACAAGTACTTATCAAAAGTGTCAATAAAACTCATACCAACGCCATCACATAACTAACATACATACATATGTATGTATGTACATAATTTATAATAATAAATTTTCACTCAACAATTGTTTTTTCTTCTTCTTTCTTTTATTTCATTGCCTGTTCAATAAATCATTTGTGCTATCAGTTTAATTGTGTTCTAAAGTTTCTAAATTTCAATTTTGCATTACGTGTTTTGCACGAAATTCAAATAAATACTTTGTACGAGTGCATATATGTACATATGTGTGTAGAACACACACACACACACACACACACACACACATATTTGCGTGAAAAAACAATAGGCACAGTTCAGAATTATTTCACCAAATAATAAATAAATTTCCGCTTAGAATGCAAACATATAACAGGTCAATTGAAAAGTCCCCGGCTTGACACATAGATGGCGCTACTAGAATTAATTAATTAGTGATTTTTAGTTAGACCTAACCTTCAGAAGGTGCGTGCATATATTTGACATCTATCGAATCATTAGTTTGTGAAATATAGCATTTTGAGCGAAGCCACTTTTGCTATTTTGAAAAAAAAATGGATAAAAAGGAATTTCGCGTGTCGAAAAAAATATTTTTTTTTTAAGGAAAAAATTACAGTTGAAGTAAAAACTTGGCTTGATGACGAGTTTCCGGACACTGCTCCAGGAAAACCAAGCATCAAGGATTGGTATGCTAAGTTTAGACATGGTGAAATTACCACCGAAGACGGTGAACGCCCAAAAGAGGTTGTTACTGACGAAAACATAAAAAAATCACAAAGTAATTTTGAATGATCGTAAATTGAAATTGAATGAAATGGTAGCCACTCTAAAGGTATCAACGGAACGTGTACATCATATCATTCGCGAATATTTTGCTCTGTGTATAGTGGGTGCCGCGCAAACTCACTTTTGATCAAAAACAACGACGAGTTGATGATTTGGAGCAGTCTTTGGAGATCTTCAAGCGCAATAAACGCGAGTTTTTACGCCGATGTGTGACAATGGATGAAATATGGCTCCATCGTTTCCCTCCAAAGTCCAATCGACAGCCATCGAAGTGGAGTGCACACAATGAAGCCACTCAAAAGCGTAGAAAAACGCAACAGTCGGCTAGCAAGGTTATGGCGTCTGTATTTTGGGATGCACATTGAATAATATTCACTGACTACCTTGCAAAAGGAAAGTCTACAACATAGCCGTTATTGCACCGTTTGAAGAATGAAATCGGCGAAAAAGGCCGCATTTGAGGGAAAAGAAAGTGATGTTTCACCAAAACAATGCCCCATGGCACAAGTCAGTGAAATCGATGGGAAAAACCATGAATTTGGCTCCGAATTGCTTCTACATCCACCGTATTCTCCAGATCTGGCCCCCAGCGACTATTTCCTGTTCTCAGATCTCGAAAGAATGTTCGTTGGGAAGAAATTTTCATCGAATGAAAAGGTAATCACTGAAACTGAAGCCTATTTCAAAGCAAAGGATTAATCGTACTACAAAAGGGTATCGAAAAGTTGAGGAGCCGCCATAATCAGTGTATCACCCTTGAAGGGAACTATGTTGAATAAAAAAAAACTGAATTTTGCCAAAAAAATAAATGTGTTTTCCCATGGTAGGCCGGGGACTTTTCCATTGACCTCTTAAGAGTGCATATATATTGATATTTTGAGTTTTGGTGCGCTCACCGGCAGTTTGACCTTCAAAAATAACACTACAAGACAAATAGTAAATTATACGGAGAGTATTTATGTACTTTTTTGAATTTTTTTTTAGATTTATTAATGCTCTTCGTACCGAAGGAAATATTGAAAAACGTGCGCTATTTCGGTTGATTGGCTGTTGGGCTGGTTAGCTAGCACACATGGCGCATATCAATTTTATTGCAAAATGCAAAATTCGGTTTCGATGGTTTTCTGTTTCAAAATTTATAACTTTGGTGAGTCTATCTCTTCATCTTTTGGTACTTACATACTTCGTACCAACTATTCTCTCGTACAGATCTGGCCTAGGTATGACAAGATCAGAACAAAGGACTAAAAAGGTCGAGGAAAAGTATATACATATAGACTTACAGTCACTATAGCGGGTCATTCAAAGAACATGGTTAAAAAATGGGCCTATAACATAAATATAGGAAAAAATAATTCACTTTCTCTGCCTATGTGCAACTCTCTCGCAAATTCGACCGAAAACACTTGGACTCCGTCATGAACCAAACCTTGAAGGGCTGTCCACAAAAAACATATCAGGATATAAGTAGTTTCAATGAGAAAATCAAATGGTTTGAGCATAACAATGAGCAGATATATTTAGATCTTACGATAGTGCTTCCAGCGCTAACTGGGACCGCGTTTCAAACTCATGGGTCAGTACTCCTACCTATATACCCACCTTTTTCTTTTTTTATTTTTGTTATTGTGGCGGTTCACTTAAAACAGCCTAGGGTCTGTTAAGTCTAGTCCAATTCATCGAGATCATTCAACGAGAAGCCCAGGAAACGTGCTGTTTCGACGAGCTCGAACCAGAGGAAGAGGGTTTAGATGAATCGATTTTAGTGGGCATGCAAAGCGATGGTTAGTATCGTGTGGGGGCTCATGACATGCAGGACGTACAGGTATGTTTGGGTATGAATTAAGTCGACTACAATATCGCCTATACGAAAAAGACTATTCATCTTCCACAAAACCTTCCCTTCGAAATGTTGTCATTCTGTGCCATTTGCAGGACGGGAATAATGAGCGAATTGTAGATTTTTGGAGCCAAGACGCAAATGCGCTGAGCATGTATGACAGGAGATATTTCGTCTTGACCGCGGAGAAACGAGAACTAACAGCGCAGTTGTTTAGGCCGATGATGTCAATATCATTTGTATACGCTAGTATTTGAAAACTTTTGTAAAATATTAAGCCTTTTTTTTAGCGCTGCAGCTCATATTAGTTTCTCTAGCATTGAATTGATGAAGTTTCATGTTAAAAGCTCCGATCTTAAAAGCTCCTGAAACATACTTTATTTTTTAATAACATTTTCGGGTATAACCTTGTAGATGAACTTTTCAAGATCTCCATACTCACGCTCTTCGCCTCTGTCGTTTCTGTTCTTGTTTCCCTCTTCAGCTCTCGGTATCTATTTCAAATTGACCGTGTTGCGGTCAATCGTAGCGTTGCAAGGTTGGCAGTGAGTTTTCTCGCAACTGCGGCGTAGCAATCTTCATGGCACTAGTCGATTAGAAAACGGTTTGAATGTCTATTGTGATTGCAGCTTTTCGATGGTGAATCTTTCCTGTGCTTGTTAATAGGTGTTCTTTGCTACACAGAGGCGGGCGAGTATCTTTGCTGCTGCGAGATAGTGATCTTCGGAGCGTACTCGCACATAGAACGATAAAGAAATGTTTCTAGGCATTCGAACGGCTAATAAATTTTTATGAGGAGCTCTTATTTCATGTTAGGAATACATTCGAAGGTTGGACATTCCCGTAGAAGGACGACTGCAATTAGAAAAATTTATTTTTTAAATATAAAGGATTATCCATTTAGTGGCTTCGAAAGTGCAGGGCTGTATTTTAACATCTGCCAAACTTAACTGCCAAACCAAACATGTTTTGTTTTAGTTAAGAATCAGGCATTTATGCAAATGGATCGCTTGGCAGCCGCACAACGCGTTAGAACTTATTAAAACCTACTTCAAAAATGGAGATCCAAACATGGTCACGTTTCGTGCTTTAAGAGGAGATTATAGTGCACATAATCGTCCAACTACTCAAGCAATTGGTAAAATTTTAAAGAAATTTGAAGAGACTCGATCGGTTACAGATATTGTAAGGCCTGTATATCATCGTTTTATTCGTTCCACCTCACCAAATATCGCTGCCGTACGTGAAGGTGTAACCGAAGACCCGAATGAGTATATATCTCGACGTTCTCAAATGCTGGTATTTTCTTACGGCACAATATGGCATATTTTGCACTTGAACTTACACCTACAACCATATAAAGTCAAGATCACATAGCAACTGAAGCTTGAAAACCAAGCAGTAATGCGATTATTCCAACAAAATTTACCTCATTTTCAAGACACCTTTGTCACTCCGCGGATACGTAAGTAAGATAAATTGTCGCAGTTTGGGCTCCGAGAATCCTCAAATAATTGAATAGAGGCCATAAAAAATCTTACAGTCTGGTGCGCTCCTTGGTCCGGAGGTGTGATTGGATCTTACTTATTTGAAAACCATAGCGGCGAGACCTCCACGGAGTGTTATGGTTGTATGATAATCGTCTTTTTTGGTCTGCAATTGAAAAATACTATATGGTTCCAACAAGATGGTGATACACCATGCCACACTCCAAGAGCGAATATGGCTTTATTGCGAAAGAAATCTCCCCCATCGCGTAATCTCTTGCCTTAGCGATATCAATTAACCACCGAGATTGTGCAGTTTGAAACAGCTGTACTTTATTTGTTAGGGCTCCGTAAATATCGTGTTTATGTGGATAAACCTCTAAATCTTGAGCACTTGAAAACCAACATTCGTCAGGTTATGACTGAGATACCGTCCAATGTGTGCCAAAAAGTGGTCGAAAATTACCTCAAACGGCTAGAAGTTTGCGAAATTCACGAGACGGTCATTTGATAGTGTTTAACCTGTAATGTCAAGATTCAAACTTTATAATAAAAAGGGAATTTCATGAAAAAATTTATTTTAAATGCATTTTTCTCCATTTACATATATTGGAAACCTCAATATGGATAACCCTGCATTTGCATAATAAATGACTTTCATTTGTAACTATGTACGTGAACGGGCACTGTATATAAGTACATTTTAAATTACCATTTACAAATGTATATACAAATTAACAGTAATTTAAGTAATTATCTAATTTATCTCACTATTATTACTTACTTACCTACTACTCACTACTCACTACTTGAAAATTCCATAAATTTGTGAAATGTTTTGCATAAAATGCACTATTATTTAGATATTTAACACAATTAACACGTTTGTAGGTATGCATGTAAGTGCGTGTATACATATGTACGCACGGTTGTATTTATGTGGTTAAGTTTGTCGCAATTTACAATGCATTTGTCGATATCAATTTGTGGGCATTCATACATATCAACTGTGTGTGCAAGTATGTACTCGTACATACATATGTATGTATTTTAGTAATTTGCATTTTCTCAGCTCAGCTCAGCACAGTTCATTCGTAAGTGTTTCAAAGTTCATTAAAGTTTGTATTTATAAACACGATTAGACGACAGACGAGCGATCAATTACTCCACTCACCGATAAGTGTTGATTTTCTTTAGATTTGTTGTTGTTGTTGTTGTTGTTGTTGTTGTTGTTGTTGTTGTTGTTGTTGTTGTTGTTGTTGTTGTTGTGTTGAAACGCTTGGTATTTAAATTGAAAATAGTTATTACTTGCTTAAACTCTAATATCTATAATTGCATACATATGTATGTATGTACGACGGATGTTTGTATGTAAAACAACGGTTTAGTGTAATTATAATAAAATTTGTGATTTTTTTTTTTAAATAAATTTGTGAGGATCACCAAAAATTTAGGTTCAATCAGATCTTCTATTATATCTTAAGTTAAAAAAGGCTGATTAGCAGAGCATGGTAACGTGCGGAGGTTGGGTTTGAACACTGGTCAGATAGATCAACATCCAAAATTATAGCAAATACAGGGTTATCCATTTTGCAATTTCCAATATAAATGCATTTAAAATGATTCTTTTCATGAAATTCATTTTTTATTATAAATTTCGAACCTTAACATTATATCTAAAACACTGTATCATTCAAATAACCGCCTCGTGAATTTTTTCTAACTTCGATCCGTTTTTAGTAAATTTCGACTAATTTTTCGCACATATTTGGAGGTATCTCTGCCATAACTTAAAGAATGTTGGTTTTCAATTTCAATTTTCAATTTCAGTTAAAGGTTTACCAGCATAAACACAGTCTTCCTTACACAAAAAATGTCCAACGGTGTCAAATCACACGATGTCGGTGGCCAATTGGCATCGTCAGGACGAGAGTTTATACGGCCGGGAAATTTCTCACGCAATAAATCCATATTCGCTCGTGGAGTGTGGCATGTGGCTTCATCTTATTGGAATCACACATATTGTCCAAGTCGTGTTCTTCAATTGCAGGCCAAAAAAAATCGGTCATTATACGACCATAATGCTCCTAATTGACAGTGACAAGCTCGCCGTTATTGTTTGCAAAAAAGAAAGGTCCAATCACACCTCCACTTCAAATAGCGCTCCAGACAGTGAGTTTTTTTTTTTTTGGTGCAATGGCCTCTCGTCAATTATTTGAAGATTCTCGAAGCCCCAAATGCTACTATTTCGATTATTTACGTATCCACCGAGTGAGAAACATGCCTCAAAGATGAAGAAAATTTTGTTGGAAAAATCACGGCCCACTGCTTGTCGTTCAAGCCCCAAATTGACGTAACTACGGCGTTTTGAATGGTCAGCTGGCTTTTGTTGTTGTAAGTCCAAGTGCAAAATACGTCATAATGCACCGTAAGAAAGTCACAGCTCTTGAGAACGTCGAGAAATGCCGACATTCGGGTCTTCGGCTACACCTTCACTTACGGCAGCGATATTTGTTGAGGTGGAACGAGCAAAACGATGTTACACAGGCCTTACAATACCTTTAACCGATCCAGTCTCTTCAAATTTCTTTAAAATTTTACCAATCGCTTGATTTGTTGGAGGATTATGTGCACTGTAATCTTCTCTTAAAGCACGTGGCCACGTTTGGATCTCCATTTTTGAAGTAGATTTCAACAGTTTTAACGCGTTATGCGTTTGTTTAGCGATACATTTTCTTAAATGCCTTCAACTGAAACAAAACAGGTTTGGTTTGACAGATGTCAAAATACAGCCCTACACTACCGAAACCTCTAAATGGATAACTATTTAGTTTCGTGGTATTCAAAAGTCGATTTCCAGTGGAGCTTTTCCGTCAATTTGTGGTTTGTGTTTTCATTTTTTGCTCAAAAATGGAGGAATTCACAGTATTAAACCGACTCCAGGCTTTCTCTTGCCTGGAATCGAGCCTTTGACCCTTTGGGGAATAGCACTTATTTGGCCAAAGACTTTTGATATTAAACCAGAGCGCTTATTCATTATTAGTTTTAACAATAACTGTATTGCAGTCAAAGAGATTTGATGGATGACACCAGACCCTTTGCGAATTTTACTACAGCATTCGAGTAAAGGAACACAAATATCGTATTGGAATTGTGGTGAATAGAGACACCATGAACTAGCATACACTCCCCCGGCTGAGTGTCTAGGCATAATCTACATCAAAGCGTGAAAACACACAGAAAATTTCAGTCTACATAAAAAAAAAACTATCCGAATGAGCTGAGGCTGATGTAGTGATCTGGGAACCGAAAAATAATGCGCTAAAGTGGCAGATTCCATTACGATCAATCACTTTGTCTGTCAACGGTTTGGAAATATGGAGGATAATAATGTGTCATAGCTAGAAGATGTTTGATGGAAGACGTCCTAGTCAATCCACACTTCTTTATAAATACCCTAATGGAACGGAAGTCTTTCTTTAACCACTATGGATAGAGCTAGAATTTTTTTTACCTATGCTAACAATGTGGCATATGTCAATGTTTCTGCTTCAAATATTAGGACGAGCTTAGGAAGAGAGACTTGTAAAGTTTGTCCTTCATTCATCCACAGACGACGTTACCTTTTAATTGTTTAGTCAGTTCGAGGTAACTGTGGGTTTATACATTTCTTTTCAACATTAAGTTAAAGAAATCCCACCAAAGTGATTTACTTAGTACAAATATTGAAATCGTAGGGGTCGGGCCCTGCCATGTTACACCGGAAATTCTCGTGTTGGCTTGGACAATAGTAAAACCTTCGTAAAGCCTTCGTTCATCTGTTTCTGCACACAGGCTGAGATCTTTTCATGTCCTCGCCATCACATTCGAACAGTTTAGTTAGTAGACCATCGGCTCTCGTCATTTTTTTCTTGTGTCAGTTCTACAGGGATTCGACATTTAAGCGAACTGGAGAAATGTTTCTTTTAATAGTTCCATGTGCTCCGCTCTAAAAGCCTTCAGTAAGACGACCCACGTCCTCATATAATACTTGAGAACTCTTCCTGACAGTCAATAGTACTTTGTGTACCTCAGTTTTACTCTCTTCTATTCACGTTTCCACTACGCACACTTTGTGCTCGACATTTTTCTTATGATATGGACTATGTCTTCTGCTTTACAACAGCGTGATATCTCGAAATTCGATTTTTTTTTAAATGGCGACACACAGTTTATTTCTATTAAGCTATACCGGGGTTTAGGACATACTGTTTAACACACAGAGGGGGCTTAGTATTTTCGCAATAACAAAACAAAAAGGGATCTGATTGCATTGGACACGGTAGATTACGCTTTGTTGAAACAATGGAGACATGGCTTCGGTCCACGATAAAATGGCACATACAGTCTCGAGTTTTAAGGCACTACAGTCTATCGGCTTCAATTCATTTCAATTTTAGTTTACGCCACATTTGTAAGATGGTGGTCTTAATCTGAGCAGGACCTTTGGGCACTATAAATATTGGAAACAGTCTTCGTCTTCGTACTTTAGCTCGATTGTTCCATACCCCAAAACTGGAAAGTGGTGATCAATCTGAGTCATGGGGCATATGTAAAGGAGAGTAAAAAATTTAGCACATAATTCCAGATGAAATACAAACCTAAAAGGTCAATTAAAAAGTTCTCGGCCTCACGCTTAGATGGCGCTACTAGAATTATTTAATTAATGAATTTCAGTTAGGCCTAACCTTCAAATGACGCGTGTATAAATTTGGCAGCTGTCGGATCATTAGTTTGTGAATTATAGAATTTTGAGTGACCCAACTTTGGTTATTTTGGACGCCCAAAAGAGGTTGTTGTGGAGGAAAACATCAAAAAAATCCACTAAATGATTTTGAATGATCGTAAATTGGAATTGAATGGCAGCCACTCTAAAGATATCAACCGAATGTGTACATTATGTTATTCAGGAATATTTGGGTACGTGGAAGCTCTGTGTAAAGTGGGTGATTCCGCGCGAGTTGATGATTCCGAGCAGTGTTTGAAAATGTTCAAGCATAGTAAACCCGAGTTTTTGCGACGATATGTGACAATGGATGACATGTTTCGTTCCATTCCGAAGTTCAATCGACAGTCATCCGAGTTTACTGCACACGTTGAACCCGCTCCAAAGGGTGGAAAACGCAACTTTCAGCTCCTAAGGTTATAACGTCTGTATTTCGGGATGCGCATGGAATAATTTTCATTGACTACCTTGACGAAGGGAAGGACCATTAAACAGCAACTAGTGACATAGTGTTATTGGACCATTTAAATAATGAAAACGCCAAAAACGACCGCATTTAGAGAAAAAAGTGCTTTTTCCCCCCCAAGACAATGCATAGTGTCACAAGTCAGTGAAATTGATGGCAAAAATCTATGAATTGGACTTTGAATTGCTTCCGTATCCACCGTATTCTCCAGATCTGACCTCCCAGCGACTATGTCTTGTTCTCAGATCTCAAAAGAATGCTCGCTGGGAGGAAATTTTGATCGCATGAAGAGGTGATCGCCGAAACTGAGGCGTATTTTGCAGCAAAGGACAATTCGTTCTACAAAAATGGTATCGTAAAGTGTAAAGAAGGTAGCTATAATCAGTGTATCACCCTTGGAACTATGTTGAATGAAAATGGACTTGTTACATACATACATCTTCATATTTTTCACTATCCATGAAAGTAAATAAAGTAACTAATAAATTGATAATAAATGCCTGTAAAGTAATCTTATTTGTGGAACAAAGTACAAATCCATAAAAAGGCTTGATATACGATTAAATGCACTCAGTCTCATACTACATACATATGTATATGTATGTATATGTAATCATACACTTGTTAAATGCGCATAAAAATATAAAAAACAAAAACACATTGTCAAAGCGGTTGGTTGGTTGGTTGGTTCGTTGATTGCTTGGGAAAATGGAAAGTTCCAAGGCACTTCAACGAGCGTCCAGAAGAATTTCGATATCAGCGGAAGAGTTCTGCTTATGCAGCCGATAAGAAGTCTTATCAACTGCATTGCAGTCTTAAATATAATATCATTTATACACATACATACATATGTATATATAACAATATTAAAAAATGAAGTTGCATGCGAGTACTTTTGAAAATTTTTTTCCAAACCTTTAAAATGGACTTTAATCTCGAATTTTTTATTTATTTATAGTTTCCCCATATTTTTAATTTATTGTTTTTCACTGATCGACGGCCGCAATAGTCGAGTGCTTATCAGTGCGTACTGCCGGGTGAAGTGTCATGGGCTCGAATTTTCTCCAGACCAATATTTAAAATTATGGATGAAAATGAATTTCTGCTATGAAAAAAGAAACTCTAAAAATCAAACGCAATGACAATGCTCTTCCCTTAAAGGACTTTGACAAGCTTTATACCATTACTTTCATATGCCATCACCCATATTGAGACCCAGCATTCATTATTGGATAATATTCGACCGAATAGACCACATCCAGCACGCCAGTGAAGAAAAGACCGTGGAGAGTCGATTCGGTGGCATTCGCAGCAACACCGACTGACGTATGGAACGACTGGACGCATATTACGTCGAGATCTTAAATTGAAAGCGTACAAAATACAGCTTGGGCAAGAACTGAAGCCGCTCGACCGTCCCAAGCGACATTGCTTCGTTCTGTGGGCTCTTGAAAAGTGCCAAGAAGATCCGACTCCAGAAAAACCATCGGTTTGGTGTGGTTTGTGGGACGGTGGAATTATCGACTCATATTTCTTCAAAAATGATGCCGATGAGAACGTAACCGTCATTGGCGATCGATATCGCGCCATGATAACCCACTATTTGATGCCTAAAATTGAAGCTCGTGATCTCCGCGAAATTTGGTTTGAAGAAGACGGCGTCACTTCCCACACGTCGCCTAAGTCAATAGATTTATTGAGAGAACACTTCGGTGAACATGTAATTTCATGTTTTGGGCCGGTCGATTGGCCACCAAGATCGTGTGATATCTCACCGTTAGACTTTTTCCTGTGGCGATAGGTAAAGTCTAAAGTCTATGCGGATAATGCCACTTCGATTCAGGCCTTCTCGGAGCAAAAAATTACGCTTGTAATTCGCCAGTTACCAGTCGAAATGCTCGAACAAGTCATCGAAAATTGGACTCAACGGATGGACGATCTGAGACTAGCCGCGGCCAACATGTAGGAGAGATAATCTTCAAAAAGTCAATGCCAAAGAATGTTCTTTCGAAGGATAATAAACATTTCCCTTCAGATTTGAATATTCTGTGTTTTTTTCTTTAAAAAAGTAGGGAACCACGAAATGGATCACCCTTTATTTACGATCGTACGGATATGCCAAATGTCTTAAGTGCAAGCGACCGCGTTGTGCTCCTGAACCTCCACAATCTATTAATTTTGTTTGACAGAAAATCTCTTTGTAACTGCATAAATATGTATGTATGTATTTATGTATGTATAAGCAATTCATTTCTAAGGAAAAAATTCAAAATTTTCCAAATATACATACATATATGTATGTATATAT
This sequence comes from Neoceratitis asiatica, assembly GCA_030068015.2. NCBI lineage: Eukaryota > Metazoa > Arthropoda > Insecta > Diptera > Tephritidae > Neoceratitis > Neoceratitis asiatica. The sequence goes on along the minus strand of CM061525.1, from coordinate 81,618,019 downwards.
GTATGTACATATTTATATCTATCTATGGATAGAAATTGTATTATAAACGCTACCTAAATGGATGCTTATATACGCATGTGTATATGTACATAAATTCTTACATATGTTGTATGTGTGTATGTATTAATGTATGTATGTATGTATGTATGTATATACTGTTATCAGCTGCTTGCAGTTGGAAACAAATAGATTTTTAAATACTTCTGGAACATCCATGCAAACGCACTTATCTACCATATGCAAGTCAATACATACAAACATACTTATTTATGCGCATATGAGAGTATACTTAACTGTACATACATATTAACACACTCATTATAGGTTATTGCTGTACATACATACATACATGCATACATTCGTATTTATTACTAAAATATAATTTCCATTATAAACGCTTTCATTTATAATAATTATATGGGGAATCGTGCATACTCGTATGTATGTATGTATGTATGTATTTGTATGCTTTTAATTGTAGTCTTTGTTGATAAAACCAATGAGTGCTTATCAAATAAATAGTCTCGGCTATGATTTTTTTTCTCGTAAATTCTTGTTTTTTTATATATACAAACATACATACATATATACATACATACTTATGTGTGTACGAGTGAGTTCATATCAACATTATTGAGTCGATTTTGTTTTTCCACAGCGGACATTATATATGTGCATATGTGCACGTAGCTATGTGCATACATACATATGTATGTACATATATATTTTCAATCTGTTCGTCTGAGGCATGGCATTTTCACAGCGACAACAAAACTATTATTTAAGTATGTAAATAAATAAAATCGTATGTTTGTATGTACATATGTATGTAAATATTGTCTGGACTTTGCACCGTATGAAGTCAAGAGTTGATTACTCTTGATTTGTTGTAAAAATGTAAAAAAAAAACCCAACTCATATCGTTTATTTTAAATATATTTATAGAAAAATCATAAAAACAAATGTAAATTACGAGCAAATGCTTGGATTTATGTACATTAGGGTGGTTAAATACATATATAGAATTTTCTATTTTTGCAACATTTTTATTAGCATTTTCGTTTCTATATAAAATTTTAAGAAATTTTTTGGAATTATAATCTCCTGCGGTTATTATAAAGGATGATCCTTTTCGAGATTCCCTACTTTTTTAAAGAAAAAACACAGAAAAATCAAATTTAATGGGGAACGTTTATTATCATTCTCAAATGGTCCATCCGTTGAGTCCAATTCTCGATGACTCGTTCGAGCATTTCGACTGGCGAATTACACTCGTGATGTTTTGCTCCAAGGCCTGAATCGAAGCGGGATTGTCCGCATAGACTTTAGACTTTACATATCCCCACAGCAAAAGTCTAACGGTGTGATATCACACGATCTTGGTGGCCAATCGACTGGACCAAAACGTGAAATTATCTCCTCACCAAAGTGTTCTCTCAATAAATCCATTGATTGATGCGATGTGGGGGAAGTGGCGACTTTTTGGCGTCTTGTTGAAACCAAATGTCGCGGGGATCATGAACTTCAATTTCAGGCATCAGATAGTCGTTTATAATGGCGCGATAACGGTCGTCATTGACGGTTAAGTTCTCGCCGGCATCACTTTTGAAGAAATATGGACCGATGATTCCACCGGATCACAAATCACACCAAACCGTTTTTTTTTCTGGATGAAATGGAAGCTCTTGAATCTCTTCAGGTTGATCTTCGTCACAAATGCGTCAATTTTGCTTGTTTACATATCCATTGAGCCAGAAATTGGCCTCATCGCTAAACAAAATTTGGCTCGAAAACGTCGGATCTTCTTGGAACTTTTCAAGAGCCCATAGAGCTATGCGATGTCGTTGGAAATGTCGGGCGGCTTCAGTTCTTGCACAAGCTGTATTTTTTACGCTTTCAATTTAAGATCTCGACGTAAAATGCGCCAAGTCGCTACATACGTCAGGCCGAGCTGCTGCGAACGTCTTCGTGTACACTCTCAACTACTGCCGCTACACTTTCTTCACTGCGTGCCGAACATGGTCTCGGACGAATATTATCCAATAATGAATGCTGGGTCTCAAGATGGGTAATGGTGTTGCGAATAGTGCGCTCAGTATGCCGATTATGTTGACCATAGATTGAGCGAAGCGCGCGAAACACATTCTTTACAGAACATGAATTTTCGTAATAAAGTTTAATGATTTGTAAACGTTGTTCAGGCGTAAGTCTTTCCATTATGAAATGCCAAACAATATTGAACAAAAATAACATGACCACTTGACACGACTCACGCGTGATCTGTCAAAAAAAAGGCAATTGAAAAGAGTACTTGTACTTGGATCACCCTTTAAAAGGTTATCCACTTAGTGGTTACGAAAGAGCAGGGCTGTGTTTTGACATCTGTCAAACTTAACTGTCAAACCAAACATGTTTTGTTTTAGTTAAGAATCAGGCATATATGCAAATGGATCGCTTGGCAGCCGCACAACGCTCTAAAACTGTTGAAATCTACTACAAAAGTGGTGATTCAAACGTGACACGATTCGTGCTTTAAGACGAGATTATGCTGCAAATAATCGTCCAATCACTCAAGCAATTGGTAAAATTTTGAAGACATTTGAAGAGACTGGCTCGCTTACAGGTGTTGTAAGGCCTGTGCATCATTGTTTTGCTCGTTCCACCTCAAATATCATTGCTATAAGTGTAAGTGATGCCGAAGACCCGAATGTCGATATTTCTCGACGTTCTCAAGAACTGTGACTTTTTTACGGCACATTATGGTGTATTTCGCAGTTGGACTTACACCTACATCCATATAAAGTCCAACTCACATAACAACTGAAGCCAGTTGACCCTTCACAACGACGTAGTGACGTCGATTTGCGGCTTGAGCAACAAGCAATGGACCGCGATTTTTCCAACAAAATTTTCTTCAGCGACGAGGCACATTTCTCACTCGGTCGATACATAAATAAGCAAAATTGTCGTATTTCGGCTCCGAGAATCATCAATTAATTAATGAGAGGTCATTACACCCAAAAAAAAAAAAAAAACTTACTGTCTGGTTCGATCTTTGGTCGGGAAGTGGGATTGGACCTTATTTCTTTGAAAACGATAACGGCGAGTTTGTAACTCTCGATTCTGAGCGTTATGGTCGTATGATAACCAACTTTTTTTGGTCTGCGATTGAAGAACATGACTTGGACAATATGTGGTTCCAACAAGATGGCACCACATGCCTTACAACACGAGCGAATATGGCTTTATTGCAGAGAAACTCTTCTTGGAGATGTCAATTAGCCACCGAGAGCGTGTGATTTGACACCGTTGGACTATGTTTTGTAGGACTATGTGAAAGACCATGTTTAGGCGGATAAACCTTTAACTCCTGGAGTACTTGAAAACCAACATTCCTTAAGTTAGGGCTGATACTATCTAGCATCGTCGATCTCTTTCGTGTCGTTTTCCTCGCATATGGCAACCAGCATTGGTCTGCTGGCTTTATTTGGTTTCTCATCATATATGAGTTGGCAGTCATCTGTGCTGGATATGGCTCAACGCACCATAAGAGTTTTTGGCTCGGCTCTTCGTGTGGAGATATCCTTTGCAGGTATCAGCCTCAATTTTAGTGCGATAAAAGCATCACTATTTAGCGAAGAAATTTCAATGAGCCCTGTTCTGCGCATTTAGTGATCTATATCCCCTTAGGGATTCCGAAGAGTCAAACTCCGGATGGGGACCCGCCGGGTTAGCGAGCACAAATCCCGAAACTAAACTCGACAACATAACGTCGATCTCCACCCATTTCTTCTGGATGATCGCCAGCTATGTGAAGTTTGCGCACACTACTGCTACTTGATGGTAGTCTCGGTTCATGTCACTATAATGTCTTGCTGCTGTGGTTTTCGGCTCGGTCCCATCGTGCAAGGATGACTGCCCTCTGGTTCCGGCTGTTTCTCACTTTATTGAGGGATTTCTTCCGCTTTTTTCCTCTGGTTTACTTTACGCTGCCAATATACTTTGGTTGGTACTCATAGCAGCTTTTGAGGAGGATGGTAGTATGGAATTGATTGGTAACTGTGTACACTGTATCTACTGCTGTAGCTTGCTGCGCTTTTAATCGTCTCTTGACTGGAGGCGAGAAGAGTGTCTTGTTGTTGTTGTTGTTGTAACCGCAGGAAATTCCCCAAATTTGGCGTGGTAGTGACAGTCCTTGGCCGGATAAAAATCCAGGTCGTTCCGATATAAAGACCCGACTGTCGCGAGAACTATTGGATTTTAGTCGCCTCTTACGACAGGGTAAATTCTGGAACCCCTAACCCGCAGGAGGGAGAAGAGTGTCTTCATCGGACTCTGTTACAGGTCTCGGAGTCCGATATCTTGTCGTTGTCCCTGATTCCGTAGATGTTGTCTTCAAAGTATCTGTTGTAGTCATTATTTTTGCCGTTATGCGTAAGAGAAGGACTGTATAGCTCCTACCACGCCTGGACATCGGAGGGAACCATTCACAATCAGCTACTCAGCACGGGTACGTCGACATCTTGACTTAGAGTGGTGTTGGTGCGGGTTTCCTCCCATTTGTCAAAAGCAAGAAGTGAGTGTAAGACCAAGAGATCTATTCATCTACTTCTTCCTAATGGGAACTGCAAGGTTTTCCTCTTATCTCGTAACTGATATAAAATGTACTTTTTCTATATAATTTCATTTAGAATAAGAATTTGTCTGCAATGTAGCTCCAAAAATTTTCTCCCTACTAATTGACTCTCCCTAATGTGTGTAGTAAGCCGAATGTTAAAAGTATTTATAAATCCGAAGAAATTATAAAAACAATCATGAAAGATTATAAATGGCTAAACTGTTTATATATTCTTATCGCACTCAGCCGGCATTTGTAACCGGCTCCGAGCTTGAAAGCTCGCCTAACTTACATAAGTATATGTCTGGAACTGTCGGTAGAGTCTTTGATCTTTTGTGATGTAACATTTAAAGGTCTAAAGAAGAATAACGAATGGTTTCACTAGTCGGTAAATTTGGAGGTAGAATTCCAACAAAAATCTAAATCCTGACATGAAATTGGCTCCCGCCACCTTATTGTTTTTCAGGCGGGCGCAAAAAGCGATACTTGCTCTTCATCATAATCGGGTATTGGAACACCTGATCCATGGTCATCGATATGGAATTCACCATCACTGGGTGTTGCATTTTCACTACCATTCAGCAGGAACTGGGGCCTTCATAAATTCAGTATACTCTGGACATCGGTTAATCTAGTAACCTCCTTGGTTCCTGCATGAATATGCTCAGATACCGAAACTTGTGTAAGTTGCAACATCTTTCCGCATCATTTTCGAACATTGCCCCAATCGACCAGCTTCTCGAACTATCCATACTCACGCTTTTCGGCCTCTTTCTTATTTTATCAGCAATTACGTCTTATTTCTCTCTTCAGCTCTTGGTATCGAACCCACGCCGACCTTTGCGATTTAGGCAGTCTGTTTTTTTCACAGCGACATGGCTATCCTCATCGTACAAGCTGGTCTCTTGAACTACCTTTCCAACTGTACGTAGGGAGCTTGAAATGTCAGCTCATAGTTTCGTTATACCGAGCTGCTGGTGAGTACTCTTAGAGAGTAGGAGTGCTAGTCGAGTTGAAAACCGTTTCGCTGTCTATTGTGATTGCAGCTTTTCGGCGTTGATCCTTTTTTGACGGAAATTCTTTGCTGTACAGAGGCAGGTGCATATCTTTGCTGCCACAAGATAGTCGTTCAAGTCGATGTTGTCTTCGGAGGTAAACACGTTAAAAACACTGGTCGCATGTCGTCAGCTATCACAACATGATCAATCTGATTGCGAGTTTTTCAATCCGGAAATGTAGCCAAGTAGCTTGATGAATTTTCTACACATTATATAAAATCATATTTAGGGGCCCCGACGAAGTCCATCAGACTCAACACGTTTGGGGATTTTTTGTCAAGAAGGTTGAATTTTCCGATAGTTTTGCCGAAGCCACCTGCTTTACTCACCCTGATGTTAAAGTTTCCAAGCATTATTTGGACATTCCGACGGGCAGCGATCATAAGTACCATCCAGGCACTTATAAAAGACATCTTTGGTTACATCGTCGTTTAATTCCGTCGGGGCGTGTGCGTAAATCAGCGATATGTTGAAGAACATGGCTTTGATGTGGATTGTGGAGAAACGTTCATTAAATGGAGTGACCATTTAAGAGGTCGGAAATTCCAGTTAAATGCCCCTAAATTATAGTGCTTAATGCATTTGCAGCCGTCGTCACCATTAGGGGGTCTCTCTCTTCCGTGGTTATGGCCTCTTTTTTATTGAAGCTGGTTTCTAAGAGGGTGGGTCTTAAACACAGCGCACTACCTCGATAGGTTGGGCTAGCAAGTTTGGATTTTGCACAATTTGTGTAGCGAGCTGTTTGCTTCAAGACCGACAACCGCTCACAGCCGCACCTCTGGTGAATAGACTCATCAATTTTACTTCAGCGAAGCCTTAAACCGAATATATCGGAGTGTCTCCATTGAAGAGGGATAACGCCTTACTACTGTGCTCTCTTTTAGTTGTAACACAAGGCTCCACATAAGGGTTGCTCACGTTTCCGGGGTGCGCGACGAGTACGCAAGAGTAGGAGTTGAGTATAGCACGGCGACTGGAACTGCTTATCCAGAAGCACCACATTCTGAAAGTTTTACTCGTATAAAATTTAGGATTCTCGGTATTCTAGAGAAGAATTTAATAAAACAATCCGTCAAATTATCAAACCATCAATACCCCTTAAGACCTCTTTTCTTCAGGCTAAGCACTCCCGTTGTGTTCATGCCCAGTTTTCCACATCTGCAAGTAAATAAATTCAGCTGTAAAACTGAGTTGAACAATGTCATTTCATATACAATATATGTATGTATGCATATTTACAAATATATACATGTGTATGCATGTATGTATGTACACATAGCAGATATACATACATCTGAGAAGCATTCATCATAAAAACTCATCTCAGTTATTTCCAGATCGTTTTGAGCACCAAAAATTGAATAAAGTAAATAAAAACTCTCTCATTTTTCTCTCTTCTCAGCAACACTCTTAAGCCGATCTGCGCATTGAGCTCTTTTAAGCCGTCTACTCTTAAAAATATTTGTTTTCACAATAAATTCGTCATGAAAATGATTTTTTTCGTTTTAATATTTCATGGCGGACAAATAAGTAAAACCAACGTGGACTTTGATCGGTCTACGTGAGCTACGCGCATTCGCTCAACAAAGTAAATATCTTAACATTCATATATGTACATAGATATGTACCTACCTATCTACGTATATACATACATACAGTGGCGGACAAAAGTCTACATACACGCCTTGTTCTAGTTGATTAGGATTCAAAAAGTTTATTGGAAAATTTAACGACACGGTTTATTTCAAATATTTTCCCTTATCAGAAAAACCAACAAAAATTATTTTTTTTTAAATAAAATATATGCAAAAAGCGTATTTAGTATTTAGTTGGCCCACCGTTCGCATCAATAACAGCTTGACGCCGTCGTGGTATTGAAGCTACTAAATTTGTCAATTCTGAGGGAGTAATACTGTCCCAAGCTTCAATAAGACGTTCTTTGAGTAATGCTGGGCTGGAAATCTGATTTTTTTTCTAATTTTGCGCTCAAAAATTTCACTGACATGTTCAATAACATTCAAATCTGGGCTTTGAGGTGGGGAAGCAACCAATCCTTAACAATATGGTCCGTGTGCTTTGTATCGTTATCCTGTTGAAAGATCCAGTATGCGCCAAGCTCCGAACTGTCCACGGAATGCTTCAGATTAGCTTCCAACAATGACTTATATTTCAATCGATCCATATTACCCTCGACAACAACAAGCTTTCCAACTCTAGATGCCGCAACCGCTCCCCAAACTATTACGTTGCCGCCACCATGCTTCACTGTTGGTACTATATTTTTGGCGTTAAGTGCTGTGTTTTCTTTTCCTCAAACTTTGCTCTGCCATCGCTGCCGAATATATTGAATTTCGTTTTGTCTGTAAACAAGACTCTTTTCCAAAAATCCATTCCCTTGTCTAAATGTGCTTTAGCGAACTCCAAGCGAAGTTTACGACTTTTTTTTCAGAAATAAGATGCTTTTTACGTGGCGTCCTACTGTGGAAGCGGTTGTCGTTCAGAGCTCTTCGAATTGTTCTTTGATGGACACACTTTCTTGATGAGCTTGCGATATTTTCGGCTAATTTGGGAGCAGTAGCTTTGGGATCATCATTCATTTCATTCAGAATAAAGCTGATGTCTCTTTGAGTTAGTTTTCTTCCATTTTTTTTTCAAAGTTTTTTACAAATGTCTGTATTGTTGGTCGACTTAAGTTTAAATTTTTTAGAAATTTCACCATACGATTTCTTCTCTTTTCTGTGCTGAATAACCAAGTTTCTTACATCAAAGGATATTTCTTTTCGAGGAGCCATTGTTGATGCTAATGTGTTTAAACCACAACTAAATTCAATACTAGCAAATCAGAAAACATAATTTTAAAAAATAGCAAAAGAAAGGGTTCCTAACGGCCATAACAGCACATAATATCGATGTACCTGCTAGTGAACCCGTGGTGTATGTAGACTTTTGTCCGCCACTGTATATAGTAGGAACAGTAGTAAAAGCGACAAAAAATACTGCAAAATCATACTTATGTACATACAAAAACAAAAGTATTAAACAACAAATATACTGACTAAGTATGTATGTATGTACATTTGTATGTTTGCCGTCGCTTACCGGCAAGAACACACCCTTTTGGGAATTTCACCAAACTGGTTTAATTTTAATGAGCATTTTGGTAGAAACTGGACGCTTTAAAAGTAAGAGTATGGTCATTAGGAATTTATATGTATATATTCATACGAGTATACATACATATGTATGTATGAACTTGGCAAATTCCAGCTTGGTAAATTAGCTTGTTCTTGGAATCGATGGGCCCGTTGGGTCCTTAAAGGATACAGTTGGTCAGCAACTGAGCTCGGTCTATGGGAACGAATAAATGATTTTGGACTACCACGACATCTGGACTAACCCGCGGAAGAGGTTGCTTGATTGTGCGGGCTTTCCCCGGGTTGACTTTCTCTGTTGTTCATTCCCAGGTTTAAAAATAGTTATGGAGTTTTGTCAGTTCCGCTTAGCAGAGAGTAAATCAGTAATGGTAATCTGCCGATATTCCAGACCAAGGGGAAAGGTTTATTAGATGGTAGCATGTAAAGACGCATATCACGTCTAGTCCCGAAAGATCCTATCAACCTTACAAAGCCCAGACAACGCGAATCTCACGATATAGCTCGTTCGTTTTGGAGTCTCTGTAAACGACGCTTAGTACCTGTCAACTAATGGGAATCTCAGGTATCGAACTGTTTCGAAGTGTTCGGATCGGAGAAATAGGTGCGTTAGATTAGTGGGTTCTAATGTATGTGTAAGAAGGTGGTTAGTGTCGTGCTGGAACTCATTACATACAGAGCATACGCTAAGAATATCGGGATCTTGTCTGGATTAAAAGGTATTGAATCCGCTATAGTATTCGGACCAAAATTGTGACAGTATTACTCTGGTTTTGCAAGCCAGCATTTGCTACTGGTGGTGGTTGGTTGGGTTACGATTACATACTTCGTGGGAAGGAAGTCAATGAAAGCGTTTAGGGCCTTTCGGTAGCTCGTCCTTTCCAACGATTCTGTGATATGAACGATGCTGAGTGGATACCGTAAAGTCAAGTACCTCCTTAACGAAGTGTCTATGGGGCGGTTCGGCTTCAAGCAGATGTCTGCAAGCGTGATTCCAGTGGTATTTTGCCAGAAGATACGTCCTACATATCATTGAACGTCTTAACGGGAGGAATTGATATCTCACTGTGATGATGATGTACAGGTAACATCAGGGGTTTCCCGAAGCGGTCATTATTGGCATGCGTGGCAAGTTTCTTTAGTTGTGTCTCACTCAAGCAATAATTTCGATTAGACTCTCGTCCAACTAGGGTTTACGTTGATTTTGTGTGGGAAAGGTTAGGCTCCTCGCAGAGAAGCGTTTAATTGTTGTTTTTATTGTTTTAGTGAGCCCAGGAAACGTGCCGTATTGACTGATTAGTTCGGGGTGGAGTATGGATAGGTGGGAATAAAGTCGACTTAATATCCAGCCCTTAATTGCTCCATCTCGAGCTCTTGTTCTGTAATAGGTGGTGTTTGGATTCCTAGAACGGCATTCATGGAAAGAGAGTTCACAACACGTTTCCTGGGCCTTCCGTTAGATGACCTCGATGACTTGGACTAGATTTACCTCTCCCCAGGCGGGGCTTAGCGAACCTCTACAAAAAGGGAAGCGTTTAGTCGGAAACCCGGATCTGCTGATGCAACTCAGACTATAGCAGCTCACTACCGGGAAAAGGTCCGATATGACTTCCCTAAGACAGTCCTTGACCATATAAAATAACCGACTGTTGCGGGAACTATCGGAGTTGAGTCGCCTCTTACGATAGGCAAGTATATTCTTTACCCCTAACCTAGAGGGTGGTTGTGAGTTGCTTTTGCAATACCAGCTGTAGAGATATTTAGGGTTTGTGTAGTATTCGTAGACTTCTACAGCAAGGAGCAACGTATTCATCAACCTACTGCTAAGTGATGCACAGTCTAAAACACATCTGGTAGTCGCACCAACCAAGATTTTCATCTGACGGATTTCGTATTCCATTATATTTCGGTTTAAATCACGGAACAAACAGTATGGGTACTATGAGTTACTGAGAGACTTCCACACTCGGATGAGACGTTACATGAGGTAGTGAGTCATGTTACAGGCAACTCCGGTAGACCGCACAGCCGTTAATACTAGAAAAACCGGCAACATACGTATGGCATAGCTCACTCCATGTGGATCTTTAGGGCTGACCTAGTGTTAAGATAACTCCAGTTGTTGTTGTTGTTGTTGTAGCGGCAAGCCCAGTCCCGTTTAGGGTCAGGAAAGTTTAGCTTTAGTCATCGAGGTCATCTAACGGGAGGCCCAGGAAACGTGCTGTTTCGACGGGGTCGGACCAAAGGGAGAGGGGTGTTAGATGAGTCGGGTTAAGTGGGCATGCAAAGAGGTGGTTAGTGTCGTGCGGGGATTCTTTGCACGCGGGACATGTGTTAGATATGTCAGGGTCGAGTCTGGATAGGTAGGAGTTAAGCCTACTACAATATCCAGATCTTAATTGTGCCAGGGTTACGCGGGTCTCACGAGGCTCTTGTTCTGCGATGGGTGGTGGTTTGACTCCGAGAACACCATTCACTGGAAGAGAGTTCAAGAAGGTGTTGACGGACTCTCGGTGAATGGTGTTGATGGCCTGTCTGTACGCCGTCCTGTCCAGCGGGTCTTGTCTGTATTGCTGTATGACGTCGCGGTAGTCAAGTACTCCCTTTCTGATGTGCCTAGGTGGTGTTTCAGCTTCCAGCAGGTGCCTGTTGGGATGATCCATGCGGTAGCATCCCAGCAGGTACTGCTTACACAGCATAACATTATGCTCCTTAACTGGGAGCATAGATGTTTCACTGTGTAAGTGGGGTCCCGCGCCATCAGGAGGTTTCCCATCGCGGTCCGAAGGGCGGTGTTCTGGCAGGTCTATAGCTTCTTCAGCTGCGTCGTGCTAGTCCCCGGCGTCCAAATCGGCGCAGCATAGTTTACGACCGGCCGGCCAATTGCCTTGTACGTTGCCAGCAACGTTTCTTTGTCTTTCCCCCAGGTGCTACCGGCTAGCGATTTGAGGATTTTGTTGCGGCTTTGTACTTTGGTGGCAATTGCAATCGTATGCGGAGTGAAGGAGTGCAGGCAATGGAATGTTACTCCCAGTAACTTTGGGTTATTCGTGGTCGGAATTTTTATACCATCGACCTTCACATCGAGTTCTAGCCGGTACTCCTTCATCCAGCTGGTGAAAAGGGTGGCAGAGGATTTCGCAGGTTGTAGATGTAGATGTCGTGCAGCGAAGAAGTTGGAGAGGTCGGCGAGGTAGCTGTTTACTGAAGAAAAAAGGCTATCAATATCCTGGCCAGACGCCAAAATCGAACAGTCATCGGCGTATGAGATCAGCGAGACCCTTCAGGTGGTGGAGGGAGCCTTGAGATGTAAAAATTAAACAGCATTGGGGAGAGGACACCACCCTGCGGAACTCCTTGTTTAATTTTTCGTAGCTTAGATGTTTGACCTCGAAACTCAACCGATGATCGTCGACCACTCAGGTAGTTCATGGTCCACCTCTTCAACCTAGGCGGTAATGAGGAATCCTCAATGTCCGATAGTAGCACTGAATGATTTACTGTGTCGAAAGCATTCGACAGGTCCAGTGCTACTAGGACAGTTCGCGCACAGGGTCGATTTTGGTTGAGGCCATGAATTATCTGGGTGTTTATGGCGTTAAGTGCAGTTGTGGTGCTGTGCACTTTTCGGAAGCCGTGCTGATGTGTGGCTGGGCTCAGATGGTGTGTGAGGGACGGGAGCAACAAGGCCTCAATTGTCTTCGCTACTGGAGAAAGGAGGGATATCGGACGATATGACTTTCCTTTATTTGCGGGTTTCCCCGGCTTTAGTAGCGGGACCACTCTACCCAGTTTCCACACGTCGGGTATAGTTAGGGTGGTCAGGGACAGATTGAGAAGCTTGGTGAAATATTCTGCTCCCGCTGGGCCCAAATGTTTTAGCATCAGCATGCTGATTCCGTCGAGGCCGATGGATTTGGAGGCTTTCGCCTTCCCGATAACCCCCTGAACCTCTTCCCTGGAAAAATCAAGCGTCGCGCTGGTGTTCGGCAGTTTGCGCAGGCGGCGGGTTTTTCGTCGTTTCGTTTTGTCGACCGAAGGGTGCAGGGTAAAAAGCCGGCTAAAATAGCTCGTGCACCTCTTCGGGTCCGACGAGGCGTGATCACCGAATGAGATTTCCACCCGATCATCACGTCTCGTCGGATTTGACAACGATTTGACAGTGGCCCAGAGCTTGGTCACCCCAGAGGAAAGATTGCAGGATCTTAAGTGCTCCTCCCACTTGTTCCGCTTATGGATTTTTACCTTGTTCCGAATCTCGGCGTTGAGTTCCCTGATACGGGGATCGCCGGGATCGGCCAGGCGTAATGTGTCGCGCCTTGTCGCTAAAACCGCCGCTTCGATGGGGAAATTAGGGCGGATTTCCGCGATTCGACCTGCAGGTATGAAGCGGGCGGCAGCAGACACGACAATTTTGCGGAAAATCTTTTCTGCAGGGAGGACGTTGGTGGGAGTGGGGAGAGCACTGAAGGCGTTCTCAGTAAATTCCGTGAAGCCGGGCCAGTTAGCTTTATTAAAGTTAACAAATGTCCGGTGGTCCACGGAAACGAAGTCGGGAGGCCTGTAAATCGAGATGACTATGGGCAAATGGTCCGATGCGAGTGTAAGCATAGGTCGCCAATCTATGCAATTTATCAGACCAGCGCTAGCTATTGTGATGTCAGGCGAGCTATGGCAGTTGCCCACGATCTTGGTGGGGGCTTCGTCATTCATTGTGCAGAATGTCGAGTCGTCTAGCTGTTCCGCCAGCTCCATTCCTCGACGATCATTTGACAGGCAGGAATGCCAAAGATCGTGATGCGCGTTAAAGTCGCCCAAAACCAAACGGTTTTTGCCTCTGAGTAGCGCACCTATATCAGGACGGTATCCAACTGGGCAACTTGTAACGGGAGGAATGTATATATTAAATATTTCGAGCTCGACACCGCCTGACCGGATAGCTATGCCCTGACATTCTAGGGTAGTATCCCTGCGGTCGATGTCGCCGTCGATAAGACGATACTGCACGGTGTTGTGTAAAATTAAGGCCAAGCTTCCACCATGATTTCTTTCGCGATCCTTTCTTATAATATTATAGCCAGCCCGGCTCAGAAGATCTGAGCGGGCGCTCAGTTTAGTCTCTTGGATCGCAGCTATTGGCAGGCGTTCCCGGCTCATGAAGTCAACTATCTCGTCGATCTTTCTTTGGAGTCCGTTGCAGTTAAATTGTACGAGTCTATAGTGTCTCGGGGGAACGTTCGTAACACGGGGGGTGAGGGAGTTGTGCGTGGATCTTGTCTGTTGCAGCTGTGTAACCCGCTGTGGTAGTTGCCGCACATTGGTGGTAGTTGGCGGCTGCGTAGTGTTTACGGGCGGGGGCAGACTCCTACAGCTTGGGGCAACGAATGCACTACTCCACTCACGAGTGGTGCGCAGACCAGAGCACGACCGAAAGTGGCACCAGCCAGTGCAAGAATTGCATTTGACTGATGTCACGTTCCGCCGTACTATGGTCTGACACACGGAGCAGACTGTACGGGGTACTAAGAGCTGCTGATTAGCCCCCGCACGGGATGTGGAGCTGGATGGGGGTGGGGGAGGGTTGGTGGAAGATGATTGGGAGTCATGCTGCGGGGAGCTCCGATGGCCGTGGATGCCTGTGGGGAGTTACCCAAAGTGGGTAAGTGTGCAGAAGGCACTGCCGTATGGGCCTGAGGCGCACCTGGGCGCTGGCAGCATGGGGCCACGTAACTCGTGGTCCACTCCCTATGAGTCTTAAGGCCTGAACAGGTCTTAAGATGACTCCAACCATTGCACTGGTTGCATCTAACCGAGGTGGAGGAATGGTGGAGTCGTCTTTGGCACACGCAGCAGAAATAATCCTTCGGACCAGGATTGGTTTCTACACCAGCCCTGATGAGCAAGATTTGGAGCATGCCTGCTGCGAGATGTTGCTCCGTTGATGCACTAAAACTAAAATTACCTGATGACCTAAACGGGGTTAGGTCGCCGAAAGGGTGACAGCCCTTGGTCGGATAAAATCCGGGTCAACTCCGGTGCGTAGAACCGGCTGTCGTGGGAGTCGAAGATAACTCCAGTCATTACTCGTACTGTAATGTATCGAGATAGAGGAAATATGGCAAACCCATCAGAAATATTCCGTGTAATCAGCCTGGAGAAAGATTTGAAGCAATCCTCCGGCAAAGGTAAAAAGAACATCTAAGCCGAGTAAAACATCAAAGAGTATGCCCAAGTAAGAGAACAGTTGAATATGGCAGTAAGAGAATTTGCCATAATTATAGCGACTGACTGTATTCGATTTGGTTAAAAGCTCCTTCTTAATTTTTTTTTTTGATGATTTAATTCTATCTAGATTGAAGAATATTAAGAATATTTATTAAATTATATTTAAAAATCAAAATACAACCAGTTTCTAAAGTGGAATTATATAAAATTCTATACTCTTTCCATGCTAAACATGCGTACATACAATCACACATACATATGTATAAAATATAAATCTAACTTAGCATTTTTTTTTTTATTTCCTGAAGGCAAACGAGTTCTCACTACATATGTATGCCTTTAAACTTGATATCTATAGGACTGTGAATATTCTAGAGACCATGGCTTAGCGGCATTAAGCCATTCGCAAAGTTTCATCAAAGCTTTGCAGTTGTTTACGCGGTAAAAATATTGAATTTAACTTCAAAAATCAAGGTTTTGTATGCAAAAATTAAATAATGGCAACAACAACAAGTGCAGTACCACCACTAGCTACATTGAACACGCCAAGTTCAGCAGCAACAATGGATGGCAAGATGTCCGGGAACTATTTAACGCTTGAAAATCCTGTCTTCTGTTGTTTCCTTTTCTGGACCAGTGTTTTGGTCATTAAAATGCTGCTAATGTCATTGCTGACAGCACTGCAACGATTCCGGAATAAGGTACCTATACATATTCCAAAAATATTCTATACTAACAGCATTTATCCATTTTGTGGTATTGGTCACTTTTGAAATTAGAAATATAAATATTTAGTGAACTTTGAATGGTTGCAAACCGGCTTGAAAAGCATACATACATACATATGTGTATTATATGCATAAATACTAATGCGCAGTTGGAATACAGTAGTACACTAAAGAAACATTTTAACTATTTCGAAAAAATTAAATTAAATAATATTAAAAAATAACATATCCCCAAAATGTTTACGGAATTTTAGGGTTTTTTATTCTTGAATTTGGATGCAGCTTAAAATAATTTTATATCATACTTATTCATAGTAATTTTACCTTTATGTAATTACCATGGGGATGATTTGTTCAAAATTTACAGATTCTGGGTCTCTTACCTTATGGCTGTTTACGGAAGGTAAAATCATTTCCATAAATTCACTTACATATCCTATATGTATATGTTAAAAAAATGTCTAAAAAATATTTTAAGTTTCACTAATCTTTGAACTTTCATCTATTGCCTAGGTCTTCCCTAATAAAGAGGATTTATTCTTTAAAGATATTGAAGTACAATTCAATGATCCGCATGTGGAACGTGTGCGTCGGTAAGTTAATAAAATGGGTACAACTTCAATATACATTCATTAATTCGTCCCATTTGTTCTTTTGCAGCGCACACCGCAATGACATGGAGAACATTTTGCCCTACTTTACCATGGCCATACTATACATATGCACAAATCCAGATCCAACTGTTGCTTGCATTCTCTTCCGCATTGTGGGTGTTGCGCGTATATTGCACACATTGGTCTATGCTTTCTATCCAGTCCCACAGCCATCGCGCATTATTGCTTTTGGTGTTGCATTTGCCATAACTATGTATATGGCCTGCGCTGTAGCCTTGGAAGTTTTGAAACACATTTAATCACTTCAATATAACTTTATGCTGTCGATATGTTTTTCCTTTTTCTTTAAAATAAACATTCTGTTTTCGATATTGCTTTAAATTATTGACTTCATTATATTCCACTCATAATGTCAGCAATTCTCTCACATAATTTATGCTGATTACATAATACTAGTAACAAATAGAAGGTTAAATTAATTTACATAGCTACAAGCGCATTCATTTCAAATATCCTTTATCAAGAATCACATTCCAGCTATTGACCTTGAGTTAGTTTGAAATAATTTAAGAATTGGTTTGATTGTTTGTCTATATGTTGAATCCCTGCGCTCGCATACATTGTTTATGTGCCTCAATCAGTTCGGTGCAATTCTCCTCACCACGTTCAACGATACTGCGTGTAAAAGGCGGGAAAACATATTAAGCAATTTAAATGCCGTTAGAAAAAAATATACGCTTACCAGGCATCCCGAACTTTCTTGGTTTCCGGGCAGGCACAACACGCTTTGCACTTAGGCTTCTCTGCCGGTTGAGGCGTGCCGCTAATGACATTTGTGGCGGCTGCTTGAGCTACTTCTTTAATTGGCGCGTTACCCATTTTGTTAATTGCTACAATAGAGAGATTTTTTGTAATGCAACTATTCCTTATAAAAAATTTAAACAAATTTACTTTTAATATTTCACCAAGTGTATGTTGGAATCACAAAACAGTTCACAATAGTGTTTGGTTGTCCAAGTTAAAAATATTTTCCAACAGATGTCACAAATAGCTTATTCTAACATTGGGGTAGTTCAATAATAATATACGATTTCAATCTGAAATCTTTTAATATTTTGTATTGCTTTACAGTCCCGAACGCAACTCTTTTAAGATATATCAATTACAGACCCTGAATTCTCCTTTAGAAATATTTTTTTCATACTTAAAACAGCAATAAAAACAAACCAAAACCTGGAGATATGGCCTTCTAACTGGCATGTATTCCATTTCCGTGCACAACTCAAGCAATTAAAGAAACGAATTTGTATTCCCATCAATTACAATTATTGAAAAAAAGTCTGATGATTGAAATTTTTATGGCGTTTAAAAATGGCTACAATTTTTAATTTTTACAAATAATTTTAATTTTTGAAACTCATGTCTAAGAAGATAACGAAAAAGCGAAATAAGAATTATAATTAATAATGGCGAAGGCCACCACCATTAAGGATGCACTTCGCATTTGGGAAGAGAAGAATGGCAAGGATCCCGTTACTGCAACCGATATTGGTTTACAATTTCAATTTCCACCAATCGAAAAAATGGACAGTACACTTAATACGCTTGTGAACTGTCGGAAATTAAGTCTCTCTTCTAATGCGATTGAAAAAATAACGGGTATAAATCAGTTGAAAAATCTGCGCATACTCTCTTTAGCTAGAAATAACTTGAAGAATATCAATGGCATTGTGAGTTATTAGTTGTAATTAACTCTTAGAATTTTATTTATTTAAAATATATATATTAACAGGAAGCACTTGGCGATACATTGGAGGAATTGTGGGTTAGTTACAATATCATTGAAAAAATTAAACCCATTGAATCCATGAAGGTGCTGCGCGTATTTTATATTTCACATAATCTGATAAAGGACTGGGCAGAATTTAATCGCATGGCTTTGGCACCTAAATTAGAAGAAATATCATTCCTTGGTAATTTACTCAATGAAAATATGGATGAATTAGTTTTTCGAAATGAAGCCATACGCCGTCTGCAACAGATAAAGAAACTCGATGGTGAGCCGGTTATAAGAGGCGATTAGTTTCCGTTTTAAATTATAAAAGAGAAAATATAAGATTGTTTTGAAACATTTTATTACATTTATAAACGAAAATTAAAGAATTGCAGCACAACACTTCTTCAACTCGTTTCCATTTCCTCTGATTTAGCGCTACTTTCGGTAGCGGCTGCAGCGCTACCGCTTGTAGACACACCGGTATCGTTATTATCTGAAGTGTTTGCACTTTTGAGGCGTTGCAACATTTTATACGAAACTAGATCCAACTTTAAATGTTGTACATTAAGCGCACTACCATCCCAGTCCATTAGTGATTTAAATTTAACAGGATCGCAGAGGTTTAGAAGTTCTATTAAAATAATAACAATTTTAACAAAAAATTGTAAAACGTAAGTTTTTTTTTTAATTCTTACCCATGCCACCGGTTTGATATTCGCCACGCTCTTTTTCTAATGTTATTCTGATAACATCCTCTCTAGCGGCATGTTGTTTTGAGCGATTCTTGCTAATGGATTGCTTAAGCGCAATTTGCGCCAACTCTTCGTCGAAACGTTTTAGATACAACGCTATTAGTTCTTCAAATTCTTGTGGTGTCAACGGTTCGGTACGCTCTTCATCAATGTGCCCCAGAAACCAGCTGAGCTTTTCACCCATAAGGTTACTTTTAATAGCGTGACCCATGCGCGCTTTGTGTTTGTTATTTTGTCGGCGTGCCTTTTTGCTCAACGCCTTGGTTTTCCGGCTATTGGGATGTTTACATTTTGCAAGTTCTTTACGTAGGTTGGTCTGTTTTATAATAGTATGCAATTAATATATTAAATTATAATGAAATATAATAAATTATTTACCATTTTTTTATTTCAAGTTCACGTGTGCTGAAAGTAAGTTTGTTTTGATTAACTTATAGTACTGGAATGCAGCCAATTGTACTAGATCAAAGTAATGTGTTACATAGCGTCTGCAGTGTGTCTTTTTTTTGGAAAGTTTAGGTAATCCTCACTAATGAGGAGATCGCTAATGTTGAATATTTGGACATATATGCTTCGGTTTTAGCTCAGTTCGCTATTTATTTACTGATAAAGCGTGCTTGCAGTTAGAAAAAGATCGGTTTGTTTTTTAAAGGTTTTGTTAGAAAACACAGTGTATAGAATTGTTTCTTGCATCTTGATAAAAATCGAAGTTGCATAGCAGGAAACCGTGAATATACAGTGTGAAACACTTATTAAACTTCGATCGATGATCTTGAAATTGTATCTGACAGTTTGCAATTTGGCAAAAGAAACAAACAAATTTGACAACTATTGATAAGAACTAGTTGCTTTATTTCCCCAATTTGTTCACGTTTCCATTTAACTTAAGTAGATTTAATTGCATATATTTATAATTAGTGAATATTAGAAAATTCTGTTTTTTAAAAATAGTTGTTTTATTTTGGTGATATAAAAAAATTAAATATAATATTTAATAATGTCGTCTATAATCTGGAGAAATCGCAGTGCTTTGTTACTGAAAAAGTATCTACCGCATTCGCTCAGAGTTTACCGGAAAGTAAGTGATTATGTGGTAATATATCGATAATTGTATTTAAAATCTATTAATTAATTAATAAAATATTAAGTACATTTGCTTATCTGTGCAAAATATTATTTTAGTTTAAATTGATTATTGAATGTGCTTATGAAATTACATAACTCAAAATACGCGTATATATCCATGCGTGTGTGTACATACAAACATGTATACATTTCGCATTTAAATATTTTGACGTTTAACGCTCAAAAATACTTTGTACCTAAGGGAAATAGATAGAACTCAATATTTCGCAGCTTTAGAATTTGCAGACAAGTAAGGAGTAATTGAAGCTTAGTGAAGATCGATTTTGGCATCGATCGCGGAGTGATAATGACAATGCCATGAAGATTTTTATAGTTTTACTACCAGGTTAGAGCCTGAAGAATCTAACCACGGCAATGCATGTATGTATTCCGTAAAAGCCGATTAAAATCCAATAAATGCCAAGACATTTGGACAAAAGGCGATCCGACAGTTGGAAGTGTTGAAACATTCTTCAAAGCCTACATTTGGTTACAACAACAACACGAAACAAATTTTCTTAAAAATTTTAAATCTAACAAATTTTGCAGTTTTTTTTAACTTTTAAGAATGTATTTAAACAATTTTTATCATTTCTCTCCCTCAACAGCCCGTGAATGCAACACAAATTCGTGGCTTACACCTGTCGCCATGCATGGAGAAGATACTGACATTTAAACTTAGTGACATTGGTGAGGGCATACGGGAAGTGACCGTAAAAGAATGGTGAGCTTTAATACACTCGTTTAACTCCCTTTCTTGATCAACTTCATTTTTTCTTTCCTACAGGTTTGTCAAGGTCGGCGATACTGTTGAGCAGTTTGATGACCTTTGCGAAGTACAATCGGATAAAGCATCCGTTACAATCACAAGCCGTTATGATGGTAAAATCGCCAAAATCCATCATCCAGCAGATGATATAGCACTTGTTGGCAAGCCTTTGCTGGATTTTGATGTCGAAGAGGATGATGCTGATGAATCTGATTCAGAATCTAGTTCAGACTCAGAAACAGTTGTCAGCACAAGCCACCCTGCAAGTGATGAAGATGTAGCACGCCATATAACGCTTGCGACGCCCGCCGTGCGGCGGTTGGCGATGGAGAATAAGATAGACCTCTCCAGAGTGCCGGCTACAGGAAAATTGGGACGTGTGCTTAAAGGTGATATACTCGAATATCTAGGGCAAGTGCCAGCTGGCACTAATACACCGCATCCAACAATCGCCGCGAGGGCAGCACCAGCGGCTACAGGAGCTGTTGCTGCTGCTCAGCTTGTGGATCGGGTGGAGCCGTTGAAGGGTGTGCCCAAAGCTATGTTAAAATCTATGACAGAAAGCCTGGTACGAATATTTAAAGAAATTTATCTATAAAAAGCCATCTTTAACCATTTTTTTTAAATTTTTTTTTAAATTTTTTTTTATAGAAAATTCCACATTTTGCCTACAGCGATGAAATAGATATGACGAAACTTATGGATTTTCGCAATCAATTGAAGTCCGTGGCTAGCGAGCGTGGCATAAATAAACTGACTTTCATGCCCTTCTGCATCAAGGCTGCTTCTATTGCACTTTCCAAATATCCCATTTTGAATAGCTCGTTGGATGTAGCGAAGGAGGCAGTGATATATAAGGCTGCACACAATATTAGTGTGGCCATAGACACGCCTCAAGGATTAGTAGTGCCCAATGTTAAGAATTGTGAGAGTAAAAATATTTTGGATATTGCTAAGGATTTGAACGAGTTAATCGAAAAAGGGCACAAAGGTGCTTTAACACCACGAGACTTTGCGGATGGCACTTTTTCACTTTCGAATATTGGCGTGGTAAGTGTATATAAAAAAATAAACATATTTGAACTTTTATATATATATTAATAAAATTGCGCTAGGTTGGCGGTACCTACACCCATCCATGCATTATGGCACCTCAAGTGGCTATTGGCGCCATGGGACGCACAAAGGTAGGCTGTTTTAAAAGCATATTTTATTCACATGTTTAACAAATACCTACTAAATCGATGTATTCTGCTATTCTCTTAGGCCGTACCCCGTTTCGATGAAAATGATGAGATATTTAAAGCTTATGTGATGAATGTCAGCTGGTGTGCCGATCATCGTATTATTGATGGCGTCACTATGGCCAAATTTTCGAATATATGGAAGCAATACTTGGAGAATCCAGCACTATTTTTGCTTAACTAAGTGTTTAAGGGAGTTACGACGGAATCTCAAAAAAAGGGAAAATGATACAAATGAATTTCAACAGGAAAGGCTGTTTTGCTGCATTTATTTTTTTATATATTTTTATAAAATGACGGTTTATGTATAAAGTTAATTATTGATAGTAAATGAAATGTAATTATGTATATGCATTTCATTATACACTTAAAAAATGTAAAATTTTACAAATATTATACTTTTTTAACTATAATAATGGCAATGATTCCACAAAAAAATCAAATTTACCTTTGAATTCACCGAGAGTCGAACAGCCTTCAGCCCAGGTAAGCCATATCTAAATCTAATTCGACTTCTCGGAAGCATTCTACACGGTGTGTTGCTGTTGTTTTAACCGAAGAAAAATTCCCCAAATTGGGCTTCGGGGATATTGCGGGAGTGACAGTCCTTGGCCGGATGAAAATTCGGGTCGTTCCGCCTTTTACGACTGGCATGCCTTACCGCGGGTAAATTCTTGAGCCCCTAACCCGCAGGGAGTTACACGGTGCGTCTTGCAGAACTGCTAGCTGAAATATAGGAATTTCATTGCTCCTGGGCTTCAAACTATCGAGGTCGAAATTTCTAAGGTGGGCAATTAAACAATAAGTTCTCTAAGAAAGTATCCTACCACTTCTACAGTTTAGTTTTGATATTTCGATATATTATTTTGCTTCCTCATCTCCTTTTGTTGTTGTTGTATGTCAGAAATATTCCCCATATGGAGTTTCAGGGAATATTGCTGAAGTGACAGTTCTTGGTCGGATAAAAATCCGGGTCATTTCGATCTGCTATGCCGATGTCTCATCGGCCTCCAACATTCTCACCTACCTTTTGTTCACTTTCTGCCCTTTTCACCAGCTGAAAAAAAGAAATACCATGTAGATCTTCATGACAAAGCTGACGGTGTCAAAATTCCAACTATACATAACTTAAAATTACTCCGCTGAGAAACGTGAAGAGAAGCTTCCCGATCTCACCTGCCCACACGTTCGCAGCGAGTCACTTATGAGTATGTAGCGGTGTGGATATGCTACCCGTGCCTAATATATAAGTAATAATATTGTATCAATATTACATCGAACCGCTGAACGCGACAACTAACAGACAGGCTCTAAATGCTATGTGAATGATTCATTGAAATACGAAATACGATCATCAATTGAAGACCAAGAACTCCACGAAATCTTAGCACAATATTTTCGAGCTGTCGTTATACCGGTAAGCTTATCCGTAGTAGGATATCCATTGGACCGATGGAGATAAAAGTATTTAAAGGATTCTCTTGATATACTACACATTTTTACTGATATTTTGAATGAAATTTGCTTTCTTTGTTTAGGATCTCTTAGATCTCTTTAATATACAAATGCATAAAATCGGGTAACTGGGACAAAGCATCAAGTTTACTATATTTTCTTGGGTGGACACTCAGCATAATCTATTTTAAAATAACTTCCTCTCTGCAGTTAGGATCCCTAGTGTAGTAGTCCATAGCTCAAGCAAGCAATTTAAAAATAGAATGCAAGACATAGCATTTGAGCCCATGGCAGCCGGCACGTAGCGGGATATTCACTACAAAATAACCGTCCTTTAAACAGCAGAGCTTTATGGATCTTTTCCATGGTTTATTAGACCCCTTTATTGATTAATCCCTGCTCAGATCTCAGTTATATCCTACCTTGGAAATTTTTGATGACAATAAAAGTACCTTGACGCACCCCATTCAATTAGCTTCCGCACGTACGGTACCGCTAAGTATCACAAACGAAGGCGGTCCAAAGATTTGGATATTGTTAAGGTGATTTCAACACTACTTGTACTAAAGTAGACTTTGGAACTTGGAAACAGGAAGAAAAATAGCCTTAAGTGCTTCCGAAATAGTCAGACTCTACGGTCTTGGACTATACAAGAAGTGAAGAAGTCTCATATGGGAAGGTAGGTACATAGGCGGGAGTGCTGCCCGAACCATTTTTCTCCTGGTGTCATTTAGTGCTAGAAGCGTTATTTTGATGCTCTGAAACATTAATAAGTGCTATCATTATGCTCTCGAATTACTTGGAATTCGCAATGGAACTGCTTTCATTCGATATATTTTTGCGGACACCCATTCAAGGTTTGACAACTGATGGGTTCCAAGTGCTGTGAGTCGAGTAAGTGAGGTAGCAATAAATTTCAGATAAATGTTGAAGAAAACCGCTTTGAGGCGGATTGTGGCGATGGAGTCTTTCTCCCACCACAAAACCAACGCCGAATTTCTGCTCCTTTATAAGGCCGCTGTAGTAAATTTCACAAGGATCCACCTTCTTTCATTACTGTCCCGTCCATCGCACTATTTGGACCGCAACCAGCAGGGCACCAGCACCTTCTCAATGAAGGGACCGGACATTACAGGTGTATAAACTCGTTTTCAGAGGTCTCTCATCGGAGGAATTATTCGGATTGGATTATAGTTTTTGTATGATGGATTTTTATGTGGCTACGAGAAAAATTTATTTTCTATAATTTTTATGTTGGTCGAACTCGATCGAACCCAGGTCCTCGGAATTATAGTACACAGTGCTAACCACTCGGCTTCGACCGCCAACATCATTTGCTTTGATAGCATTTATACCATTTAATCTAATTGAAGGACTTGTTTGTGCCGTAATGTAACTGTAATATATTTACACTTTTTCTCATTTAATTCTCCAGTTTGCCAGTCATTCTTCGATCTGACGTAGATGATTAGCAATCATTTTCGATGCTTTTGTAGGACATTTATCACGGCATAATATGGCTGTGCCATCCACAAAAGTGGATGCCTGTATTTTTGGTTTACTGGGATATCTGAAGTGTATAAAATGTATAATATAGGTCCAAGGACGCTACCTTGGGCACACCGGCTTTTACTGGAAACTTCTCAGTGATGAATTCCGTTTGTTTTACGTTAAACCGCCTGTTAGACAGATATGACTCAAAAATATTGTAGAATTGGAGAGGCAAACCATGTCGAACAATTGTGCTACGACAGGTGTTATTGCACAGCAGTACTCCTTGAACTCGAATATCTTCCTAATTTCATTCCTAGTTTCCAATTCGACGGTCTTATTCGATAGTATCTGCGGCTTTTTCAACGCGTTTGGAAAGTAACTCAGTTTTAGAATGGCATTGAAGAGTTCAGAGGGCAATGCTAGTGTAGCTTTTAGTAGCTCTTTTAGCCTTTTTTTGTGTAATAAGGTCATAGCCTGGAGATTTCTTTGGGTCCAATTCCTAAGTCACATTTACAATTTCCAGGGTTGATGTTTTAAATATCACTTGAGTTTCAATGCCGTTCTCGATTTATTCCGGTAGCGGCAAATTATTTGATGCATAACTCGATTGGAACACATTACTTAAATGTTTTGCAAAATCATGTGCCCTTCCTTCGTTACTACGCTTCCAGTTACCATTTGTGTTTCGGCATACTTACTTCAACTGGTAGCTTTAAGTTCTTATGTGCCTTCCAGAGTGTGTATGTTTTGGTATTTGGCGTCTTGCAAATTCAATTATAAAATTAATAAATAATAAAGACCATAAATTCTCAATCGGGTTCAGGTCGGATGATTGGTCCGGTGGATTCATTACATGCGGACAATTCCATATTAGCCATGTTTGCACTATTGTCGATTTGTGTTTACGATTGTCCTGATAATACCAAAAAGTGCTCAAGTTTCTCGGCACTTTGGTGTAAATTTACTTTTATATATATATATATGTTGCGCAGCAAAATAAACGCTGGAGTTTAGGAGGAACATGCCAATTTAAGTAAGTTTATTTCTTAAAATAAAGTACATATTAGTTTCACATGGCAATGACATTATATTTACTTACCCCAGTTTTTTTACTCCATCCGTTTGCTACGCGTGCTTACAAGAAATGACTAAATAGCGGAAAACGATCTTTTATAAGTACGCTCAAAATAACGGGACAAAGGAATAGCGGAACAGAAGGAGTAGAAAACTGAAATTCACACAAATTACGCAGAGTCGCTTTTTATAGTCTTCAACACAAATAAATTAATCAATCTATTACAATATATAAAGGGTGTTTTTTTTTTTTATAGAGGTATAGAACTTTAAGTTGGCATTACTTTTCAAGATGGCGACCGATTTAACAGCTGTCAAGTGATTTATTCTCAGTTTGGTTTGGCAATTCATCATGAATAGACTCACGCCTGAACAAAGCTTGCAAATAGGCCCAAAACGAGATTACCGTTGTTCCCGATAAGCGAATTTTGTTGAGCGATGAAGCGCACTTCTGGTTGAATGGCTACGTCAACAAACAAAACTGCCGCATTTGGAGTGAAGGTAATCCTCAAGTGTATGTTGAAACAGCGTTACATCCAGAGAAACTGACTGTTTGGTGCGCTTTATGAGCTGGTGGAATCATTGGTCCGTACTTTTTCAAAAACGATGGTGGCCAGAACGTTACAGTCAATGGTGATCGGTATAGAGCCATGATTACTAACTTTTTCATTCCTGAATTGAATAACCATGATGTCCAGGAGATGTGGTTTCAACAAGACGGCGCAACATGTCACACAGCTCGTGCCACAATAGATTTATTGAAAGACATGTTTGGTGACTGCCTTATTTCACGTTTTGGACCTGTGAATTGGCCTCCAAGATCTTGTGATTTAACACCGCTAGACTACTTTCTGTGGGGCTATGTAAAGTCATTGGTCTATGCGGATAAGCCACAAACGCTTGACCATTTGGAAGACAACATTCGCCGTGTTATTGCCGATATACGGCCACAAATGTTGGAAAAAGTCATCGAAAATTGGACGTCCAGATTGGACTACATCCGCGCCAGCCGTGGCGGTCATATGCCAGAAATCATATTTAATATGTAATGCCACAAGATTATCTTTCGGATAAATAAAATTCATGTCAATCGAATAATCCATCGTTGTTTTATTGCAACTTAAAGTTCTATACCTCCATAAAAAACACCCTTTAGATGTAAGACCGTACTGCACTTCTTCGAATTTTACTTTACTTGCTTTATTAGTAAAATATTGTCGAATATATGTATATGCATCAACTCTTTGTTTAAATTGCCATTATTTTAAATTTTATGGCAATATAAAAAAGTTTAATATTTTAATTTATTACTAATTCTTCTATTTCAGCATTTACTCTTACTAGTATTTTTCCTCTTTGGAGTTGCTAAGGTTGCCGCAGAGGCGAGTATATTATAGAAATCGTTAATTTATTCATCATTATCGTTTTCACTGCTCAATATTGGGGTGATGATGATGTAACTACTTATACTAATAAGTTTTTGTATTTGTGCCAGCTTGTTTTTCTACTTGTTAGTCTTGGTTCTTGGGCAACCATCATTGGTTGCTCGGAAATTTTTATTAAGACGGGCGAGTGATCCGAAGATGATATAGTAACAGTCACAATCGACCGTCGTCGATTTCTCTTGAAAGTATATTAAGTCCGGCACACCCATACTTACGACTAACGACTTCCTCTGGTTTTTCTAGCATATATAATATACGAGGTATGCTCAAAGGAAAAGGTGAAGGTTTTATTCATAGTTTTCTTTGATTGCAATGGTGTGGTGCATCATGAGTTCCTGCTAAAATGTCGTACAGTTAATAAGGAATACTACATGGAGTTATGCAACGTTTGTGTGATGCAATACGGCTCAAACGATCGGAATGGTGGAAAAACAAATCGTGGATTCTGCATCACGATAGTGCACCAGCTCACACGTCACTTATTCGTAATTTTTTGGCCAAAAGCAAAACCGTAATCATGCCTCAACTACCGTATTCACCAGATTTGAGAAACCAATGAAAGGAAAGCGTTTTGCCACAATTGATGAGATCAAATCAGAACCGAAGAAAGAGCTGATGACCATGTCGAAAAGCGCATTTTAGAAGTGCTTCGAGGATTGGAAAAAGCGTTGGCACAAGTGTATTATATACGAGAGGGGTACATATTGATGAATAAATAGGTACTTTTGAAAAAAATTCAAAATTTATCTCTTCCTATGAACAAACTTCGTATAGAATTTATAACGGTCTAATTCTTTGGATAGGCTATTTGTTGTAACATAAGTATGAGGTACAATCGCAGTGCGAACCAGCATTTGGTTAGAATTCGAGCCCCTTTAAAAAACGTGATTCTTTATGGATGTGAAATATTTCGGTGATCAGTTTGGTAGACGAAAAGAGAAGCAGATGTTAAGATCCTTGGAGTAAAATCAGAAAAATTCTAAAAAATTTCTTCTTTCCAACGAATTATAATACCTCTCGGTAGATAATGCTCATATAACCGATTGCATTTTTGCAATGAAAATAAAAGCTTTCCCCAAAAAAGAGAGGAGAAACTCAAATATTAATTCTTCATTTAATTTAACCGACCGTAGGAGATGAGTGGATGCGTGCTCTAGGCGAAGCGGATGCGTGCTCATGGGTTTTGAATCCTGGCCAGACCATCATCTAAAATTGAAGAAAGATGAATTTCTAGTTCAGTCACTGCTCGCCCGACTATACTAAAAAGCCAGAGTCCTTTTAGAAAATCCGTATGTTCCTCCGTTTGTTGGAAAAAACAGCAAAACGAAGGACCGAAATTGTGTAAGTGGCTGTAATGCAGAACAAATTTTTTTTTCGACTAAAAAAATCAAGAATTTTAAATTTGGGAATGTGAAATCTACAGTGAAGTTGCTAAGCCAGTGTAGTTCAAATAAATCTTTTCAAAAATCTCCGAAAGACTCCAACAGTTGCTCTCAAATCAACGCTTATTGGCTGTCAGTTAACACAATAACTGTTTTCATTAATTATTTACATACATATGTACGTATTTCCATGTGTAAGAATGTGCAGGCACGCATAACTCTGCTGTCAATTGGAAAGCTCCACAATCACAATATATCGGCCGGCGAAATTGGCGTCTGCGCTGTTCACGCGAATGCACGTGTTCTGCCACCAAACAGCCGTGCAATGTTTGTAAACAAACCATTGTCATTGTAGAAAAATACCAAAACAAATCCTGCGCACTGCGTAGCTGGAAGACGGCAACAAGTTGTTGGAAATTTTCCAATTCCAGGAATTTCGGAAAAACTCAACACAAAAGCTAGAGCTTTCAACACGACCTCAAGGCTTTTTAAGCTATGACCATTTTCATGGACTTGAAATTTTATCAGTTGCTGCACAGACCTGGAGAAGTGAAGACCCAAAAGCGGAAAAGTAGCAAAAGTGTGAAAAATTTCTTTTGATGTGTACATATGTATATGGACATTTGTATGTATGTGAGTGTATATTAAGGTTACTACAGATATTTAATGAGACTGAATTGAAATCGAGCTGCAGGCAAACTGAATAGAAAAATTTCTAAAAAATATCGTTAAAATTGATAAAAAGAAAGTGCTTGGAAGAGAGAAGAAAAAGTGAATTTCAACTAATTACATACATATGTGTATGTAAAAAGTGAAAATTTTTTTTATTAAAAGGGAAGCAGAAATTTTTAAGTGCACATTTGTAGCTTTTCTAACCATTTAAGTGAAGAAAAAAATATTTTTTTTGAAAGTGAATTAGTGATGGAAAATGTCTTTCTTGTGGCTCAGAATCTCCGCAGCAGTTGAAATTTCAATCAAAAATGTAATTTCTAATAGGTAAGTGTAGTTCGCAATAATATTTCCGAATTACTTTCAAAATTTATAATATATTTTTAACATTTTTAACTAATTTTCTAGCTTGAAAAGTGTGTAAAAATTATTTGAAAAAATACGTGAAATGATAGTGAAAAAAATTTGTATGTATACTCAGGCAATTTCGTCGGCTGCTTTAACGATTTTTCCAATGACCTTGTTGCGTATCAACGCGCAACGCGTATATCGCACCACACTGCGCTCAACCGAATACTCACACTCTAATACCCACAGCCATACATACTTATGGACGTACATATGTATGTATCGACTAATATATCCTAACTTTAATGAGGAACCAGGCTTATATATTTACTTACTGAAATACGGGTACGATATCCACAAAAGCTATATAAATATATATATTTATGTATCTAACGGGTGTTCCATTTTGAGGTTCCCTACTTTTTTAAAGAAAAAAATATAGAAAATTCAA
Organism: Neoceratitis asiatica; assembly: GCA_030068015.2. NCBI lineage: Eukaryota > Metazoa > Arthropoda > Insecta > Diptera > Tephritidae > Neoceratitis > Neoceratitis asiatica. Next base: position 81,587,639 of record CM061525.1, on the reverse strand, counting down.
ATTTAATGGGGAATGTTTATTATCACTCGAAAGAACATTCTTTGAACATCCGTCGAGTCTAATTTTCGATGATTCGTTCGAGCATTTCGACTAGTAACTGGCGAATGACACGCGTGATGTTTTGCTCAAAGGCTTGAATCGAAGCGGGATTGTCCGCATAGACTTTAGACTTTACATATCCTCACAGGAAAAAGTCTAACGGTATGATATCACACGATCTTGGTGGCCAGTCGACCGACCCAAAACGTGAAAATATCTGCTCACCGATGTGTTCTCTCAATAAATCCATTGAGTGATGCGATGTCTGGTTGAAACCAAATGTCGCAGAGATCACTTCAGCTTCAATTTCAGGTATCAAATAGTCGGTTATCATGGCGTGATAACGGTCGCCATTGACGGTTACGTTCTCACCGGCATCATTTTTGAAGAAATATGGACGGATTATTCCACCGGTCCACAAACCACACCAAACCGTTGTTTTTTCTGGATGAAATAGCAGCTCTTGAATCTCTTCAGGTTGCTCTTCGCCCCGAATGTGCAATTTTGCTTTGAGTCTGAAATGGGCATCATCACTGATCAAAATTTGGCTCGAAAACGTCGGATTTTCTTGGAACTTTTCAAGATCCCATCGAGCGAAGCGATATCGCTTGGGTGAGTCGAGCGGCTTCAGTTCTTGCACAAGCTGTATTTTGAATGCTCTCAAAAATCATTCCATACAGCTGGGTCTCAAGAAGGGTGATGGTGTTGCGAATAGTACGCTCAGTATGCCGATTATGTTCACCATAATTTGAGCGAAGCGCGTGAAACACATTCTTTACAGAACGTGAATTTTCGTAATATAATTAAATGATTTGTAAATGTTGTTTCGGGCGTAAGACTTTCCATGATGAAATGCCAAACAATACTGAACAAAAATAACTTGATAGCTTGACACGATTCACGCGTGATTTGTCAAAAAAAAGACTATTGAAAAAAGTACCTCTACTGTGATCACCCTTTATATATCAATATTGCGTTTGTGTTAAAATCGCATAGACTCGTACATACTTACATAGTAAATTAATTTGTAACGGTTCTATATCAAAGTAGGGATGAAAAAAAGGGAAAGCTTTTGGTTAAAGTTGGCAGATTAAGTTTGGAATTTTACTTAATTATTTTTTATTTAATTTTCTACGAATCTTGAAGCTTTAAAGATGGAATTGATGCTTTATAGTCGCTAAAGCTATTTCCGACCGAGATGATCATTCGGTTCATGGATTTTTATGAGGAGCTTTTATTCCATGTCGGAGGGGTAGACGTTTTCAATCGCACTATATACCTTTATGTATATAATTCGCGTTTTAAAAACGTCTCAATCAGTTTTTTCCACACTTTCTGGCCGAGCTCCTCCTCCATGTTATGGTGTGGTGTGTGTAACGAAGTTTTTCCAATGGTCTTTTACTTTAGAATGTTGGGTAGCCAGTTATGAACCCTTCGCCCTTATGGTAGCACGCACTCGGCTTCTGGGATCGACTCGGAGTTTGAATCTTTAAAAGTTAGTAAAATAATACTTTGCTCTCTTTTTCGTTGGGGTTCATGGGGTTCTATCGGCATTCTGATTCCAACAAATGCGTTCAATTTGGAAAAAAACAGTATTCTTTATTTTATTTTGGCTAATTGGAGGTGTGTGATATATATAGTTCTAATTTGACAATTACCATAGATAGAAAAGAGAGATCTGAAGCCAACTTTTACTTGGAGTTGTACAACAACAACAGATTATAATAGTCTTTCTTTCTTTATATTCCCTTCACCTTGACAAGAAAGCTTAACTGGGCATCTTCAAGATATCATCTCCAGAAATTAGAAAACAGCTGAAAGCAAAACATGCACAAAAGAAGACGAAAAGATGCATTCATCATTCTCCCAGCTGCAGCCTCACCAAGGGAACTGTACGCAAACGCAGAGCATTTTGCCTATTTAATGACTTACGTGGTTAGATCCTCCACGTCCCTTTTTGAATCATTCAACCAGGAGAAGTCGTCAGATCTGATCCTCCATTATAAGAAATTAGATACCGAGTAAACTTTTGGTGCAATTTTCGTCAAGTGTAATCAAACCCTTAGTCTAGAACAGAAGGATCTTGCACAGTTCAGTTTTATATTTTGCTTGGCTTTTTTGTTAGACCGTCTCCTGCAGCGATTGACGAGAGAGTTTTGTTTTATTTATTAACTTGAATAAATCAGTCCATTTTAATGATGTGATTGAGATTTCATCTTTAAAGATGCTGCAGTGCTCGGACCACCGAGATTAAATTGTTGAGACCGAAAGAAGTGTACTCCTTTCATGAGAAAAGAAGAAAATTTTTCTGCGAAATTATAAAAGTCAGAAACACACTCGGATATATTATAGACAGTTCATAGACTTTAAGAAAAAAAGGTTTGCATTGATCTGACTTGATTTTGACCCTCCGGCTCGTACTCAACTGATCCTTCCTACAGAGTGGAGATCTTCCTCTTCATCTTCTACCACCGCGTAAAGGGCTCTAAATTTTCCACAAAACTTTTCTGTTGAAAGCTTCTAAAGCCGATTGATCGGATGTCGATATGTTCAATGGCGATGAGACTTGTAGAGTTTAATTTTGGTTCGTCGAGAGAGGACTTTAATTTTCAATTGCCTACTCAGTTCGAAGTAGCACCTGTTGGCAAGAGTGACTCTACGTTTGATTTCAAGGCTCACATTGTTGGTGTTGTTAATGCTGGTTTCTATAGATACAAAATTATCTACGAATTCAAAGTTATGACTGTCAACGGTGAGTCGTGTCAAGTTGTCATATTATTTTTGTTCAATATTGTTTGGCGTTTCTTCATGGAAAGACTTACGCCTGAACAACGTTTACAAATCATTCAATTTTATTACGAAAATTCACGTTCTGTAAACAATGTGTTTCACGCGCAGCGCTCAACTTATGGTCAACATAATCGGCCTACTGAGCGTACTATTCGCAACACCATCCAGCATATTAGACCTAATAAACCACGTCCAGCACGCAGTGCAGAACATATAGCGGCCGTAGCTGAGAGTGTACACGAAGACCGTGGAGAGTCGATTCGGCGCCGTTCGCAGCAACTCGGACTGACATATGGAACGACCTGAAGCCGCTCGACCGTCACAATCGACATCGCTTCGCTCTATGGGCTCTTGAAATGTTCCAAGAAGATCCGACGTTTTCGAGCCAAATTTTGGATGACCCGTTATTTTCCTAGAAAAAAACTAAGAGTATTTATGGAATAAAAAAATTGTTTGAAATGTTAACATCACAGCACCGCTAGTAAGAATATATTTTATTATATTTTTTTGCTTTTGTATTCCTACTTACGTATTCCTTGTATATATTTTACATGGAATTTTTCCATCAGTCTTACTCTAACTACAAGCAAAGTCATTATATATTCAAAATTGTTCATTTTCTATGAAATACAGAGAAAAAAATGTGTTTTGTAATTTGCATAATGCAATGACGTTGTTGCACATTGATTTTCCCCAACCGTTGGATGAAAGTAAAATTTTACTCCAGTGACGCAACACCCAAATGAGCAATCAGTCAAAAGCAAAAAAAAAAAAAAAACAATAACAACAGCAAAACAACAATACAAATATTTCAAGCGAAAATGAATGGCAGCTAAGAGAGAGAGTGAAAATTTATGAGACTCAAGGGATTTTAATGAATTGTAAGCAAATTGCAATTGCAACTCCTTTTTCCCGCAGAAGGCCGCAGGGGTGTATTTGGTTAAGTAGCAAAGTGTTGGATAAGAGCTGACTTATTTTTATTAAACGAAAAGAAAAATATCAAAAAGGATATTTAGTGGATTAAAGAGGTGGAAGCATTAGTTCATAGTAAAATTACATGGAAATAATTGGAAATGGAAAAAGAGAGGAAAAAGATTTGGCAGTTCAATTGAAGGAAAAGTAGGCTGTTGTGGAGAGGTCAAATAAACAACGTACTCCAGAGCTTTGAAAGCAATTTAAAGCTAGGTTTTGTTGATTAAACAAGATTTCATTGAACACACCAAAACCTATTTAGCTCAGGACAGTCCAACTGCGTGGTGTTGGACAGTCCAAACTGAATGTGGTTGCTGAACACGGCTACTTTTCCATCCCCTTGACTCACCTTATGCAGTTTATTAGGTCACTTACTTAAGTTTCGGTGGCACAACCTATCCAATATGCCGAAGTTTATTTCTGCTTAGAGCAACCTTTGTGGAAAATCGTTTCTTACTCCACTTCTTTGCTTCAACATTTTCTTAGATGGACCTCTAGACTTTCTGGTTGCCGTTCTATAAGGAAACGTTGCGTCAGAATGTCGATCACTTTTCAAATGTACTTCTTTTTAAGAGAATATAAGCCATTGATTCTTCTTATTAGGTGCCAATTCGGCCAAGTTTGCCTCGACTGACGCAAGGACAAATTTGTTTCCAACTTAGCTCTGCTTGACTGTAAATGATTTCCTTTAGTAGCAGTTTGCTTGAGGCTAGAAATGTACCAAAACCAATGCCTTCTTTTTATAATCTGCTTGGTCGATCCTCGTCTAGTAAGTTCGTCTTCCCGCCAGCTGTCTTATATGTCTCTATATGTCTTTGTGAACAAGAATCCAAACGAGAAGTAACCTGTTCTGTTCAGCCATCTCCTGAATAGATATGTTACGTGACAATCCAGCACAGATTCACTCAAGCTGAGTGTTCCAAAAAAGAGTTACACAAGGAAGCATCTCTCCTACACTACCCTCATACCAAGCACCATGAGTATATACCTCTATGCTTCCAGCCGACAAATTTTTTTTTCCAGGAAAACATACTGCTTCAAGGATATAAATCGAACAAATTTTGCAAATCTTGAGATTAATTTGAAAACAACTGAGTTTAGGGTGTGAGCTCCTCAGATAGCCTGCTTTATTGTAATTATAGTAAAAGCTCCGGAGATGACGAACCCGAACCCTATATCTATGGTGATGACTTAGATGTCTCATCCTCATACTGTGATGAAGTACGAATGGCACGAATAGCGATTGTTCGCTTGAAAAATACTAGTGAAGCGTCGGGAATTGTGGCTGAGCTATCCATACTAGGCGGCGAAGAACAACTTTTCTGAAGAACATGGTCGGGTGAAAACATTCTACACGTTTGGGTGTCCTGCCTAAGTCCATAAAAAGGCGAACCTCAAAGTATGTGCCAATTATCGGGGGATCCACATTTTCAATATAAAATGTGAGCTTCGGCAGAGGCATGAAATAAAAACTTCTCATAAAAATCATTAGACCTTCGGAGACCTTAACATTTTAAATGAGAGGAGGAGCTCGGCCGATAATGGTTTCAGCAGTTATAAACCGTCAATATGCGAGTAAGCTTCTATCTGCTGATTTGTGTAAAAGACTAAAACCCACTGACAATTGAATAGACCTTATCAGTGTGGGCTCAGATTTGCTAGAAACATCATTAGCCAGAGATATTCACCATCGCCAAATACTGAAAAAGACTCATGAGTAAAGGCTTGAGACACTCTTCGTCGAATTAAAGCTGTCTTCGATAGCATATCTGAAATCTGTATATCCCGGAAAGTTATATGAATGTGCAAAACTGAGCTTGAGCCACACCGTAATTGTAATCAAAACTGAGAAGGATCATTACGAGGCAAAGAAGCGCAACCGTGGATTCGCGTCTTGACTTTCCGTCACTGTAAAGAGTCATAACTTTTAAGCTGTAGATAGTTTCATGTCTCAAGGAACCCGCGTACAGACCATCAACGATGCAAGCTTTGTACTTCAACCTAGAAACACTTTTGCAAGTAATGCTACTTAGGAGTGTTGTTCTCTTTTGTCGAACAAAGACCTGCTTAACTGATCAGATGCGCTGTGTGGGTATCAAGAGTTTTAGAGAGAACAGGTTTGCGAAAGATCTATAGTTCGCCGTGCATTGGCAATAGATGAAAGTACTTCAGCTTTGAAAGTGATCGATGTAGTAACCGTTGGTGGAAGCAAAGGAAGAGGAAGGTATTCACTCCGTTGAAAGTATTAGGTAGAGAGTTAGCCGGCTTCACTATGTGCCGAATTGCAATCTATAGAAACAAGAGAGCGATTATTTGTTGGCTCATAATCTCGTAAAAGCGGTGTCTACCTATCTAGGAGAGAAGAAGACATCGTTCCAACTTCCTTTTTTACAACTCAGACTTTCTTCTGTGAGCATTTCAGAACATTTCGAAAACTTACCATCTCAAATTCATTTGCAATAAACTAAACCAATCAAAATAACTCATATCCACTCATATTTACATCATCCAATTCCTACACTATGACGTAACTACTCATCTGTGATAAAGACATGTGACATACACATGCCGTTATGTACGAAAAGAAAAGTTCGTCACCAACGAAAACCCACTCGAAAATATTGTTTATTTGTTTATGGTTTTTAGCTAAATCACACAAGTGCCGGAAGTGGTAAGGGGGCCAGTGAGTCAGCGTGTCGGTTAATGTGCTAAGTCAACCCCTGCAATTTTTTATCTATATATTTGTTTAATAAATGTATGTGTGGGGATATATGCACTTCTTAAGCTACACCCACTCATATGATGCCCACTGCTGTGGTAAATGTATACATATGTAAATATATACATATTTTACATACAAATAAGTTTAGTAGACAATTGGGGACTCCTACGTTTGAGCGATATTTTTTTTTTCAAATCTAAATTACATTGCATAGCAACGCATGTAAGTTTATACCCTTCTTTGTACTATATGTGCGTATGTATGTGTGTGCACATATTTACGTGGAATTATTTTTATCACTTTCGTTAGACAACACAAAATGTTTGCCCTTCAACAAGCAATTAATTTACGATCATCCCCCATCAAGCCAAGCTGTGGTAGACAAATATACTCGCACATATGTTACATACATAACATACACATATGCATATAATATAATCGCATGCATGTTTGCCTCTAATGAATTTTATTGGCTCAATTGGTTGACATACATATATTAGCATTTCAAACACTTTGCTGCATTCACGTCACCCCCAGCGGGTGGTTGGTGGCTGGTTCAACCCAAAAACGGTAAGGAAAACTGCAAACAAAAGAGGAAAATTCCACATTATTTTTTTTAATTTTTTAATTAATTCTCGATGCCTTTAATGCGCAGGGCAGGGCTATTGTACTATTTTGACCCATATTTGTTTGCACAATTGGTTTTCTTCTTCTGCTGAAATGAAGAAATTTTTCTTGGAATTCTCTTTGTGGTTGTCATGGCATCCAGAGCAAGAGTTTACTGCCAAAGTTATTTCTCATTGAATTTCTATTAAAAATATAAATATTTTTCGTTCTGCGGGCTTATCTTCTCAAACGCAATTTCATACTTTATATTTTAATGCTGGACAAATGGAAGGTTAGCTTAGGTTACACTGGTTGGCTGCTATGACTTACAAAGGCATAATTGTTGTAGCGGTTCACTTACCTCGAGGTCATCTAACGGTAGGCCCAGGAAACGTGCTGATTTGATGGACTCAGACCAGAGGGCGATGAGACAGGGGTGTTAGATGACACGGTTTGAGTGGGTGGTTAGTATGGGTATGTCGGGGACGAGTCTCGATAGATAGGAATTAAGTCGACAACAATATGAAGACCTTCTAGACCTATTGGTCGTTTATGATGCTCGATGGAGATTCAATGCATTTCGAGGTAAAGTACCCGTCGCATGGAACATTAACGCTATTTATGACGTTCAAGTTTGTTTAAATATCCAGTTTTGAAACTTCTTCTAGTCCTCTGAACAGCGAAGTTCCTACGTTACTAAGACGAGTTCTAGATATTGTCGAACTGAAAAAATAAGGTTTTCCTAGATCTCATACTTTCCTCACTATACTACTAATAACCATTCTGCTTTCGCTTGTAATGCCAATAAGTTGTGTCCTGTTCGGTAGTCATTTCGAGTCCAATTAGTCTTTCATGCCGTCCGTTTTCCATCTCTCTCTCTTCAAAATTTCAATGTCTCTTTTACACTGAGTCTTTCGCGTCGCTGTGTTTGGCCCTTAGATGAATAAGTTTTTGGCCAATCTCAGCAATTATTTCTTCCCCCATCACACTCATGGTCTGGAATCTAGTATATATGCAGCTGCTTCTAAGCAGCAACCTTATCCACTATCTCTCTGCTTTTAAGGACATGCCTTATTTATCGCCAGACTATTTAAGTGTACGTATATATTTTTTGATGTTTTTTCCCACATCGGCTTTCTTTACCGTGAAGACCTACGCCGAGAAATACTGCAATAATCCGAATGCTTGAAAGGTTGTCTGAGCTCTAGCTCAGCGCAATAGTTTTCGGTGTCCACTTCATCGGGTATATTTGATCTATCAGTACAGATGTTGCATGTACCACAAGTATCCCACCTTCCTGCGCCTTTCCCAGATAAAGCGTGTGGTATGTGGTCTATTTTACCCACCATTTCCTTGCTTATTATACTATGGAGGAAGGTTCTAGCAGAAAATTCACTTACCGCCACTAAACTTAGCGGTTTTCACTGCAATACTTTCCACTACTTGGTCGATTGATGGTCGATTGATTATCCTTTGGAGTGCAGCCGTTGGAGTAGTTTTAAGCGCTCCCATTATGCAGAGTGGTCCACCACACCAAAGCGCCATAAAGCAAGGTAATCTTGACTACGCTATGTAATATCAATGCATGTGGCTAGGAGATGTGCCAAGCATAGAACCTAACGTAAAGGATTCTACTGACCTTTTCCATTACCTTCTCCAGGTTGAGCTTCTATTAATTATGTTCAAAGACCTTTAAAGATGTTCCGAAACTCAGTTCATGAACAAGAAACATATCTAATTTTTCTTTTGAAACCCTATCTATATCCTGTTTCACCAATCCTCTAAATTTAAGTTATACGAAGCCGTTAGTTGAAAAAATTAAATACCTAGGGGTCATCCTCGATTCAAATCTGCCTAGTCAGACTGTTGATATAACTCTAGAGTTGCCATCGTAAACCAATGGGATTTCCTAAAGTAATGAATTGGCTCTGTGAAACTATGACAAAGTCTTTTATGGTGCATTGGATATTTCTTCTTTGGTGCTGGATCATTTATGGACTCGTGCCCTCAGGAGATTCGGCTTCGCCCTTAAATGCACAGATCACTATGTCTCTTCACTGCCACATTGCCACCTTTATTTCTTACGAAAGTGATAGGCCTGGTCGGAGTGCCTAAAGTAGAGGAGCTGTGAACTTCTTCAAGGATGAAGCTCGGTATAGGGTCGGTGAGGGAGTTTTCTGCGATGAACTTACAAATGGTTTTGGACTCAGGCTTCCAGCAAATACAAAACTGTAGTTTGTTTCAAACAAAAGCTAGGGACAAATAATTTACAGCCGATACTAAGGCTTAAGTACTTGGGTATTGTGTTAGTTGGTAAGTTATCGTTCAGACTCAGTGTAAACGAGCGAGTTAAGAAGGTATCAGCAGCCTTACATGCATGTAAAAGTATGCTGGGCTGAACTTGGAGGTTGCACAGAATGGTGGGGGCTGCTATAAAGGCAATATATCTAGAAAAAAAGGAAAGAGTTTTTAAACTCGCGTCACTGAGCACTATCGGAGCAAAAGCAACACCATCTGCAGCGCTTCATGCAATTTTGAAAACACCACCCTGGATCCTAGTGGCAAAACACAGGGTTTTCCTAACTGACTATACTCCTTAAATATGTGTTAAGTATATAGCGTTATCCTGAAGAGGTGGACGGTTGGAGCAAAGAACTCAAATCTACAGACAAAGGTTTATAGATGGTACTTAAATCAATGGTGGAAGGGAGGCTGCAAATTAGTTTACCCCAACCGGAGATAATACGACCATTCAGGCAGCAAAATCATTGCAGTATCTTCTAAGTCGAAGTCTTTGTTATAAAAATGAAGGCAGAACCACTGTAGGAGACTGGTCTACCCAAAAGGAGAATTCATATTTAGAATACCTGTATGTAGATAGCCAAGGTTCTAATTTTATAAAGGACGAAGTCGATATCAGTATGTAAGGAGGGCAATGAGATAACCGTTGTTTATGTAGTTCATCATTCGATGGAGTTCTTTCAGAATAGCGCGTAACCATTTGTCTACATAAATGAAAAATCTGCAGAAGACTTCCGCTTATACAACAGACATAACTCACACATACTATACTTTTACATACAATTTTAACAGTTATAGTTACAATATACTTGTATGTACATAAGAGGCACTTATAGAGTAGATATATCTGGATCCACCAACCAATAAAGAAAGTATCTTTGCGTAATCCTCATATATTTCACGTAACTTAATCCTTACAATTCTTTGTTCGTTACCTTCCTTCTTAAGGCAATACATATATTTATGCATTTCTTTACATAAATGTTACATCTACTGAATGTCGATTTGTACCCATAACTTTCTATGAGTGGGATTTGTTATATGAGAAATCGTTCGCAAATCACTTTCACTTTTCTGAAGCAATTATGGCCAGAATTATGATTATTTTTAGACTTCAATATATTATATTAGTTACATCCTTTCTCGGAGAAATCCCATTTTCTTCCGATTTGATTTATTTTCGCCACGAAGTTCGGTGTGTAGTAAGTTGCATAACAAAAGTAACAACAAGTTAAAGGCACGATGCAACAAAAGACCAGAATAAAATGCTCAGAAAAAAAATGAATAAAATAAAAATATAAAGTATTGAAAGTATTAAGCTTCTTCTTATGAAAAGCAGCACTTTCTAATCTCATCCTACATTTTCAATATCGCAAAAAAAATGCATAATTTTAGCAAGGAAGCCCAGAGATGATTATTGAGATTGAAAGTGTATGTGCAAGTACGAGAATAACTAGTAGTATGAAAGGTTAAAAATAGATTTCAATGCTTATTATGCGCTCGTTGAAGCGTATACGCAGCGTGTAACGCAAATAATAAAAATGCAGCCACACAATCAACGGAAAAACGGATGCTGTAGATGAGAACATTAAATGAGCAGCAGCCAAGTGTGAATTACTTTGAATAAAAATGTTGCTCATACGCACCGCACGCCCACTTGAAACGTAGGAAAACTCATTCAAATCATTTGCATCGTAAATGTTGTGTGATTGAAATTAAAGATTTAAAAGTGTTGGATTACTAGAAAGTTTTCGATACAAAAAATAAAAAATAAAAAAAATTCCAAAAGAAAAAATATAAAATAAAATAAAGTTAAAAAAATGAATAAATAAATAAAATGAAATAAAACAACATGAAATCAAATGCAACAAAGTAAAATATATAAATGAAAATAAATAATTAAGATTTAAAAACATAAATCAAAATAAACTAATATAACTTATATAAAATATAAAATAAATTAATGAAATAAAAAAAATATTAATAAAATAAAATAATTTAATTTGAAATAAGACAAAACAAAAATAAAATAAAATAATTGAATATAAAATAACAAAAGTTAAATTGTATAAAAGGCATTTAAAAAAAATTAACTTAATTTAAATTTAAAAGCACAAAATCAAAATACAAAAATTGTAATTAAAATAAATATTTTGAAAAAAAGTATATAAAAAAATTAAATAAATTAAAAAAATTTATGAAACACAATAACAAATAAAATGAAAACATGAAAAATAAAAGTAAATTAACTTAAAGTAAATTTAAAAACTTAGGGGAGAAAAACTAATTAAAGGGTGATCCATTTCGAGGATACCTACTTTTTTTTTGAAGAAAAAAAACACAGAAAATTCAAATTTAATGGTGAATTTTATTTTATTTATTTATTTTTTGAAGCTTATCTCTTTCAAATGTTGGCCGCGGCTACGTCTTAGATGGTCCATCCGTTGAGTCCAATTTTCGGTGACTCGTTGGAGCATTTCAACTGGTAACTGGCGAATGACATGCGCGATGTTTTGCTCCAAGGCCTGAATCGAAGCGGGATTGTCCGCATAGACTTTAGACTTTACATATCCCCACAGGAAAAAGTCTAACGGTGTGATATCACGCGATCTTGGTGGCTAATCGACCGACCCAAAATGTGAAATTATCTGCTCAATGAAGTGCTCTCTCAATAAATCCATTGAGTGCTGCGATGTGTAGGAAGTGGCTTCGTCTGGTTGAAACTAAATATCGCAAATGTCGCGGAGATCAAATAGTCGCTTCTCATGGCGCGATAACGGTCGTTATTGACGTCTACATCCTCACCGGCATCATTATTGAAAAAATACCACCGGCCCATAAACCACACCACAACGTTGTTTTTTCTAGATGAAATGGCAGTTCTTGCATTTCTTCAGGTTGCTCTTCGTCCCAAATGCGAAAATTTTTCTTTTTTACATAACCATTGAGCCAGAAGTGGCCCTCATTGCTGAACAAAATTTAACTCGAAAACGTCGGACGTTCTTGGAACTTGGGAAGGTCGAGCGGCTTCAGTTGTATTTTGTACGCTTTCAGAAAAGGGCTATTGAAAAAAGTACCTCTACTTGGATCACCCTATAAAAGAAATAAAATAAAAATAAAATAAAATAAAAAAGTAAAAGAAAAGGAAATAAAAAAAACAGAATAAATAATTGAATAAAAAAAAAAATAATAAAATATAAATATATAACAATATATAATGAAACTTAAATTATACGAAATAAATTTAACGAAAATAAGGCTTACTAAATGAAATAAAATACAACAAACATAAAATACAATACACTAATATAAAAAATTAAATATATTAAAAGATTTTATAAATGAAATAAAATAATTTAACTATATTTAAATAATATGAAAAACAACAAGATTAAATAAACAAATTTAAATAAAATAAATTATAAAAAAATATAATTTAAAAAAAATTAAATAATGAAAAATAAAATAGACTATTATAAAATAAAATTAAATTGAAAGAAACAAAATAAAATCAAATAAGAATGAAATTAGAATATATGAAAAAAAAAATTAAAAAATATATAAAAATATTTGAGGTAAAAAAAAAAAATCATTCAAATAAAATTAAATGAAATAAAACACAATAATAAAATAAAATAAAATGAACATTATTTGAAAAGTCAGGGAATAGAAGCACATATATTTATTCAGTAGTTTTTCATTTTAATTATTTCCAGTAGCTCGTAAATGCATTTCATTAACTTAAAAAATAATTCCATTAAGTCTTATAATACCTTGATATTGACAGCGAAGAGGTATAAAAAACTCTCGAAGCACTCAAGCAATGTTGAATATATTACGTATGTTAGTATATATATATATGTATATATATTCGTCATGTACGACTTCTGTTAACAATGCTCAATGTAAATATGAAATTTATGCGTAAAGCTAGAGCAGTTGGAGCTCTGAACGACCTTGACATGAATCCATGACAACTCGTCAACTGTTGAACAAAAAATATGAGAAAAAAAGCGAAGAACGTATTCATTAATGCAGTAACAACAATAGCTCACATATATGTACAAATGTATGTAGCATAACATATTCGCATATGAAGCATAAAACTCATGCAATATTTTGTATTTATATTTTATAAATTTGTTTGTTATTTACATCTCAAAGAATGTTGGAAACCTTGCATTCGAGCTTTACCTCTAACATACTCGTATATGCTCTAATCCTTACGTTCTATTCCATATGTGCATAACAATAATCCTTGTTAACATGCATTTTGTTCAATATTTATGTTTTATCTCATTTGGTTTTTGTAGACATGCACACAAACACACAAGTTTTGTACTCACATAAATTAGAATTAACATTGCTTGTGGCATAAATATGAATAATTAATTTCAAATCAACCAAAGGGTGCGCTAGTGAAAGGACAGTGCCAGCGTTGGCCATACTATGGTATGGTATGCTCAGATCAAAAAAAAAAAAAAATTAAATAAACTTAAGCAAAAAAAAAAAAGAAAATACAGTGAAGCCTATTTGGTGGAGGCAAAGATGGAAAGAAGCGGGCCTTTGCTGGGTTGTAGATAGGCAATAGAAAATATTTTTTGCCATAAAACTAAAAGTCAGCGTACTCTCGTCTAGGCTTCACTTCATAGGCATAGCTTCAAAATACAGGGTTATCGATTTTGGGGTTTCCAAAATAAACGTAAAAACCGGCATTTATCATTCAAGGGATCGCCTCGTGAGTTTTTCGGTACTGCGATCCATTTGAGGAAATTTTCGACCACTTTTTGGCACATATTGGGTGGTATCTCAGCCATAAATTGACGAATGTTGGTTTTTGGTTGATCATCATAAATACAGTCTTTCGCGCAGTCCAATGCTAACAGTGTCAAATTGCACGGTCTCTGTAGCTAATTGACATCGCTAAGACGAGAGATTACGGGGACAGGAAATTTCTCTCGAAATAAAGCCATATTCGCTCGTGTTATATGGCAAGTGGCACCATCTTGTTAGAGCCACATATTGTTCAGGTCAAGTTCTTTAATTGTAGGCCAAAAAAAGTCAGTCCATACGACCATAACGCTCCGAATCGACACTGACTGTCTTGCCGTTATCGTTTTCAAAGAAGTAAGTTCCAACCACATCTTAAGACCAAAGAGCACAGAAGTCAGTAAGTTTTTTTGATTCTAAAGACTTCTCTTCAATTATTTGAGGACTTTCGGGGTCCCAAATGCGATAATTTTGCTTATTTAAGTATCCACCGGGTGAGAAATGTGACTCGTCACTGAAGAAAATGTTGTTGAGAAAATCGCGGTCCATTGCTTGTTTTTCAAGGACCCGATCGACGTAACTACGGCATTGTAAATGGTCAGCTGGCTTCAGTTGTTGTGGGAGCTGGACTTTATATGAATGTATGTGTAAGTTCATTTGCAAAATCCGTCATTATGTGCCTTAAGAAAGTCCCAGCTCTTGAGAGCGTCGAGAAATAGACGCACACACCTTCACTTACAACAGCGGTATTTGAGGTGGAACGAGTAAAACGGTGGTGCACAGCCCTTACAACATCTGTAACCGATCCAGTCTCTTTTTGTAGTAGGTTTTAACAATTTTAATGCGTTAAGCTTAATTAAAATATCTAACTACGTCCTTCAGCAGAAAATGTCGATATCTCCTATCACATAAGCGACTAAAAAACTGTCTAAGATGTTATAGAACCCAAGAAATTTATAGAATTTTTAAATATGATGGATCTGTTTCACCCCATGTTTACTCTAGTGCATAATGCGTATTCTCAGAGACGCCGAACAGTGCGCACCGCACGCGGCTTTGCTGCTGTGGAGCAAAATATCGAAGAAGAGTCGAATGAATTCTTCCGTTATCGTTCAAGAATTGGGGCTTTGCCCATCCACTTTACGAAAGATTTTGCGGATGAGTCTTGGTTTGTGGGCTCCAACTCGTGCAAAAGTTGAAGCCAAACGACCATCAAGCGCGTCGCACGTTCGGTAAATAGGGCCAAAACGAGATGACCCCGACCCTGATTTTCGAAAATAACGTTTGTTCAGAGATGAAGCTCACTGTTGATTGAACGGGTGCGTTAGAAAACCAAATTGTCGCATTTGGAGTGATAATAATCTACGCGCCAATGCTGTTACATCTTCAAAAGCCATTGTTTGCTGTGCTCTATAGGCAGCGGGAATAGTTGGTCCATATTTCTTCAAAAATGTTACAGTTACAGTCAATAGGGAACGTTATAGAGCTATGATTAATGACTTTTTGTGACTGAATTGCGTAATTCTGATGTGGACGACAATCAATTTATTGATTATCTCGCGTCGTGGGCCTCACGTGATTCGTGTCCTTCAAGATCGTGCGATTTAACACAGCTGGACTATTTTTTGTGAGGTTATGTGAAGTTGATTGTCTACGCAGATAACAGGTCAATTGGAAACTCCCCGGCCTGAGTTAGCCCTAACCTTCATAAGACGCGTGTACAAATTTGACAGCTATAGAATCATTAGTCCGTAAATTATAGCATTTTGAGTGAAGCAACTTTTGCTATTGTGAAAAAATGGATCAAAAAGAATTTTACGTGTTGATAAAATATCGCTTTTTGAATGAAAAAAAAACAGGTAAAGGAAAAACTTGGCTTGATGACGAGTTTCCGGACACTGCTCCATGAAAGTCAACCATCAAGAATTGGCTAAATTTAGACGTGATGAAATGAGCATCGAAGATGGTGAAAGCAGTGAACGCCCAAAAGAGGTTGTTGCCGATGAAAACATTGAAAAAAATTACAAAATGATTTTGAGTGACCGTAAATTGAAATTGAATGAAATAACAGGCACTCTAAGGATATCAACTGAATGTCATACTTGTACATCACATTATTCACGAATATTTGGGTATGAGAAAGCTCTGTGCAAAGTGTGTGCCACGCAAGCTCACTTTTGTCCATAAACAACGACAAGTTCATAATGCGAAGCGGTGTTTGCAGATGTGTTTTTGCATCGATTTGTGACAATGGATGAATCATGGCTCCATCTTTCCATTCCGAAGTCCAATTGACGACTGTCCGAGTGGACTGAACATGATGAACCCGCGCCAAAGCGTGGAAAAACGTAAGAGTCGGCTGGCAAGGTTATGGCGTCGATATTTTGGGATGCGCATGGAATAATTTGTATGAGTACCTTAAAAAACAAAAGGACGAAATCGCCGAAAAACGGCCGCATTTGAAGAAAACAGAAGTGCTGTTTCACCAAGACAAGGCATCGTGTCACAAGTCAAGTGAAATCGATGGTAAAAATCCATGAAATGGGCTTCAAATCGCTTCCGCATCCACCGCATTCTCCATATTCTGGCCCCCGGCGACTATTTGCTGTTCTTAGATCTCAAAAGAATACTCGCTGGGAAGAAATTTTCATCGAAAGAAGAGCTGATCGCCGAAACGGAGGTTTATTCTGAAGCGAAGGACAAATCGTTTTACAAAAATGGTATCGAAAAGTTGGAGGGCGCTATAATCAGTGTATCACCCTTGAAGGGAATTATGTTGAATAAAAAAAAAATTAATTTTGACAAAAAATGTGTTTTACTATGATGCGACGGGGACTTTTCAATTGACCTGTTAGGCCAGAGATGACTAACGTCTTGAAAGAAAATATTCAACGCGTTATTGCTGACATCCCACCCGAATTGGTAATAAAATTGATCGAAAGTTGGGCCTCTCGGTTGGAATTTATTCGAGCGTGCCGCGGCGGTCACTTTCCCGAAATCATTTTTAAAATATATTAGCAAAAAAAATTGGAAGACATTTTATTAAATATCAAACGTATATCCTCTCGGAAGAATCTTATTTTTAAACAAATATTCTATTCTTAAATTGCGGAAGCACATGATTTTCTTTAAGGATTTGGTTTTTACACGAATGCCGAGCAAAAAGGGATAATAATTTTCTATTAGCCTGCAACTTCGGTCTAACGAGATGATATTTTTGTAGCCGCTGATGGTTGGTTCTTCTTTTGATTTTAGCTTCAGAGGTTGAACCTCCACATTTAAAAAATATTGAGAAAATATTGACGGACTGGAGCTTACTAACTCTCAGGTAGTAGCTTCCTACTTAGTCAAAGACGGCACCAAAATTCTACTGGTTGTTTAAATAGCAAGCAAATCGAACTGCGGAGTATTTGTTCTATTTTAAAAAGAAATAACTTTTAATTTTTTTAATATTTTATTACTAATTAAAACTTTTATACCGTTAAAGACTAACTTTTATATATTATTTTATTTTTTATCCTTCTTTACTAAAGTTTTTTTTCCTACAGAAAAACTTTCCACATTTGAAACTTCTGTGGCCATACACGCATATAACTTATAATCAGATTAAGTGTTAGAGATATAGTTACACATACCATACATATATGTTACATACATAAATATTTGCAATCGGTTGTATGCAATATTTCATTCTCGTACATATGTATGTACAAACCTTTAGTATCGAACTCCTAAATCAATACACGCAGCGCAGTATTGTTCATCTGTGATAACTTAAATTAATTCGATTTTCTATTCAACTTCGTTTTGTTCGCCTACAAAACACAACTTTCGTTCTTTCCCTTTGTGAAAGTTGAGAAAGTAATTCGATTTCCATTATGTGTCCTTTTACATTATCGTGTTCCTTCATAATTGTGTTAATATGTGCGTAAATGTTTGTGAGCGTTTGGCAAAGTAGCATACGATATAGGACAAAAGTACAATTTGCAGCACATACATACAATATTTATTACATATTTACGCATACATTGTATGAGGGGAAAAAATATTCAATATATCATAATAAAATATTTTTAAAATAGTGAGAATTGAAAAGCTTTTAAAATCGATCTATCGATGAATCAATGAGGCCCATATTCCCCACTTGCAGGCGTAAAAAGGTAACTGCTTCCTACGTAGGTTATGTGAGGTTATACCGGCTGGCTGTCACCTGTTGGTGCTTTGTAATGCCAGATGGAGATTCAGTTTAGTTCGAGCTGAGGTAGTCATATATGTAGGACGTGAACGCGTTTTGTCAAGTTTAAAAGAGCCTTAATGTCTAATTTTGATACTTCATTTATCACTTTGAACTGTGCAGCTGACGAGTTCTGGATAAGGCTGGGCAGAAGCAGAGCAGGTGTTCACCAGCGTCTCACTCATGCCTTTCTCGCCTGCACTCCCTGCATGTGTCTTCGCTTCGTGTGATGCCAGTTAGTTGTGATATGTCATTAGACCAACAAGCGTCGTGTACTCCTTTCGAGATCGCGTGACTAAAAAAAATTTACGTATTTTCTATTTTTCGGTGTCCTTGCACATGACCTTGGCGTACCTGCATGCCGTTAAGGTATTCCATATCCTCCTGATCTGTCTGCCAGCCGTTTCTAAAATATTATCGTGTTTCGTTTTTAGCGGCTTGCGTATTTCCTGTACAGGTTCGGTAGCCGGAAGAATGGCACTTTTGGCAATCACAGCAACTATTTCGCTTTCAGGAATGCCGTTGTGACCTGGAACCCAGTTACATGCCGCCGCTTTCTTACAGTCACGATATCTACCACCTCCCTGCTTCTATGGTTATTTTCTGACGTAAAACTATGTGAGATTATTCCCTTAATAGCCGGTGGGCTATAGACCTAGGTTTTGATGTTTTTTATGTGGTTCCTTGCGCTGTTAGCTGTCTCAGCAGCTTTTCCAACTGCGAAGACTTCCACCTGCAAGATACTGTAGTATACCGTAAGCTTAAAGGGCTTCCTAAGGGCTAGCACCGTGCAATAGACCCCGCGCCCACTCCATCAGCCATTTTTGATCCGTCCGTGTAGTTGCTGCACATTCCGCTGGCGGGTCCTGTGCCATCTACCCTCTTCAAATGCGACTTTTGCAAGAAAGAGCGGAATTTTATCTACTAATTTTCTGCTTATCGAGATATGGACTAAGCTTCTTATAGAAAATTCACCTAATACCGCCAATCTTGCTGCCGATTTGGCTGCAAAGCTTTCTACTGGAAAATCTATTGGTAGAAGGTTGAGCGTAACCTTTCTAATGCAACCATTGGAGCGGCACTTAGCGCTCCCGTTATGCAGAGTGCAGCGATCAGCTGGCAGTGGTCCACCACTCCAAAGTACCGTAAAGAAAGATTGGCTTGACAACCGCTGTGTAACACCAATGCATGAGATCTGGCGATAGATCACTTGCAGACCCTAGAATTTTCTTACATGCGTAGGGGACACCACAATCTCCGAATATGTGAGAACATGCAAGAAACACTTAGCACACTGAATATCACTTCGGTACCAGGTCACACGAATGCGGAATATAACGAAAGCTGACTCGCGCTGACTTTAAACTTTGTCTAAAGCAGTGGAACCTAGAGGAAAACTAATCCTGGAACCTCATACTTAGTATCTTTGTAGAGTTATTAACGGGACTACTCCTGAGATATCATCTTCTAAAACTCGGTAAGATTCAATCAGCTGACTGCACACACAGAAGAGGATGAAACTCTGGGGCACCACCTTTGAGGGTACTCGATCTTAACCCGATAGAGGCGGAATATATTCCACGATGCCTCATGCTCCAGCCTAAAAGTGGAAGAAAATAAAAAAAAATTATCAAATCGAGTGAATTGTTCGATAATACAGTTAAGCCAGGGAGCATTATGAGCCTACTCAATGGTTAAAGTGCGACCGCCAGCGAACCTATCCGTCATTCGAAATCACTCACATACTATAAGTAGACATAGGACACTTGAACACATCAGGTCCCAAACTTTGGATTCCCATGAATGATATCAGGTTAGTTATGTTAATGGAGTATATGACGTATGTAATGACCTGACAAGATTTCAAAATGGCCCACTCGCTAGACAAAACAACTTATGGGCAAGCAAAACTGAGCTCTCGACGTATCTTTGCAGCCACTATTTCGCTCAAGCCTGTAAAGGCTGCCGTCCCCAGTAACTTCGTTCTAATCCTCCGCAGTGCAGGGATCTCCAATAGAAGATGTCCTGTGAAAGACACACAATCGTTAACGCGATAAGCTCTCCTGGTCTTCCTTTATTCTAAGATGTCCTTATTGGAACAATTGGGGGTTTCTGTCTTAAGCAAGCATCTTCTGTGAATAACTCTCTGGTAGTGAGCTTGCAATTGGAGCGCGGTTGGAAGGGAAATGCTCTTCCTTTCAAGTTTGTCTGCCACTCTCATTAATAGGTTTGTCGGATTTTATTGTTTTATAGATTTCTGTACTCTTGTTGCGACCTGGCTAGCCGGAAAAATGTCGATGGCGATGTAATGTACTGAGACAAATGTCGACCTCATATTTAGCTGCTGTTTCAGCCTGAAAAACCTTAAAGTGATTCGGTTAACGAAAGGATTTGCTAATACCAAGTGACCTTGCGTAGGGTCCGCCACCTAGTTTTGATCTATACTTATTAAAAATGAATCGAATCTGCGTTTGCCGAGACTATAACATCTCATCGGTTTCTATCTGGGGTAACTACCTGGAATTTGACTTCAACTCAGTAAAAGTTATGTAGTAGAACGTTCTTTCTGTTAGACGAACGGGCCAATGAAAAGACCAATGACTTTTTCGATTGTCACTAGCCATTGTTAAAGATGTAGCTCTACCAGAGCCAATCCAATATGTGAATACCCGTTGTGAGTGTACATCAAAGCAGCCCCTGCTGAGTTGGCATACCAAAAAGGTCATATGCACTTTGTTATAACAACGAAACAGGCAAACTTGCAACTCATCCCAGCTAAGTTGTTTTAATTTCCTCTTTAATGGAATTTATAAAATCAATATTAACATTGCGCACACATACATACATAAACTAGGTAATTACATACTTTGATCAGTAAGTCAGTTCGTTAGCAATCAATCAGACTCATTAAAGTTTTATCGACAAACCCGTAACACGCACATTAAGCAATCTGAGTTGTCGACAGCGCGTGGCACAGCTGCACAAATAACAACGAACGCTATTTGCAGTTTACTTAACGGTACACAGGCAATCAACCAAGCAACCAACACGTACTTATATTAACACAATCCGCATACCACACACACACACACACCCATAAGTGCAAACACTGCAAGTTGAATGACCTTTAAACATTTATTTAACTACGCTCTCTTCCGACTACTTAAAAACGGCACGAGCGCACTATAGCAATGACCAAAAGCAAAAGAAATAGAAAAAGAAAACAGAAGAAATAGCGCTTTGTTGTAGGCGGCTAAAGCGGATATACTTGTATGTACATGAATAGCTATTATGCGGATACAAGTCACAGACAAACACTCATACGCATGAGACAGCGAGAGGAGGAGGAGACACGTCAATAACAACACGTGCTTCATTCCTTACTTCCTCCGTATGTCTGCAGCAACTCCCACACATGCGAAACGAAGAACTCACAATGAAGTGCACTTCACGGCATGCATAATATGCATTCTTTAATTCGTCGCGAAAATGTCTGGCTGGTCTGTGAGTTTGTGTGTCGTGGGTGCTGTGTGTGTGCGTGCGCGCGCCTTCGCCTGCCGTTGCGTATACGCCGTGGTATCGCGTCGTGGACTTTTGTTACTCGCTAACACATGGAAATCATTCCATTCATTCACTTTCAGTCTTTATCTTCATTCTACAGTGTGCATTCTGGCATTGTGATCGGTTATGCACTCAACTACATTTACATATTTATTTGAATATATATATGTATGTGTATATGTATAAGTGTGAGTGGATATGCTTTCGAGTTCGTGCTCAGTGCTCTTAAGTGCCATTTATTACGCTGCGTTTGGAATCACTTACTGGTTATGTGCTATTTAGCTTACATTTTTGAATTATTTCATTTAAAAAGAATTAAAAATCTCCTGGAAAATGGCTGTTAATTAAATTAACTCATTGGGGTAGGTCCCAAATACTAAGCACGTCCGCAGGGTGTTCATTTTAACTCGCTTCCACACGGATGTTTATAGGCTACTCAGAGAATACCGAAAGTCTTGAGCTGCTTCAACTTGCAAAGGGATCAATTCTGGCCGCTCTTAGTTGAATTCTACAGGTGGCATCAACCTTTTTCGAATATTCAAGAAAAGGAGGCAGCCAAGCCGAGGTTACTTCGTCAATATTATCAGAGAGACCATCAGACATAAGAATTTATGGGTTTGGTGCTTTCTCAAGTAACCAATTTTCAATATTATAGCCCTAACCAATGATTCGGCGTTAAGAAATTATTTGCATGTGTTATCACAAAGGGTAGAAAAGGGGTGTAGTCCACGTCGTTAACTTTGTGTAAGCTGGAACTTTTGGCGATAATTGAAAGAGAGAGAGAGAGAGAGAGATAGATAGATAGATAGAGAGAGAGAGAGAGAGAGATTCATTGCAGCCTTTCCGACATATTCGGTTCAATGGTTCGCTAAAATTTTATCGCTATGTCTATTCAACAAAGAAGGCGGTCGTCCGTCTTGAAGCCAGTGGCTCGTTATTTATATGCGGTCTAATATTAATCCCCTTTCTGTACGAAGCGGAGGTTTTCCTCAAGTTACTCCACTAGGTACTGCAACGAATATCTGCTTTGAAAGTTAGAGTATTTCCATTTAGCTGATCGAAGTGACATACTAGCTGCTGTCTCAGTATACGCTGAATTATGTCAATATCGACGTCAATTTCGTCTCATTGGATGTCATCAAGGTCCACACTTCTGTTCAAACTTGTGTAGTTTGGCTTCTATTCGTCGAGAGAAGGCTGTATTTTTCAGTGCTTATTTCAGCTTTCAGTAGCTTCATTCCTATCCAAGTGTGATTCTGTTGACTCGTGCTGGCTTCAAACTTTGTCTAAAGCAGTGGAACTTCGAAGAAAACTTAATTAGGGACCTGATAACTCGTACTTAGTATTTTTGTGAATGTATTAACGGGGCATCTACCACGTATATATCACTTTCTAAAACTGTGTAGGATTCAATCAGCTGCCTACATACACACAAGAGGATGAAACCCTGGCGCCCTATCTCTGAGAGTACTCGATTTTAACCCAGTAGAGACGTAATATATTCCACGATGGCTCAAGCTCCAGCCTAAATAGTGGGATAAAATAAATAAAAAAATTCAAAAGTTAAGAGTTGATTGTTCGATAATGCATAGTAAGGTTAAGCCAGAGACCACGATGGGCCTACTCTCATACTAGACATAGGACGCTTGAACACATCAGGTCCCAAACCTTGAATGCCTATGAATGATATCAGGTTAGTTACGTTATTGGAGTATATGACGTATGTAATGATTGCTTGCTAAAGGTGCGAGGTGAAAATCTCCGGACAACTCTCCTATTTACTTATAAAATGCCCCACTCGCTGGTTAAAGAAATCTTTGGAGCAAGCAAAACTGAGCTCCCAACGCATCTTTAGAGACTTCGTTCTGCTTTGGTTTTCTAGGCTGACATTGTTGTTTTTGTTTATGCAGGTTCCCTAGAGAGCTGAAATTATCTACGCCTTGAAAGTTATGACTCTCACTTGAGGAACAAGATGTGTCTTGAATGCAAGATTCTTTAATGGGGAAGTTGCCGCTGTCCAACTGGTTGATATCTTCTAAAATATTAACACTAAATTCTGTGCCTCTGAGGAGTTGCAATTGACGGAACAAGGCGGAAGAGCACAGTTTTGTTGGAGGAAGCAGAAAAGTAATAAGAACATCACTTCTGTGGAAAGATCAATAGAAGAATGGCCAAGTTTCAGGGTAATTTCGTTATTTCAATAGATCAGCAGAAGATGTAGTAGAAAAAATATAATATGAACCTCACTTTTCTTGAAAGCCTAATGTTCCTTCTCTTGTATTATCTGGCCAATCGACTTGTCTTTGTAAAGAGAGACCCAACCATTGAATTGAAGATTGAAGATATTTTTGAATCTCCATTTTTTTTCTGAGCAGTCTCTAAATGGTTGATAGATATTTATGAGAAGCCTTTTATTTCAGTCGAAGAGATTGATATCCCCTGCAGAAGGGCGAACGAAAGAAGATATTTTTTCCAATATTTTGGATGTTGGTCTATCCAGAATTCGAAAACATGTCTCTTCGCATGCTAGTACATATTGTTAACCACTCCGGCTAATGCTGGCGCGACATTTTAGAATCACTCATTCTAATTCTCCTTAATTTCTGAATCTGGTAAACTCAGAATTCTGCTGTTCTATGCCGATGAAAAATAAGTGGTTTAACAGAAGCGTTACTCGTCTATATTCTCTAACCTTTCTTTACTCTGATTTCTGTCTTCTTGCTTAAAAAGTGAACTAATTACATCTTACATCCCTGGATTGTATTCTTTCGTTCCCCTAAAATAGGTGAATAAATCACTACAGCGATTCGTAATAATATGTAATTTCCTTTATGGCCGCTTCTTCCAACAGGACATAACACTTTACCGATAAACCGGCCGGAAACCCAGCACCAAAAAGCTTATATTTAGGTCACAAGCCACGACCAACCTGACCAGGTTTGCGGTTTCACTGAAATTTGCGTAGCTCCTCTGCTTCTTCGGGAGTGAATTGTCCCCATCCGTTGATTTCTGACGCTTAACGGTATGATCTTGGTGGCTATGCGACAATCTGACTGGACTGTCCATGCTGGATTAGCACACCGTTTAGGCCTAGATGATATCGCCTTAGAGGAGGTCTTCGAACATCGCCCTTGTAGTCCCAACACCGTCACCATCACCGTTAACGTGTGTTCGCTCGGTGCTGAGTCAACATCCGGGCGCTGCCACTACATGTTCAACTACATTGCTGCGGCTGTTGTTGTATTTGTTTGTTTAGTATTTGTTGGTCGACTCTAAAAGTGTCCCCAGTCATAGCTGCTATCCAACCTCCAACCGGTGGTTAATCACATTCCGTGGCTCCAAGGTTATTTTAGAAGAGAACAAGACGAGGCTTCACATACGCCTTTAAGTGGCAATAAGTACAGAGCTGAGTAGCGCCAACAAAAAAAGACCGACCCCAACCTACAGCTACCAAACCAAACATGGCGACATAAGCGGAAGGTAATTTTAGGCCTGTCAGGATTTTAACAAAGAAAGGGTAAATCGCGGCATTCACCCACCCGCCATTTCTACTAAGTGCCCAACAGCACAGCGATCAAACTAAATCAAATCAGTGAATCAAAATCAGTAAACCGTTAGGAGAAGCCAAGGTCAATTCCGTTCAAGAGGGGTTTTCGGCCGTGAAAACCAGAAGGCCTCCGAACGGCCGATGGATTTTTATGAGGAGCTCTTTATTTCATGTCAGAAATACACTACGAGGGGTTGACTTTCCCTGCCGAGGAGCGACCTCAATTAGGAAAATTAATTTTCTATAATTTTGGATGTTGGTCGAACCTGAACATGAACCCACTCCTTCCGAATTGTAGTACGCAATGCCAACCACTCGGCTATCGCGGCCGCCAACGGTTCATATGCCTGCATAAAACCACAAGTGAAAGTAAATTGTAAATGTATGGTGACCTGTAAAATAAAGTCTACATTTCACGCATACTCGCACATTCACACACACACACATCGGTTTCACCAAATATACAAAAAAATATAAATATTTGTCTAAATGCCGTAGCCGTCTTTATTGAAAATGAAAACATAATCATCGGAGGTGAAAAGGTCAAATATATGTTTGTATGTACGAGTATGCAGCAGAGCGCACACCTTGCGCTATGTGCGAGTGATTAAAGAAGCCAAAAGGCAAGCGAGTTTAAATTATGTGCATGCGAGTATTTATGATGTTGTTCACCTGTGTCTGTGTGTACGTACGTACAGTAAGCCACGGGCGGCTCATGGCGTTCGCTCTGCGTGTGACCAGACAAACCAGTCAACAAACTCGTTTATTTGAATGGCGCACAGGACATGCGAGTGAATGCAAGTGGGTACGAAAGTGTGTGTGTGAGGTATACTGTTTGTTATGAGTAAATCGGCAAATTTATTTTATGATAGTTGGAAAAAAAAGTTATGGAAACATTATTTATTGACGTTTCTCCTCTGCTTTGCGCACCGTTATAGGTGGAATTTCACTATAATGACCCATTAATTTTGGGCAAATTGAAAAATATTCAATAAAAATATATTCTTAAAAGTATACAATGGCTTTATGCTGTAATTTAATATTTTTCTTAATAAACTGCGAGCGATACATTAACAGGGTCATCGGAAGGCTGCGAACCAAAGTGTTTGAATTTTAAGCCAGGTCAGGCCAGCAGGTGGTCCTTGCGGTAAATGTCATTAATTATAATTTCCACCAAAAGCAGGTGCTGCCATTTCATAAACACAAAATGTAATCCTACAACCACAGCAGAAAGCTAAGCACTTCCCTACACGACTTGCCCACCTGCGCTCTGAGAGCACTAGTCAACAACAGAACGAAAAACTGCTCGGAAAAACAGACTGCATGACTGGCAATGTTGATCGAGAGTTTGAGAGGGAAGTGAGACGCAATTTCAGAGTAGAAAGAAAGAGACCGAAATGCGTAAGGGATGGGAAAGGCATACTGATACACTTGCACTCTTCCATCCTGCCTATGTGCACTAATGAATAAAACGCCGCAGGTAGCGAAACCGAACCCCCAAACGATTTCGATAGTACAGATGTTCCTTCATCCGACTGTGTTGAAGTTTGAATAACGATTGTATACTTGAGAAATAAGAAAGCGGCGGAAGTCGTTGGCTTTCGGTCGAACTATTCAAATATAGTAGCGAAGAATTCGCTTCTCTGCGGAATATGGTGCTTTCCACCCCCCATGTTCCGATCAATCCGTATGAACGTGGACTCCACGGTCTGGGCTTATTTATTATCGTTGGCTCAGTCTTCTCAATATTAAAGAAAGACTAAACCCTCCCTCAATGAAATGATCGGACCTTACCAGTGTGAGCTTACACCTGGTCTATTCACCAGATATCCATCATGTGTGACAAATCTTGGACACCAATCTCTTCGCCGATTTTAAAGCAGCCTATGAATTTGGTGCTTTGTAACCGCTGAATCGATTTTTGGCTGAGCTCCTCCTCCAATTTGTGGGTTTTTTCCTCTTGATGTTTTTACCAACAAATGGAGGGACCTACAGTTTATTCTAAGCCGCTTCCGAACGGCTGATGTATTTTTATGAGGAGCTTTTATTTTAGGTCGGAAATACACTCGGAGGGCTTGATTTTCCCTGGCTAGGTGATGTTCCTCGAACCTGGACTCGAACCCTGGCATTCCGAATGGTAGTTCGCGGCCGTCGGAAAATGAAATAAGGCCATCTCTGAGTCGTTTTTTCGGAACTAAATAAAGAGAGCACAATCTTCTATAAGAGCGTACTGCTGTTGGCATTTACTGATAACATTCATATCACGAACCTCAACAACCTCAGCGAAGCGAAGGGAATGGGACTGGTATTGACCGGGGACAAAATGAAAAGTCCTCTCTTGTCAAACAAACAGTCAACGCCCTCACACCCACGTCAAAGTTGACAGTTATAACTTGGAAGTCGTAGATAATTTGGTTTATCTAGGAAAATGTGTCAACGCAGAACTACTCTTACCAACAGGTGGCACTTTGGACTGAGTAGGCAGTTGAAAACTGAAGTGCGAAAACAAAACCAAACCGCACTGGAGATACTAGACTTCTATTGCAGTTTTCTAGACCAAAACCTTTCTCTAATTTTGTATCCTCTGCGTGTCGCAGACACCACAAGCACGTCGGCTCAGCGACCCTAAAGCCTGAATTTAATAGAAACATGATTTCAAATATAGAGTCGTCCGGGATAAAGTTCATTAGCCTCAACTCAAAAGTCGTCGTCCCACGCAGTCAGTGCCTTATAAATTGAGGGAATGTGTTAAGGTCAATTGAAACATATAGTGTTACGTTTACTGTAAAATAAAGTTGAAGACCCACGGATTGAAACCTCCTTAGGATTCAAAATACCGCGTAATTTTTACAGAAATATTTGCCCCCAAAACTATAAATTTCCTAGGTCAGCGTCAAACGGTCTAAATTTTCCAAACAACACTTCTACATTTTAAGGACTGAGACTCCCTTAATAATTATCTTTTTTCCCAAGGGTTTTTATAATGATGTTGCGCGATTATCATTATTAAAATAACCCAGAATTATTTGTAATAAATTTTTATCTTTTCTATTTTTCAGCCTCACCTAAGGTCACAGCAACACAGGAAGCTTGAAAAAATACAAAAAAAATCTAACCTTAAAGCGTTGGAAGGTTTCGAACGCTATTGCTGAGAGAGGAGAGTGTTAACCTTAAAGAGACAATAAATTTTGAGTAAATTGCGTAAAAAATGGCTGAACAACAAAAACTTTCGCTCTGTCCACGTCTGGTGGACTATATGGCAATAGTGGGTGCCCGCACTACACCGCCCATGCCAAAGGGATTGCCGGGAAATAAGACACCGCCAGTGCAGGTAAGTGAAATAGTTCCATTTGCATAATCTAGACAGAGACTATGAAAAACGCAGACTAGACTAATGAAATAAGTGTGAGTAAAAGAAGGACTCATAACAAGCCGTTCGAGCTTTTTTGTTTATTTATGGAGTCGGAAAGAGACTCCTACGAATTTAGTGGAGCTCAAGAACGCTAGTTGCGCGGTTTTATAGTCTTTACACATAGATGCGAGTAGTAGGGAAGAATTACCTTCTATATTGAGGCTCAGTTGGCTCATGAGTTCTTACCTCCTTCGATATCGCCCGCAAGTTTATATGCCGTCATCTTAAGCCTTTACTGTGAGGATTGTGTTCCCCTAATTAAGGCAGATTAAGTGCACTTTGTGAATTGATCCAAGGGTGGGATGGTTCAAGCTTTAGCATTGTTCTGGAAAGAAGATTGAAGAGAGTACACCCAGCCGACGGAACACTCATAGACTGGCCATGTTAATGACGCAATTTACCACGGTTATGGTAACCTTTGTACGACTTTGAAGGGGCTGGCTAAAAGCCGCGCTGAACAGGGATTTTGTGGCATTATCTGCAAAGATTATGAGTCCTAGGGTAATTAAGTGCCTCGTGGATTTAAGGAGGAAGTACTGAGCATTTAAATTTTTGGAATTATCCACTCCATTTCAAATAACACTGATCACTGAGGAAAAAAGGCAACTAGCTCCCTCTTCACTCATCCTACCATCATACCGCCGAGTTCAAAGAATGTTAGTTTTAATGTCAATCAATCTTCTTGCCGGACTGTCTTTGAAATCCTCTCCCATCTTTACTTGGTTAGTCCGATTAGCGTAACGCCATGCCTTGCTGTAAAAATATTCAACAGAGGTTAATCCGCATGAGATGCACTAGTCTTCAAATTTCGTACTTCATGCGTAGCGTCGTTGGGCTCTTGAGTTTCGTTTACACAGAAAACCCACGGCCACGCTTCCTTCAGTTCTAATCTAATGGATGACGTCAAACCCAGAGAATTTTATTTTGAATCGTTTTATTTTTTTCAAGAGGTCCATGAGCTCCGATAACTCAGAACCTATAGAATAACATTATATGACTTTACTGATGACTATCTCCTAATGAATGGCTTTACGGGTACGTATTATTTGCGAACTCTCTGTCTTATAAATAATATTTTTTTCACTTATCTTTCTTACAGATACCAGAGTTGCTGCGTCGCTACCCGCCATCCGACCATGCGGACTTCCCACTCCCCATCGATATGGTTTACTTCTGCCAACCTGAGGGCTGTACGAGTGTGGGCCCGCGACGCACAGGATCTGCCATACGTGACATGACATCATTTGTATTTGCACTCACCGATAAGGATTCGGGTAAAACTCGTTATGGAATTTGTGTAAACTTCTATCGACCCATCGAGAAACACACGGCGAACGCAGAACGCAGTGCTCTGGGTGGCAATCATGGTGCTGTGGGTCTGGGGCAGAGTACACGTGGACGTCGGAGTTCCGCGTTTCGACGTGAATCTTGGCGTAAGAGTATGGAACGTAGCTCGGATTCAGCGTTTAGTAGGCAAGTTAATTCTATAGTTTCGCCTGCACAAATATCATCAAGCACAAAAAAAAAATTTTTTGTATATCACTAATTCATATCTGATCTTGATGCTAAACGATGTATTTCTTGTAATAGTTACGGCCTCTTAACTTCTTCTAGCGACTACAGAAGTAACGTCGCGCCAAGTGACTCGGATCGTGAAATGACATCGCGCCGCGACTCAGATCCACCAAACAACCAGCAACATCACTTAACACATGGCGCCCATGGCCAGCATGGTTCGCAGCAACACCAACAACAGAGTCACACACCACAACAAATACCAAAACTGGGTTTGATGGCGCCGTCTGCTGACTCCGAATCGGGTGGCAGTCATTCGCCATCACCACGCGCCTCACGGAAACGCACCAAATTGCGCAATCAATCGCTCACCTCGCTCTGCATTATCTCGCATCATCCCTTCTTCTCCACCTTCCGTGAATGTCTGTTCATATTGAAGAAATTGATCGATGCCTGCAATGAGTCGTCATCGCCAAAGCGTTTGGGCGCTTCACAAAAGGTGAATCGCGACAATGTATGGACAGCGTTGACGGGACATTCGAGCGCCGAGGCTACCTCATCGATTGTGTTGCACGATGTGCGCGAGATCGAAACGTGGATATTGCGTTTGCTCTCCACACCAGTACCTGTGCCGGGCTCGACACGCATAGAGGTTTGTTAACGAAATTGAAAATATATGCACCAAGTAATGAAATTTGGTTCTCAGGTCGAGGTACTCTCACCCACAGTGCATGAGCCACTGCTTTTCGCTTTGCCAGATCATACGCGTTTCTCGCTTGTCGACTTTCCCTTACATTTGCCGCTTGAGTTGTTGGGCGTAGAGACGTGTTTGAAAGTCTGGACACTGATAATGTTGGAGAATAAAGTACTCTTTCAGTCACGCGACTATAATGCGCTCTCCATGTCGGTAATGGCCTTTGTCACAATGCTCTATCCTCTGGAATATATGTTCCCTGTGATACCGCTACTGCCGACATGTTTGAGTTGCGCCGAACAATTGTTGCTGGCACCAACCCCATTCGTGATTGGTGTACCAGCAACATTTCTAATGTACAAAAAGAATTTCCGGTAAGTACGAAGAGAGAGAGAGAGAGTAAGGGGCAGGAAGCCTTTTTTATTTGTATATAATCTCTACTACTTCACATACAGCTTACCCGACGACATCTGGGTGGTGGACTTGGATTCCACAAAACTAACACCGCCTACCGGTTTATATGACGAAATACCACCATTGCCAGAGCCTGAGGGTACCATACTGAAGAATCATCTACAGCAAGTAAGTGCAAGGGTCGTTTTATGTAGAGCGGATACAAGAGATTTGGAAAACTTACTAAATCTGCTAAAAACTATTGGCACTTTTTTAAAGCTTTTATTACAAAAATTCAGTTGACGAAAAAATTTCAATCCAAACTTTCTAACGGTGCAGTTGAAAAATCATTAAACAAAATAAAAAATAAAAAAAATTAATTAAATAAATTAAAATTAAATTAATTAACAGCCTAAAAGAGTAAAATGAAAACGTCAACACAAAAAAAAATTAAGTAAAATAAGAAAATATATAATTAAGTAAACCAAAATTTTTTTACGGTGAGAGGATAGAAAAATGCCTACCGCATCATCATAGCGTCGTCAAGCAATGGTATGTGCCACTTGCTGGCCACTAAAAACTATCCTAACCCTCGTCCACCCTGTGACTACTTTCGCATTACTTCAGAGTGGCGTTCCATATTTCTCGTCTTAAGACTGTCATTACCGGCGTCCACGTCCCGTTTTTATGTAGTTTTTCATGTTATCCTAGTTTTCCTCGCTTAGAAGCATGATAGTTATAATGCTGTCAGCATCAGGGGTGCCGACTAAAGTCTGCAGCCTATTTCGTTCTGTTTGCCAGTGTACGCATTTGCAAAACATGTGTTCAGAGCAACATTTTCGATCTCATCATTGTATATACAAGACGACGCTTCGGCTTTTACCATTTTATGTAGAGACTTCCTAAAATATTCGTGCCCAGATAGTAGTATAATAATTCACTTCTCCATGTTTCCTGCTGGACCACTCTTTTATATTTTTGATTAGCCTTGTCGTCCATCTACCATGCTGTCCCTGCTCCCAATGAGTTTGCCTTTGTGTCAAGGTATCGTTAAGTACTTGCTCTTTTGTAGTGGTGGCATTTTGTCCCTTGTCTCTTCAACGTCCATATTTCCTTCTTTTCAAACGCTAATAAGTCAATGAGGGTGCTTCCGCTTATTACCAACACAGCTTTGCCTGAAACTGTACGATATACCGAGACTGCTCTCAGAGCAGCTGTGCGATAAACTTTTTCCAGGACTTTACGTCGGTTATTCTTACAAATGGGCGACTTACAGTTTACTCTAAGTCGCCTCCGAACGTCTAATGGCTTTTTATGAGGAGCCTTTTATTTCAAATCAGAAATACACTCGGAGGGCTTGACATTCCCAGCCGAGGAGCGACCGCAATTAGAAAAGTTAATTTTCTATAATTTTGGATGTTGGTCTAACCTGGGCTTGAATCCAGGCCTTCCGAATGGCAGTACGCAATGCTAACCACTCGGCTATTGCGGCCGCCAGTCTTACACCCAAGTAAAGGGTGATCCAAGGAGAGGTACTTTTTTCAATAGCCTTTTTTGATAGATCATGTCATGTTTGTTCAGTATTGTTTGGCATTTCATCATCGAAAGACTTACACCTAAACACCGTTTACAAATCATTCAACTTTATTATGAAAATTCACGTTCTCAATTATAGTCAACATAATCGGCAAGAAGAACTGAAGCCGCTCGACCTTCCTAAGTGAAATCGCTTCGCTCTATGGGCTCTTGAAATGTTCCAAGAGGATCCGACGTTTTCGATCCAAATTTTGTTCACCGATGAGACCCATTTCTGGCTCAATGGCGATGCAAACAATCAAAATTGCCGCATTTAGGGCGAAGAGCAACCTGAAGAGATCCAAGAGCTGCTATTTCATCCAGAAAAACAACGGTTTGGTGTAGTTTGTGGACAATTGGAATCATCGGTCCATATTTCTTCAAAAATTATGCCGGTGAGAACGTAACCGTCAATGGCGACCATTATCTCGCCTTGATAACCGACTATTTGATGTTTGAAATTGAAACTCGTGATCTCCGCGACATTTGCTTTCAACAAGATGGCGCCACTTCCCACACATCGCATCAATCAATGGATTTATTGAGAGTACACTTCGGCAGATAATTTCACGTTTTGCGCCGGTCGGTCGGCCATCAAGATCGTGTGATATCACACCGTTAGACTTTTGCTGTGGGGATATGTAAAGTCTAAAGTCTATGCGGACAATATTGCTTCGATTCAGGCCTTGGAGCAAAACATCACGCGTGTCATTCGCCAGTTACCAATCGAAATACTCGAACGAATCATCGAAAATTTTACTCAATGGATGGAACATCTGAGACGTAGCCGCGGCCAATTTTTGAAGGGGATAATCTTCAAAAAATAAATACCAAAGAATGCGCTTTCGAATGATAATAAACATTTTCCTTTAAATTTAAATTTTCTGTGTTTTTTTTTAAGTTAGGCACCCTCGAAATGGATCACCCTTTATTAAATAAAAGAAATATAAAATAGAATAACAAAGGAAAATAATATAAAATAATATGTTATATATTAAATAAAAATTTAAAAATAATATAAAACTAAATTAAATTAAATAAAGGACAACAGAGAATAAAAATATATATTAGATAAAAGTTATGTAATAAGATAAAATGAAATTAAAGCAAATGAAAAAAAAAATATAATAAAATCAAATGTATTAAAAATTAAAATAAAATTTTATGAATGAAAATAAAACATTGAAGAGAAGAGGGAAGAATATACTTTATAGTAACAAAATAAAACTTCAAAAAAATTAAAATTAAATTATATAAAATGATGAAAAAGCGTTTATTTTCATTTTTTTCGCCTTAAATGTAATAAATGAATTATTTTAAGTAAAAATATTTTTTCTTTTGTTCTGTACAATGATTTATGTAATATATTTAACAATGTATTAAAAGTTTATTATTTTTACTATTAAACGTTGCCTTTATGTATATCTTTCATTTTTGGTTTTTATTTCTTTTAATTCACTACATTTCATAGCGAATGGTTGTTGAACCGTTATCAGCTCATAACGGCAGGTCGTTATCATTAATAATCAGTGAAGCTTTTCATAAATATGTTAATCATAAAAAAAAATATACTTGTTTATGGAAAATACATATATGCACACTTGAAATATATCACAAAATGGGTGTTTCGTTAAGGTGTATAATTTTGAAAGGCGAAGATGATGGATTCTTATCGCACCTTGAGTGCTTACTCGTAAGGAGGCATAAAGGACATATGTACATATATAAGCAGACAATTTGAGAATTACAATATTTCTTCTAAACTTCGGCCACTTCAACTTACGTTCCACAGGCTTCTCTAATCTTTCATTTATTCATTCATTTTCAACCGATTTTCTTCCAGTCGGAGGCATTGACATTTTTTTAAAAGACCGTGAAGAAATATTCAAAATTTTAATCTTAACGAAATGCTCAATTTGCCAAATTCAATTTTGCTGCTTATGCTATTTCTCTCTATCTATTTCACTTACCTTTGCTACTACTATTCGTACTACAAACTGCTACTAATACTACTACTTTTTCATGCTTTACATACATGTACAGTTACTATGTTGATTATTCTTATCCAAAAAAAAAAATTTATTTTCTTTTCGAAATTTTATTACATGAACACAGGCTATGCAACTTATGGATGAAGCTGGACTCGGTGTAAATATGTTTTCTTTTTCATCTACCACTTACAAAAGATAAAATTTTTTTGTAAACATGATTTTCACTCATTCATTATTTATCGTTTGAGTTGGCATGAAAAACTCATTTATTCACATATACATCCTTTTAATTAGTTTAATATTTCGTAGAATTGTTGTATAATCGTTGAAGTTGTACTTTAGTGTAATAACGGAACTTATATATGTATGTATAAGCATAGGTAGAACTTTACACTGTTAGTTCCTTAACTTAAGAGAAGAGAAGAGAAGGGAAGAGACGAGAAGAGAAGAGAAGAGAGGAGAAGAGAAGAGAAGAGAAGAGAAGAGAAGAGAAGAGAAGAGAAGAGAAGAGAAGAGAAGAGAAGAGAAGAGAAGAGAAGAGAGAAGAGAAGAGAAGAGAAGAGAAGAGAAGAGAAGAGAAGAGAAGAGAAGAGTAGAGAAGAGAAGAAAAGAGAAGAGAGAAGACAAGAGATGAAGAGAAGAAGAGAAGAAGAGAAGAGAAGAGAAGAGTAGAGAAGAGAAGAGAAGAGAAGAGAAGAGAAGAGAAGAGAAGAGAAGAGAAGAGAAGAGAAGAGAAGAGAAGAGAAGAGAAGAGAAGAGAAGAGAAGAGAAGAGAAGAGAAGAGAAGAGAAGAGAAGAGAAGAGAAGAGAAGAGAAGAGAAGAGAAGAGAAGAGAAGAGAAGAGAAGAGAAGAGAAGAGAAGAGAAGAGAAGAGAAGAGAAGAGAAGAGAAGAGAAGAGAAGAGAAGAGAAGAGAAGAGAAGAGAAGAGAAGGGAAGAAAAGGGAAGGAAATAGGAGAGAAAAAAAGAGATGAGAAGAGAGGAGAAGAGAAGAGAAGAGAAGAAAAGAAAAGAGAGAAGAAGAGAATAAGAGAAGAAGAAAGCTCCTTCAGATAACCCACAAAGGCTTTGTTTGGACTT
Source organism: Neoceratitis asiatica (assembly GCA_030068015.2). NCBI lineage: Eukaryota > Metazoa > Arthropoda > Insecta > Diptera > Tephritidae > Neoceratitis > Neoceratitis asiatica. The sequence goes on along the minus strand of CM061525.1, from coordinate 81,551,438 downwards.
CTTATTCTATGTTCATCTGAGATTGAAAAGTGACACTAAATAAAAAATAAAGTTAAGTTAACGTGCTCGTATTCGGAGTGTTCCTCTATTAGAGAACCAATTTACTCTCCGTCCTCGTTGCGTTCGCAATTTGTTAGTTAGGTAGATGGCGAAATAGTCACCCTACGCTATAGTCGGTTATACTGGCTGGGTGTTAGGACTTACTTAGATCTGATGGTACTTTGTAGTTCAAGATGGGGATTCAATTTAATTCGGGGTATAGCAGGGTGATTCCTTCCGTACCAAAAACCTACGTCCTTAAAATTTCCTGTACGTTACTCGCCATCTTCGTATTTACTTAGTACATAGAGTGAGGATATGTAAATGTAATCTTGTTGAAAGTAAGCCTGAGGTAAATATTTGTCTCAAAACCTTCCCGTAAAATGTTATATATTTCTTATATTTGGTATTAATTGTTGTCTTTCTCTTTCTGAACCACTGTTTAACTATACTATATTAAACTTCAGTAATCTAATCAACTCTATACCTTAACCCACCTCCCATCATTCATCCATGCCATCCGCTAACCATTACATACTTCACACATTTTCAACTCCGTGAACGCATGCCAATGTCCAGTCATAATCAAGTCCATGAAACATAAATTTTTTAGTTGAGTAATGTTCTTGTTGTTCCGTTACGTTGAATTTCACAAACGGTTTTATGAGTACTCGTATAATTTCCCCCAATTTTAAAGTTTAACTCACTTAATCCTAAATTTCTTGTTTACTAAATACCTTTTATTCCACTATCAGGCGCTGTCTTCTATGTCGGCTTCCAATCAAGCCATATCAGCACAACAGCTGCTACCGTCGGTACGCGATAGTCTAACGGAGCCCACACTACTGGGGTAAGTTCCCACGCGTTTCAACGTGAGACTTTGAATTTATTTGCTATACTCTTTGCAGCGTTTCCCAAGCCCGCTTGTCGTTACAATCGCCCACACAGTCGGCGTATGCTAGTCAACGCAGCTCGATGTCAGCGCAAGGCTCACACTCTAGACAACCGAGTCCAATGAATTCGCCCGCTTTGAATCCGTTCATTTACGGCACGGACGTTGACTCGGTCGATGTCGCTACGCGTGTTGCGATGGTACGTTTTTTCAATGCTCAAAATACTCTAGCCAACTTTGCCGAGCACACACGCACACTGCGTCTTTATCCACGTCCTGTGGTCGCTTTTCAAATCAATAGTTTCCTACGTTCACGTCCACGCGCTACACAGTTCCTCAATCAGTTTGCACGTACGCAAGCTGTCGAGTTCCTCGCCGAGTGGTCGTTGACACCAACTAATGTTGCCTTTTTGCGCGTACAAACAGGTGTTATGGATCCAGCACAGGTTGGCGATAAGCCAAAATGGTTCGCTCATCAGTTGACACCCATACGCTTTGCGGTGTGGGATGATGGTAGTTCGTTGAATGGCGCGTTGCGTTCACTGAAACAATTGGAATGTCAGCCGACGGATGAAAGTGGCTCCGATTCGGAAGGTGCTGAGAGTTCAAGTTCCTCATATTCCTCGCTAAGTGATTTTGTTTCGGAAATGGTATCATCAGATCTATCGCCGAGTATTCACGACGTTTTTGGTGCACATAATCGACCACACAATGTGCCACAAACACTCTCATCCAATCTCGATCCTGCTTTGGTTTATCATCCGCCAAGTACACTTCAATATCCCGAGAGCATGTCTCAAAAAGTTGAGCTCAACGATGACGATGAAGCGCAACGTGCTGAATCGCCAATGTCCTCCTCATCCAGTCGTTCCGATTTGAGTTCGCCCAGTCGCGATTCTGAATTTGAATTTCCCGCCAAAGAAGGTGCGGGCCCATTCGATATGGCAGCACCTGCAGCCATAAGATTAGAGGCGACCTTACGTGCAGCGAGTATTGACAGCGAAGCAGCGGAAGGTGGTGAGCCCAGAAAATCACCGGGCTTAACACGCAAACAAATGCAACAACATCAGCAGCGACATGCTGGCGAACCGGAACATGCTGACAACAAGAAACGGCCGGTAAATCTACTTCAATTTATACTCATTTCTTTCACTATTTTATTTTATTTGATTTTTTTTACTTGTACAGCCTCCAATAACTCCACCGGTTTCTAATATACTCGCACGCACTGGCAGCTCAGGTTCGAGTTCGAGTAGTCCTGGTCGACAAGGCTCACAAGGCTCACTCTTTGAGAATTTCGCTTCACACGCTAAGGATTTGGTACGTGAGACCACACGACAAAGTAGTCAAGAGGGATTGCTAGCACAAGTGGATAAGGTAAGTGGGTTTTTTTTTAAATATTTTAAGGGCAATTTGTGAATGTAAATTTCGTCGTGTAACCTGGACCGAAAATTACAAATCTATCAGCAAAATGTAATGAAAACACGTCTGTGGCTACTTTTCAACCAGACTCTTATATTCGTGATTTCAGCTAAATGGCGTCTTTGACTAGCCTTTGATGGAAGAAGAGGGAGCTATAGGTTTATACAGATCTCTAATGTATTTCTGATCACCGTTGTTAGGAAGTCAATTGAAAAGGAAAACTTATCTAAACATCCTCGAGCTCCTAAATCCAAGCCTTTCTACATATATAATGTCAGACAATATTACATGTCAATCTATCAGACTCCTATTTTCAGGAGTTCATTTCGCGTGCAGTTTTCCGATGTTTAGATTAGATTTTTTTGATTTCTGGTAGGCCGTGGAGCGAATTCACTTTGATACGGCCTCTTCATGGGCAACTACCTTAAGTAAACGCTTTTTACAGTTCCCACTATATCTCTAAAGTATAAAGAAGCCGGACTTAATTTTGGAGTTTTCCGTAGGTGAGTAAAATTTTTGCAAAGCCTGACTATGAAGAGATTTTTTAATTTATCTTGAACTTGGTTCCAACTCGTTATGCGACCTCCACACCAGCAGAGATCCCAGCTTGAAAAACACTAACCAGAAGACCTGGTTGAGCGTTCAGTGAGTGGACTTCCCGAGCAGGTTTTGACCATCGACTCCCTTCTTAAGTTTTTATCCACGGCGAGTAACAGTTGTCGGTCCATTCTTGTTTATTAGAGTCAGAGATTTGGAAAATTAGTTTCATTAATCGACAAAGACTTTCCGAGGCGAAAGAAGAGGTAACTTCAGTTTGATGGCCGTTACCTACTTCGTACTCTAGTAAGAGATCGTAGGAATCACTAACTCTAGTTCTTGGGTATCAGTCATTAAAGATTAGAAAGAAATCTAGAATCAGCGTAAAAGTCTTCGCGTCCATCCTACCTTTTAAAAAACTGTATCACACTGGATCTTTGTTTTTCTTCTTCATTGACCTAGTAAAGCGCTTACGCGATTATAGTTGAGACAATAACACCGGCGGTTTCTTCTTTTCACTGTTCAGCGCCAAATGAACCCTGATATTTACAAAGGAGTGGAGATCTTTCCTTTCCTGTGCTTTCACGGGTACTGCTTCCAATACTTTCAAAACTCGAATTTTTTCGCCCATACGGACGAACTATGTCAATATCGTCGGATATCTTATACAGCATATCACTCCTTCATATACGGCCGTTGATTGTGCGAAAAGGTTCATACATAGATCATTAGCAAACTCGTTATCTCGAAGACTCGTAAAGTTGACTCTTCGGTAGTAGTTATCGTTCACTCTTCTGCACCACATAACAAATACAAGCTTTTGGATTCCAGTGCTGAAATTGTTATTGGTGTTAATGACGATTCCTAGGAAGGCGAAATTGTCTATAAAGTTATGTGCTTTCACCAGGACGTGGTAGCCAATACGCCAATGCGCTGACTGTTTTTCTGATCTCAGGATATGTTTCGCTTTGTCCTCGTCCACTATTCGATCCATTCACTTCGTTTCCTAATCCAGTCGGGAGAAACTTCTAAAACAAATTTTTTCTTCGCAAAAACTTTTCGGTCCATGGTTTTGCGTCAAAATATATTTTATTATTTTGTATTTTCTTATTTTATTCTTTAATTTAAAAATCAACAACAAATACGAATATTTTGTTAGCAACATTCTGTGGAAGGTAGTATATCCGAAGAGTTAGACGATAAAGTGCGACACACTTTTGAAAAGGTTTGTAACGTACTTAGAGTGTTTTTTTTCAACTTAATTAATGGCACAAAATATTAAAATAATCGGTTGAAAATTGGCCGTGTCACCAAAAAGAAAAAGATATTCGATAAAAAAAAAATTAGAAATTTCACTAAAAAAAAAATTATTTACCATTTATTATCTTCCAGAAATTTAATTCCTCCTCACAGTATCTGCAAGTTTATAATCATACAATCTAATAACTGCATTATTTAATTACAAATTGTAGCGACATACACACGACACTCACCCAATTCGTTACAACAAGTTTGGTGTAATTACTGCGTCTGAATTTATGTCAATGAAGAGATAGAGAAAAAGAAAAAACAAATTGATTTAAGTAACACAAATACAGATTAAATTTTCATAGTGACAGACGGTGCATTATGCATTTAAAAAAAAACGAGATTAAGAAAAGATCTAGAGATTTATTTTACAATTGGCCTCTTGTTAAAAATCTATATTTATCTAAAATTATTAATTTAATATCTGTTTGCTATTGTGAATAGTAAATTGTGCTGTAAAGAAAATGCACCAAAAGAATAGAGAAATAAATAGCACAGAAAGAGAAGCTTTTTTATTATTTATTTCTTATAAAACACAAACAAACATTGGCGATAGCAAACAAATAACCATCCACAATTGTAATTAAGGAAGCATTCACTTCTGAGGGGGTGGCTTTGATGAACCACTTGTCCAGCTGCGTTTAGCGAAGAACTTAGAGTAAGTCTGCTACGCGTGTAATCTTGTCTTTCTATCTTCTATCACATAGAGCGGGTACTAGAAATCTCAGCGGTTTGAGCTGAGCGACAAGGGCTCACTGTAAACCCATTAAATATTAATTTAACTTGCCATCTCTAACAAGAAATATTATAATACACTCCAACTCAGGCAAATAATTCCAAGTAATTTAAAAAAAAATAATAACTTAGATGGAGGGAATATATCGAAAGAAATGCGAGTAGGGCACTCCGAATCTGGAATAACTGTTGAAGGAACTTTGCGCCAAAATGGCAGCTATGACAAAATTCTGTATTCTTACGAGATCCTTACTAGCATATGTAGCATCAGTATGAAGGGCAAACCTAAAGAGGAAATGCCATATTGAACTGTTGGGAGAGGTGCAACCTACCTCATAAGTGATATCTGAAGCAGCGTTAAACGCAAGCCGCCTAAAAGTACCTTGGCAACTGGGTATAGTCTGTCGACTGTGGGGGGCATGGCAGCATACCGAAATTCGAACTTAACGCGCAATGAATAGGAAACTCTCTGTCGGATCAAAGCCAACTACTCCTTTCCTAGACTGACTTTACACACGAATACTTTTGTTGAAGCGACTCTTAGTTTGTAGGGGAGAGGGTGACGACGAACAGAGCAGCGTACCGACACTGTTGTGCTCGGTTGACACGCTATGTTATCTTATTCGTCGGTGTAAAATTTGTCATTCCTTTTCACATTTGTATTTCCAATCTCTGAATGGTTGCTGTTATGATATGTTAGAGAATATATGGAATTTAAAATTTAAATTTTTATATGTAAATGTAAATATATCAGTCTATATACTTATATACAGTTGAATACATATGATAACGATTTATATTGGAAAATATGTAAAAACTTCTAGAGGGGTGGAGTGTGTAGCAAATTGCGAAAATGAAATGAAATGGAATGGCAGAAAATTGCCATGAACAAAGTTTCATCGTGTGAACGTGAAGGGAAATACCAAAAGCAAAACTGCCGATAAAAAGCGACAGGAGTATTCGTGTGTAAACTCAGTCCTAGCTGGGAGAAATGATCGGTAGACAAGACACTGATGATTCTCAATGTTAGGCCGGCACAGAAGCAGGGTTCTTCTGCGTCTGTCACAATAACTAAGATAGCTTCACATTCAAATAGCACAACTCTGTCTTCCAAGCAGCGCCAAAGAGAGAAATGATTTAATGGGAAAATCTATTAGGTTTCTAGCAGACAGCCAAGCGGACATTAAGGCAATTAAATGTGTGAACATAAGTCCAACTCTGTGAAAACATGTTAAAGGGCAATTCAGAGACGATTGCGAGAAAGTACAGTTACTTGAGTCCCAGGTCACATGAATGTAGAAGGCAATGAAGAGTCGTACGCCGCTATTACCATCGATTGCCCGATACACTTTAGTGAATTCAAAGGTTGTCTAAAGCAGTGGGCAACGGAGAAGCATTTACGTTCCTGGAGCTCTTCCCATGCAGGGCATACCACTAAACTAGTGTAGGGCAGCATGACGAATTAAGCAACACATGAGTCTACTCAATGGCTTAGATATAGCCGCTTGCGGTCAGGCCCTCAACCTTTCCTTTAATAAATCCAAGTTAACACTGTCAAGTGCATTACGGCCGCCGTGTGTCTATGATATAATGCAGGAGTCAACACCTTTTCATTCAGCACTAAACTTTTTAGCTACATTTTTAGCCGAAGTAAATCTCGGGCCAGTAATATGACGAATTTGGTGAGAGTGATGAGTACAGAGCTTCCAATACGTATAATCCTTATGTAGTTTGTAATGCAAAAAGTTTCTGAATTTCATGTGGCGCTTTTAGCACATTTCACTTCACGCACAATTCTAGTAGAAAATTATTTAATAACTTCACCGGTTTGGGTACATTTAGTTTGCTTTTATTTTTGTTTACCTCCCAAAAATTATTTGAAATTTCTCTCCTCCTTTTGGAATTCATCATCGAACTTGTACGAGTTTCGTCTTTATTTTAGTAATATCTCCATTCTCTTTCTAATATTTCAATCCCTCCCTTTTGCCTTCATTAGCTCACTCTACATGCCAAGAAAGCTGCAGGCGAAGCTTCCAAGCAAGCTTTGGAAGTTTCTAAACAGGCCGCCGGTGTTAGTAAACACACCTTCGACGATCTAACCTATGTGAGCAAGTCCACGATCGGCGATTTGACGAAGACAGCCAAGGAGGCTGCCACCAAGAAGGGTATAATAAAAGTGGATACACATCTGCACACGCCGGGACAACACGTTGCGACACAAAAACAGATGCAAGGTACCGGCGGTAATTTCTTCTCATCAATAGGAACTGACTTCAATGGCTTGGCTTCGTCGACATCTACCATGTTCTCCGGCATGTTCGGTGGCAAGAGTGAGTGCATTTAATTAATTTTTTTTTGGTTTTAAATTCTATATAAATCTCTTATAATCTACACAGAAAATCAACAAAAGCAACAACAATCACAACATTCACACCCACAACACAGTAGCGGTAGCATGCAACAAAGAGCCAAGTCTGGCATCAATTTCGATCCATTCCCCGGTCGCAAAGGTCTCGTTGAACGCACGCCACTCATTAAGCACTCTGGGCCAGGACAGACGCAGGAGGACATAACGCGTCAGCAAAATCAAGAGCGTTCGCATAGCAACGCAGAGAATCAAGCTTTTCTCAAAGACATTATCACGCAGGTGTTGGCCGGCGAAGGCGTTGGTTGGTTGAAGATGAATCGTTTTAAAAAACTCATGGAAGATGAATCATATCGCACGCTCGTGCTTGGTAAACTTAATAAAACGCTCGATAAGAAAATCATGCCTGATGATCATATAGACGATGTGGTAAGTATAAAAAAAAAAAACGTCGCACATCTCAAACCACATCCACTCAACCCACTCACACTTCTCGTTTACCCTGCAGTGTGTACCGAAGCCCGTTTGGAAGGGCATGCTGAAATGTCTGCAAGCTGTTACGGCAGGCTTCGAGGCAACTTTCGCCAACTTTGGCCTGGGCGGCATGGCTTCGGTATTTCAAATGATGGAAATCGCTCATACACACTATTGGAGTAAAGAACTGAACGAAGCTACTGACATGTCTTCAAGTTTACTATCCAGTCACGCTACAAGTCCCAGTGGTAGTCGCGAGAATCTACGTTCACCCTCCAGTCCAATGGATTCACATTCGGGTTTGGGCAGTGAGTGGGCTTCGCCGCAAGAGTCACGTAAAAGTTCATCACAAACAGATCGTGCTGGCCCAATGATTAATCCACAAGCGGCACAAACGGCGGCAGCACGACGCATGTCATCGGCTGAGAGTCAGGATGGACAATCCACTACGGAAATGTTTAAGGATATGTTGGCGCAAAAGCGTAGCGCTTTGTTGAGCAAACTCACCTCTTTCGATTCGGACGTAAGTGGGGAGAGGGGTGTATATTTGTATATGATTGCATGAGAACTTTATTTTCGTATTTTTGCATGCTCTAGACGACATAGACTTGCTTGTAGTATTTAATGCATACTTGAATCTCTGCTTTTGTTTTGAATTGCTATAAAAATGCATGCGAAATAGATCTGTAACTGTCTAATGCTCCTTTTGTTGGAGTAATAAATTTATTAGTAAGGCCCTGGCTCAATGACGGCTGACTGTCTGAAAAGTAAGCAAATTTAGCTTTGCTTTAAGCACTTGAAAGTTTCTAAAAGATCCATTTTCTATTTGCCTACGCTTTTGACAGTAGATATTGTAACTAGGGTTGCCGCTTTGGCCGAAACGTCGAAACTTACCAATTTTGGCAATGTTGTTCTTCCGACAGGGTGGTAAGTTGATTTATAATGGAACGATTTTCCGTCATTCCTAGACAAACCGGTTTGTCGCAAAACCAAAATTGACAAGGAATGACGGAAAATCGTTCCATTATAAATCAATTTTGACAATATTCAAAGTGGTAATTTGATCATACAGGCACTAAAAGTAAGACAAGCCAAGGAAAGTCAGCAAAGCCAGTTCGCATTGGACCAAAGGGTCTTTCGAATCATTAAAAGCCCGATTTTAAGTTAGGCATGCTCTTTTTTGAAATATTTGCGATATAATTTTTTTGACAACCCGTATTGCTTCTGTATGACAAACTTCACAAATCTCAATAGATTAAAGATGCAATAAATATTGTAACTTTTTTCGTAGCTACCCCCGACGATTTCCCAAATCCTTCGAGTCCGATCACTGGATTGCTAAATAAAACTCTCAAGATCGTCTGACCTCTTAATCGTCAGGAATTTATTCAACTTTTATTTCGTCCTCAATAATTACAATTCTTTACTATACACTTAATGGCTTATTTTAAAATTCTTTATAACACACAATTATTTTCCGCTTCACATAGTTTATCCGTTTCTAAAACACACAGCTCACAGCAATGTTAACTCCACTAAGTTGTCTACTTGTCTCTTCTTGTGACAGCGGCTGCCGCTCTTTTTATACCTAAAGATGACTCAAACATTCTGTTCACGCGCTCAAGAATAAGCTGATTATTCGTTTGCCTGCGATAGTTGCAGTCGTTCCGTTTATCTTTAACGACGGTCTAAACATTCCGTTCATGCGTTAACTCGTCTACCTGTAGTAGTTGCTACCGCTCTTTTTTTCCCCCCTTTTATGGGGAATTTACATCATACTGTCGCTGCTTTTCTCTGTCCTTAGTACGGATAATTTCATCATACTGCCCCTCCTTTTGTCTGTCCTTTTTATTTGGGATTTCCGTCACAATATACTTATTTAAGAGTTTCTTCGAGCAATATGCTCTTTCCGCACTGACCCTCTCTTGACAAGTGCTCTCCGCAAGTAGTTTTTTTATTAAAACTTCTCGGAGAAAGGGCAAGACTGCACCTTGTGGAGCACCTCTCGACAAATCTATACATCACTGCTCTTCATATATCAAACTTTGCAACACTTCTTTATAGCACTTGATCTAGCAGTATCATCATTTGGAGTTTTTTGTCCAAATCAGTAAAAAAAAAACCTAATCATACCCCATGTAATATTATTAAAGACACTCTTAATGTATGAGAAAGCTATCAGCAATTTGTAATCCCATGATGTCTGAAGTTGTAATCTCGTTATATACCTTATATATTATCTTCCCCCTACACAAATCAGGAGATCTGCAATAGATGCTTTCACCATCATAGGTTTTCTTTCTTCACTGTAGTAAGTTTGATCATACAATCTTTTCTTAAACACTTAGAGCAAGCTCTTCTCATTTAGTCTGCTAGTTCTTCAAATTCTAACGCTTTAATTGTCACTCTCCAGTTCTTTTTTTATAACCTTCCTTCTACATCTGTAAGTGTAGGCGTTCACAACACCAGAGAAATCGAATCGTTTTGTAATGTCTTCAACGAACTTTTCTGTGTACATTTTTTTTGCATTACGTCAAGATCAAAATATATTAAACAAGAGGAAATTACTACGACAATGAATTCGGCATTCCACTTTATTGAAATTTCCTTAGATTAGAGATTGTAATTTGCGAGAATTCGGTCCGAATTTACTGCTGCATACTTCGCTTTTTGGAAAACTGGTTGCGTGTGGTCTTATGTATGGGCTGACTATTTTGTTGAATTTCAATTATGCCCATATAAATTTCTACCAAATTCAACGAGCATCTTGTCTAAATTATATTTCCTTCCGCCTCCAAAGCTTCTGCCATCACCAGAACTTCTAGCAAGTACTTTATCTTACCATCGAAAATCACTACTAAACATTTATCAAGCAAACTGGAACTTTTCGACAAACTAAATTTTGTATCTTTAAGTCGTTCATTAAGCTTCGATTTAGCTAGGAGTTTATCATAGGAAATTTTGCTATGCTTTTAGTTATGAGATGTGACAGATTTTGCTTTATTTGACTGGAATTAGCAGCTTTTACACCAGCAAATTGCTTTATTTTCCATACTTCTCGAGCATCGTTTTTTGCTTTGCTTCAGGTCTTGTCTTGCCATATTAATTTGTTTGTTGTTGTTGTTTTTAACGTTTTTTAATGTTAAACTTTATGTGCCTTTTAGCTTTTATAATTTGAGACAAATTTGTTCGCTTATGAAAATATATTTTCTCGAGGCATTTTGGCTAAAAAACGAAGTTTTATGATTAAACAATTTTCAAGTCTTCATTAATCTTGCATCTTTTAAAGGAAAATAACTCTAAAATTTATAGTGTCGCCTTAAAATCAATGATAACACTGGTCCGCAGTGGTTTCGGTGTCAAGGATCTGTAATATATATATTTTTTTTAAATCGAACTCTTCACTAGTTTATACTAATTTTATTAATGGCGAAAATATTGATTTTCTAATAAGAGCTTTAAAGATTTTTAATTGAATAGAAAAACGAAATTGTTTACTCCAAAAACAAGATTCTTTAGACATAAAAACCTTTTCTGATTCAATCGGGCTTGGCGGCTCTCTTCCATAGCGCACTTAGCAAGGCACTTAGCAAGGCAACTGAATTTCTTTTTTGCCCGTCGTAACCGCGAGGAGGCGCTGTGAACGTAGACACGGGTGAAATATGATTATAGTAAAGGGTGTTTTTTATAGAGGTATACAACTTTAAGTTGCAATAAAACAACGATGGATTATTCGATTGACATGAATTTTATTTATCTGAAAGATAATCTTGTGGCATTCCATTCTAAATATGATTTCTGGCATATGACCGCCACGGCTGGCGCGGATGTAGTCCAATCTGGACGTCCAATTTTCGATGACTCTTTCCAACATTTGTGGCCGTATATCGGCAATAACACGGCGAATGTTGTCTTCCAAATGGTCAAGCGTTTGTGGCTTATCCGCATAGACCAATGACTTTACATAGCCCCACAGAAAGTAGTCTAGCGGTGTTAAATCACAAGATTTTGGAGGCCAATTCACAGGTCTAAAACGTGAAATTAGGCAGTCACCAAACATGTCTTTCAATAAATCTATTGTGGCACGAGCTGTGTGACATGTTGCGCCGTCTTGTTGAAACCACATCTCCTGGACATCATGGTTATTCAATTCAGGAATGAAAAAGTTAGTAATCATGGCTCTATACCGATCACCATTGACTGTAACGTTCTGGCCACCATCGTTTTTGAAAAAGTACGGACCAATGACTCCACCAGCCCATAAAGTGCACCACACAGTCAGTTTTTCTGGATGTAACGGTGTTTCCACATAACTTGAGGATTACCTTCACTTCAAATGCGGCAGTTTTGTTTGTTGACGTAGCCATTCAACCAGAAGTGCGCTTCATCGCTCAACAAAATTCGCTTATCGGGAACAACGGTAATCTCGTTTTGGGCCCATTCGACGAATCTAAGCCTTACTTGAGCCTATTCATGATGAATTGCCAAACCAAACTGAGAATAAATCACCTGACAGCTGTTAAATCGGTCGCCATCTTGAAAAGTAATGCCAACTTAAAGTTCTATACCTCTATAAAAAATACCCTTTACATGGGTCAAAAATAAGCATAAAGTTGTTTTTGCTGAAGATTTTGAGATGATATATTGACGTATCAAGATAAGTGTAAATGCAGCAGATCATTGGCGGTCGCGCTTGATTCACAAGTTGCATGCAATATACTCCATATAAAATGTTGTCCCTCATATTGGATCCACCATTTTGAAATTTGAAAATCTGACTCCAGATTCTTACAATAAGCGGACCAAAGAACCGTCTTATATTATACCTAGTTTCACAGAAATCAAAAAAATTTTTCAAAATTTTTAGCCGCCGTATTGGGCTGTCAAAAATACTCGCTTAAATGTTTTCTATGTTTAAACTAGAGAATTTTCGTGTTGTATAAGAGAAACATTACCCATTTTTATCTAATGTCTGCACAAATTGTTTCATTAAACCTAGTTTATTATGCATAGGGGGCAGTCTCATTTTATGTCTTTTATCCAAAGGTACATATGTACATAGGTTAAATTCACACTGCTTTCCCATTTCCAACATCTCGCGTGCAAGCCAATCTCTGTTTGTCCAGTCTTGATGCCTGGTATAACTATCCAACTGACAATAATCACATGGGTTTGATGTATCCATTTTGTTGTTGTTCTAATATGTAGAGCGCAGCCAACGCAACGTGGTTGACGAAAGGTAAAAAACTGGTTGTCTAATATCAATGAAAGCTGGTTATGAACCACTGAACACGTTACGATTCTAATGAGGCTAATCACCCCTACCACCCTCTCATTCAGTGATCATACAAGTGCTCCCTCGTATCGCAAGATCTTTATTGCATTTTGCTGTACACGCGCTTATTGTTTACAATGTACCTCAACGAGAAAAAAAAAATGATAAAAAAAGTCGATAAAATTTTAAGAGTTCGTGGTTGTAAATTCATGAGCACAAGCTAAAGCTTTAAAATAATGCTTGGAAGATAGATGCTTTATCGTGATATTTTTTTCAATATTTAAATAGAGAATTTTTCATTTTTAACTCTTCTACTGCTTAAAAATATAAAAAGAGTATGTAAAGGGTGATCCAAGTAGAGGTACTTTTTTCAATAGCCCTTTTTTAACATATCACGCGTAAGTCGTGTCAAGCTGTCATGTTATTTTTGTTCAGTATTGTTTGGCATTTCATCATAGAAAGACTTACGCCTGCACAACGTTTACAAATCATTAAAATTCATCACGAAAATTAACGTTCTGTAAACAATGTGTTTCACGCGCTTCGCTGAATTATAGTCAACATAATCGGCCTACTGAGCGTACTATTCGGAACACCATCACCCATCTTGAGACCCGGCATTCATTATTGGATAATGTTCGACCGAATAGATCACGTCCATCACGCAGTGAAGAAAATATGGCGGCCGTAGCTGAGAGTGTACACGAAGACCATGGAGAGTCGATCCTGCGCCGAACGCAGTAACTCGGACTGACGTATGGAACGACTTGGCGCATTTTAAGTCGAGATCCTAAATTGAAAATGTACAAAATACAGCTTGTGTAAGAACTAAAGTCGCTCGACCTTCCCAAGTTCCAAGAACGTCCGACGTTTTCGAGCCAAATTTTGTTCAGCGATTAGGCCCATTTCTGGCTCAATGGGTATGTAAATATGCAAAATTGCCGCATTTGGGACGAAGAGCATCCTGAACAGCTTCAAGAGCTGTCATTTAATTCAGAAAAAATAACGTTTCGGTGTGGTTTGTGGGCCGGTGGAATCATCGGTCCATATTTCATCAAAAGTGATTCCGGTGGGAACGTAACCGTCAATGGCGACCGTTATCGCGTCATGATAACCGACTATTTTATGCCTGAAATTAAAGCTCGTGATCATTTGGTTTCAACAAAACGACACCAGTTCCCACACATCGCATCAATCAATGGATTTATTGGGAGAACACTTCGGCGAGATAATTTCACGTTTTTGGCCGTTCGATTTGCCACCAAGATCGTGTGATATCACACCGTTAGACTTTTTCCTGTGGGGATATGTAAAGTCTAAAGTCAATGCGGACAAATCCGCCTTGGAACAAAACATCACGCATGCCATTCGTCACTTACCAGTCGAAATGCTCGAACGAGTCATCGAAAATTGTACTCAACGGATGGACCACCTGAGACGTAGCCGCGACCAACATTTCATGGAGATAATCTTCAAAAAATAAATGCCAAAGAATGTTCTTTCGAATGATAATCAACATTCCCCATCAAATTTGAATTTTCTGTGTTTTTTCTTTAAAAAAGTAGGGAATCTCGAAATGGATAATGAAATGGAATGAAGTAACTTTCAAATGAATTATTTAGGATAATTGCTATAGTTAATTACGATTGATGAATTCACAATTAAAGTAGAGCTTATTCAATGACGAGCTAAATTTTTTCTTAAAACATACATATATATGTATGTACATATTTAATCGGCATAAGTTTATTTTATTTTATAATGGCTTTTTGTAGTTCTATGTGACGCCTTGTTGATTTATAAACGCATATGTGTGTACTTATATGTATGTAGATGCCCGCATTTGTTGTTGTTGCATAAGTTAATTTAGAAGAATCAATGAAAATTGAAATTGCATCTTGATTTGTGGTATCAATTCTCAGGGTGCCGGTTCTACAGGTGCTCTCTCAGTTGTTAGTGATCTCCTACCGACTGGTAGTTTGAATGTACGTATGCCCGCTAGTTGTCGTTCAACGGTATCCGATACCGAATATGAAAATGTAAGTATGTATTATGTCAAATGTATTGTATTTCCCACCATTTTGTTTCTAATAAATATTTTCAAATGTTTGTCCTGTTTGATTGGTTGGCTTGTGCAAGTGCAAAATAATTCGATTTTTAGATTTGTAATTTGTTTGGAGAAAGTTTAAAATTTTTGCATTGAAATACCTTGAAATTCTCATACCTTACTTTACCTAATTTGTTTTGTCCACTGCATTCTTCATTTATGTTTCCTACCAAATTTTGAAATATTCTTATTCACTTTTCATCAAATCCAATTTTTTTTTCATTTATGTTTGGCCTGCTTTTTATAGACTACAACCTCGAAAGATTCAAAGCGTAGCTCTGGCAATATTTGGTCCGGCAAATCAACACTTAGCGCTGGCTTCCGCTACACTGGCGGTCATTTAATCAACACATCATCTTCGCCTTCACCAGATAGTCCGAGGGTATACCTCTTCGAGGGATTGATTGGACGTGATCGTTCGGCTTTGTGGAATCAAATGCAGTTCTGGGAGGATGCCTTCTTGGATGCAGTGAGCCAAGAACGTGATATGATTGGCATGGATCAGGTAAGTGAAGTTTACACTCTTGCAGGGCTGGTAAAGAGCTGTAACATCTATAAAAACATATATTTTCAAGTTTTTGTCGAAAATCCTACTAATCTACATTGGACTTCTAAAACTTGTTTTACTCAAAATCTCTTTTTTAAATGTTTCCACGACATAAAATCTTTCAGAACAAGATAAAATTTTATTCTGTTTAAAATCTTTTCAAGGTCCTAAAGCTTTTCATACTTCTAGTATAAGTTCCATCAGATAATGTAGATAATGTTTGGTTATTTCTTCGAATCCTTGAGCATAAGGAGATCCTGCTTAGAAGGGGCAGAAACCTCTTTCTCTTATGTTCAATCATTAATAAAATCTATATGGTTACAAAGATTTTGGTTTCACCCTGAAATCTGCTATGGGTTCTACGGGTGAAGGTCGATCTTAGCTTTACCGAAAAAAGATCGTCACAAATGGCGCATCGGGTTTACCATGGTTAGAACTGCTCGCCTTCTAGCTAGCTAGTCTTCCTCGAAATTACCGGAGATGTCATTCTATCCGGGGACTCAAACCACGAACAGAGTTTGTTTAAAATTTCCCTCCAACTTATTGTCATCTTTGAGATTTTGCGTAATTAAATTGAAAAGACTTAATGGCAGCTTGGCTTTCAAAATATATTACAATAGGCTAAGTCACAGTTTTAGAGTTTAGTAACTTCCAGTATGAAGTGGCTATTATTGCGGTTAATTAATTAATGCGGGCGCTAAAGAGTTCGGGAACTGTCTTACTCATATGGATTGACGGTGGTTCTGAGTAAACTCCACAGCCCATGGCAGATATTAAATTGGCTGTGGATCTTTGATCTGGGATTTTTGAAATTTGAGAAAATAGCAAGCAGAAGTGATGTGGTCAACCTCTTGAAAGACTTGCGTAGAGTTCAGGCGTGTTCTGCTTCTGTTGCATTGCAGCTCACAAGAAGTTTTTCATATGTCTGACAGTGGAAGTTTAACGAGAATTTGAAGGGTATTTGAAGGATTTCAATCCAGACTGCATTCACTGACCCAGTGGCTTACTGTGTAAAGGACATTTTGGAGTAGATCACTTAATGCTTGGTGGTGTTTTCTAGTCTATTTGAGGGTGATGTCGCCATCATATGACATTACAACATAATTCTTGCTTCTTAGTCTGCGAAGCAACGTGTTAATTGTGAAATCCTGTAGGATGCCTGTTTTAATATAATTCGTTACGGATATACCTCCTAATTCAAAGAAGATTTCTCTGTTTTCTAAGAGATATCTCGCGAATTTCACTAAGTGTGCATCAAGACTCATTTCTCGGAGTACAATCTTAACTATCTCGGTCGCATGAAAATTGTGAAAATATTCTCGGTACAAAAGAAGGAAACAAATTTTGATTTAACCCGACTTACAGATCGTTAGAAATGATGTCTGCAGTGGTCTGAAGTTGAAATGGATGTCCAGCGAAGTTTCGATCCAAATGTAAAGAAGCTCACTGTTTGCTTTTGAATGAAGGTGATCAGAAAAGAAAGGAAAGAAACTGTTTAGGGCGAGCTCTGAATAGCAAGGAACTGCGTAGACAACGAGAAAACTTTTGTGAATCCCTTGAATATGAAAATTTTCTACCTACGTCTGAAAGCTACCTGAGTTTTTTCATCTTATTTTTTTCATTTACTCTAAATAACACACAACTATCTATAAATAAATAAATAACTTACCCTAGGGTCCCATGGAAATGATGGAGCGTTACAAATCACTCAGCGACGAGGAGCGCAAACGTTTGGAACACGACGAAGATCGCTTACTCTCAACAATGTTATACAATCTCACTGCCATACTCGTTATGCTTGGCGTTACCAAAGAGGAGATACGACGTAAGATCAGACGTCTTTTGGGCAAAAGTCACATTGGTTTGGTCTACTCGACCGAAGTGCATAATGTTGTAGATCAAATAAATAATCTCGTAAGTAGCTGCCGTTAAAGTTTGTTGTTAAGCAAATGGAAAGAATTCACTTTTAATTCGTTTTATTTTCACCACACGACAGAATGGCAATGACATCGATCTGAAACCGCTCGGTTCGAGACTACTGCATCGTCAGAGTTTCACCGTACATACCGGTTCCGATGCTTCCACGCCGCTACTCTTTATGGAGGTGCGCGATGATGGTCTCGTTGTACGCTCAGTAGATGGCACAATTGTGGAACGTTGGTTCTACGAACGTCTAGTTAATATGACTTATTCACCTAAAACCAAGGTACTCTGTCTCTGGCGACGTAATGGTGGACAGATACAACTCAATCGTTTCTATACGCGTAAGGTAGGTGTTTGATAAAAATATTTATTGAATTAAAATAAAATATTTATAATTAATTTCTTTTACTGTTTATTGTAGTGTCGAGAGCTTTATAACTGTATCAAAGAGTCTATGGAACGCAGCGGTACGCCTAAAAATATACCGGAACTGGGTGGTGAATTTCCCGTGCAGGATATGACCACCGGTGAGGGTGGCCTTTTACAGGTGTGCTTAGAGGGTGTTGGTTTGTTGTTTTCCAACAGCAAGGTAAGTAAATTGATTTTCAATAGTTAATCGAACATTGTGGCATTTTGAAAATATTATTTGTTTGTCGAAATTTCTAAATATTTTGTATAACGCAATTGAGTATTGACGGTGTAAAAACGGTTTTTAGGTATTTGTGGGAAGATGTCAAGTTTACATAATGAATCATTTCAAAGATTTTCTTTTATCCAATATTTTTAATGCCTCTTTTCGAACACTAATCTTTCAATTTTTTACATATGTCTTTTTTGTTTGTGAAATTATACTTAATTGTAAAGCTACGTCAAACCAAATTTGTTCCTTTCATTTTTCAGAATTCAGCATCAGTTTTTTTTCTTCTTCCTTTCCTGTGTTCACGAAACAAACTGTTTTTGATTTGGTTTTTTCTTTGTTTTCTTAAAAGTTCATACGATTGTAAAATTAGTCATAAACAATTTTGTAATTTCATTTTTTTTATTACAATAAAATAGCAAGGACCTTCTCAATTTTTATTATAAATTTTCATTAGAAATATATTACTGGAAATTATCAAAAAACTGAATTAATAAAGTTTTAGAATTTTTTTTTTCTAATTATACATTGCGATGCTGATAGCCCCAATCTGCGTTATGAGAATAAAGTTTGATTTTTTGTAGTGTTTTATTCATTTTTCTTTAAATTAAATATATTAATTTCTATTTTATTTAACAAAATCAGCTGTTGAGGTAAATTTTTTTTTAATTTTTTAATTCAGTAGTAAATGTAGGCGTCTAGTGCTTACTTTCGTTGCAAAATATAGGGAGTGCCATTGGCTAATTGACTCTTGATCTTGATGACAGTTATTTTACAAAAAAAAATATTTTTTTGGTAGGAAAATACTTTAATATACATATATGAAAATAAATAATAGCTTAAGCAAAAGTTCAATTTCCAATTTTTTCATAAGAATTTATTTTTATTTCTTTCTGTTAACTTAATTTTAAAAATATCTTAACGTAGCTTGCCGTGCTCAAAATATTATTTTTTCAATTTTTTTTTTTAATATATATTTCATATTAACTTAACTCAGTAATTAGGTAAAAGCATAAATTATCCGAAATCCTTCATTATTAACGTCTAAAATGCAATCTAGTTTTTGTTCATAACCTAATTGTTTTCGTTTTTGTTATTTTTTCTAATATTCCAGTATATATGCAAAAGAAAAAGTCTTAATTAAAAAGAAATCATAATAATCATCATAAACTGCTAGTGAATGTACCGAATGCATAAATCATATTTATACATTAAAAAAAAAATTTGTTTACTAACAGCTATTTATTATAAAATATTTCTAGTACTTGCTATTTCAAATATCACCATTCATAATTATTATTATAATGATTATTATTTTTATTTTTTATGTTTGCTACATACATACAATTAATTATGATAATTATCAATAATGAGGAAAATTTCTCTATAAATATGGTTTAAAAAAAATTTGATATAGAAAACTACATACTGTAAAAATTAATTTCTTAGGGCTATTCAATGCAAATAAATATTTTTAAATAAAATTATTAAATATTACATGTATATGTAAACGTGTAAAGTGCATATTTTTCGCTCTATCTATCTATCTATTGTGCCTCTCTATTTTAACTTTCTCTCATTTTCCTATTCTCTACCGCTCTATTTTGAATTTTTTTATCATTATAAAAAGTACACTTTCATTTCAAATGTTATTAAAAAATATTTATTAAGTAAAATAACTTACCAACAGCTCACTTTTAATTCCTTTTTAACTCTTGAACTCGGATCAATTATATATGATTTTTTCTTTTAATTATGTGCTTAACATATTTTAAAATTTAATAAACAATTTAAATTCAAATTTTATAATTTTTTTTTGTGTGACAAGAAAAAAGTAGCTCAAGTTAAGTTAAAAAAATTAATACAAAAAAATGTTAAAATAAAGAAGTTGAATTGAATGAAGTAAAGATAAAATAACATAAGAAATGAAGTAAAACGTACTGAAATAAAAAAACAAAATAACATAATAAATTTTTTTAATAAAATGAAATAAAAAAGGTGGAAAAAAATTAATAAAAAATTAATAAAATAAAATAAAATAATGAAAAATTAAATGAAATAAAATCAAAGGAAATAAACATCAGAAATACAACAATCAAAAATAAACATAAAAAAATTAAAAAAAAGTGTAAAAAATTAAATAATAAATAACTTGGAGCAGAGTGTTTGGTGGCCTGCAAGTGGCACATACCATTGCCATGACGACACAATAACGAAGCGGTAGACATTTATCTGCTCCTCACCCGCAAAAAAAAAGACAAGATAAAACTAAATTAAATTCAAATAAAAAGGTCAAAATAATTGAAAAATTAAGTAAAATAAAATAAAATAAAATAGAAAAGAATAAAATAAGAAATTTAATTAAAATGAAATAAAAAATAAATTAATATAAAATAAAATAAAATCAAAATAAATGAATAAAATAATATTAAATTCAATTATATTAAATAATATAAAATAAAATTTAATTAAATAAATTAAAATAGAATAAAATAGATAAATAAAATAAGACATAATAAATATATAAAAATAAAGTAATCAAAAATTAAATTAAATAACTTAAAGTAAAACAAGATGAAATAATATTAATTAAGACAAAATAAAATTAAATCATAAAATTAAATTAAATATAATGCAAAATAAAATTAGAAATTAAATTATATAATATAAAGTAAAATAATATAAGACAAAACAATTTAAAATAAAAAATTAAGGAAAATAAAATAAAATTAAAAAATTAATTAACTTAACTGTTAAAAGCTCTCATACTAGTCAAAATATTTTGGCCAATTCTTAGTCTATCTTCATTTCGCATAACATGAAAGATACCTAGAGACTAAAAGTTACGCCTCATAGTCTTTCTTGACAGAGAAGGTACTTTAATAGCAACCAGCCAAGTGCCATAAGTAACGCCTCAAGAGAGGTTTCATAACTCCAAAACTGAGAGTTTCAACGATGCACAGATCTGTCCTCAAAGCTTAGATACACCTCTGCACTTCTCTAGTCATTGTTAAAAACAAATGTTGTTAGATCTGGGAAAGTGTAAAGACAAGAAGGGTCTAAATTTTGTGTCTCTCACGCTGACGAAGTTGCTGTTTCGATGAAATGTAAATTCAAGCATACCCTCGCCAATCTTATGCTAACAATATTAAGTTTTATGAATCGATGGGCTGAGTCATATGGTTTAATCTTAAATGCTAAGAAAATATAGCTGATATTGTTTACTAGGAAACACAGAATACCGGGTTTCGCGCTCCAATATACTTAGCAAATTTTCATCTCTAATACAACGGAATATAAATTTCTCCCTAATATTTCCAAACACATAGATAAGTATCTATACGAACGGATCAAACAAGGCAGCCTTGCCTTGGCGACAGTTGGCGTTTTTCCCTTAAAATTTGAAACTAGAATCGTTCTACGACTACCAGAACACTGCAATGTTTTCGAAGCGGAGATTACTGCAACTAAAGAGGGTCTTTTGGTTCTGGCAAAAAGAGTGATTACAACAAGACGTATATATTCTTATACAGATAAGCAAACGCCTTCAAACGGCTGAAGGAATTTTCACTTCATGTCAGCAATCTGTCTTAGGGGGTTGACGTTCCCTGCAGAAAGGCGACCGTAATTAGAAAAGTTAACTTAAAAACTAATTTTCTGTAATTTTGGATGTTAATAGTAATAATAATAATAATAATAACAATAATAACAATAATAATAATAATAATAAAAACAAATATAAGAAAATAAATATAAAAAACCCAACATAAAAAAATATATAAAATAATTAAAATTAAATTAAACAAATTGAAATAAGAAATAAAAATATAAAATAAAATTAAAATAAAAAAGACAAAATAATATGAAAAAATTAACTGAAATAAAAAAAAAGCTTAATAAAAAGTAAACAAGTAAGAAATCAAATAAAATAGGGCCCAAAAAAAAAAATATTTAAAAAACAGAAGAAAGTAAAAAAAATTAAAAAAAAAAGATTAAAAAAATTTATAAAGTAAATAAAATTAAAATAAAAAAGTTATTAAATCAGTAATAAATTTGATGGAACAAAAAACAAATATAACATAAAATAAGATATTTAATACGAAACTTGAAAAAAATAAATAAAAATTAAATTGAATTGAAGAAAGTGAAATAAAACAAAATAGCTTAATATAAAAATAATATAAAAAGAAATGAACTAATTAAAAATAAAAAGAAAAATAACACAAAAAATGCTATAAAAATGGAAGAAATTAAAATAAATAGTTAAATAAAATGTATTGAAATAAAATTAAGTAAAATTAAAATAAACCGTTAATAAAGCTTTTTCATCGCAAACTTGGGCTGATTCTTTCACATACAATTATAAAAGATTTATTATTTAACATTTATTTCAGACATTGCGTTCTCTTTCTTGTATATATATTTAAAAAGTCGAAACCAATTTATGAAAATATCTTTAAAAAAAATTATCTCATCTAAGTTTCAATTGAATTTTATATAGATTAATGAAATCAATATTGTGCCGAATATTTGCAATTTAGTCTATTGACAAATCTGTAATTTATATTTAATTAATTTGCCAAAGCCAAAACACATGGCTGCAATCGAACTACCAACAAGCATATATGTACATATGTATATGCAATTTTTTATGAAAAACAAAAAAAATTAAATAAAAAATCTTTAAATATTGCAACTTTTCTAAATTGGTAACTTTTGAGATGGTCCTTGTGTGCATTCGCTATTTTAAGTCAGCTTATTTTCTTGATTAGTTATAAATAGATTTGTTTCTTCATAATTTGCATTTACTTTATTTGATGTAATTTTCAACTAACAAATTTGTATAGGTAAGTTAGGATTACTTTTTCACTCATTATTATTGCCATTTAATTGTAAGAAAACAAAATTTTTTTTTAAAGAATCTCTTTTTTTTTTTTGGTACTATTTTCCCCAACATTCTGTTACACGCGCTTCATTCGTATATTTGTTTATTTGTTTTTTTTTTTTCTTTCACAGTTTTCGCTGGTATTGAATTCTCATACAAGCACCAATTACAATTTATTTCTTAATTGCAATTCAGTGAAATTTTAGTAATTTGTGCTAGTTACATACATTTATTTCTCTCAGCCCAAATAAAATGAAATGGAAAATTTAGTATTTAAAAAAAAATGTCTAAGAAATCTAATTGTTTAATTATATTTTTTTTATCGTTTATAACCATTGCTCGTTTGTTTGTTTTTTTAATTAATATCTTGCGGATCGCTGCCGCTCTTCTTTTTGGATTAAATCGAAACTACTCGTTACTTCGTACTCGAATTCGTATTCGTTCGATTGGTGAATTATCTGAATCATTCAATGCTCGAAACCAAACCAAACCAAACCAAAAACAAAACAAACAAACAATTCTTGCAATTCTAAAAGGATTTCGAGGTACTGAAAGTTTTATTATTTAATTTTTTTTAAATATTAAAAATAATAAGAAAAATACATAAACTCAATTTAAAAGAATTAAAAAAAAGAAATGACGCTAAACTAAAAACAAGCTACATTATTCGTACAAAATAAAATACATTTATTTATACTTATTCTTTCGAATGGAAAAACGTAGTATTATTTTACTCGTGTATATCTACTTACAAATATATCTACATATGCAATTTGTTTAAATTAGTTGATTTTTTAATTTGTTCTACAAAGCCTAGCGTTTAATCAATATAGTGCCACCCAACCACAAAAAAACTAAATAAATTAAACAATAAACAGATTAGCAGATTTTTTCTCAAAAACAAAACAAATATACTCGTATTAACTTCAAAACACTCACCAACGAAACACGCTTGCAATTATGTGTACTTCACAAAAATGTTCAAACTACCTAAAATCTACTATATGCATTTTTCGGTTGATTTATAATGCAAATATAGAAAATATTTTAAGACAGTTTGAAAAATACTAATTGTAATAAAATATTTGTTAAAACTTAAAAAATAATTATCTCACATTTTCATTTTTATTATTATTATTATTTCTCAATTATGGTTTCTTTAAAAAAAATGTTTTTATATAATTTTTTATTAATTGTGACATAAGTTTGGGCTTAGATCGCACAACAAATTCCTATTAAAAAGCCAACATAATGTATAATGTACGAGTATACGGACCGGACTCAAAGTCACCTTGTTTGTCGAAGTTCTTAAATATTTTTGGAACTGTTCATCATAAGTTAAAAAAAAAGCAAGAAATAAGTGTTGTCTTCGGCCATAGTCTTTATACCTTTCATTTAATTTGGCAAAATGCCAAATTAAATTTCGATGATTTTTTGTGTCAATATTTATTTGAATTATTTATTAGATGCTTTTTTGATCCAGAATCTCATAACTGAAGAAATAAGTTATATGGGAACCGACCGGTTCCAATAAATGATCAATACATTTCAAAAATACAGCCGCATACTAAGTTTCGTTGAAATATCTCATAAGTTGAGAGACTAGCTTGCGTTCAAACAGACAAACGGACTTCTTGGTAAACCAAATTAGCTCGTCATTCTGATGCGATCGGTTTAAATTTTGATTACTTTATCTATCTATATCTATCTCTTCTCCTTCTGCTACTTACATAATGCGGACCAAATTTAGTTATCCATTATACAGTTTTCAAAACATACGTAGATAAATGCATTTTAAATAATTTTTTTTAAATGAAATTCCTCTTTAATTATACATCTTTTTACCTTGGCATTATATGTGAAACATTACCATTCTAAGACCGCCTTGTGGATTTTTGCAAACTTCGAACCGCTTGAGTCAATATTCGGCGGTATCTCAGCCATAACTTGACGAATGTTAGTTTTCAAGTGCTCAAGAGTTAAAGTCTTTCGCGTAGCCCTACAAAAAAAAAAAGTGTCCAACGGTGTCAAATCGCAAGATCTCGGTGGCCAATTGACATCGTCAAAACGAGAGATAACGCGGCCTACAAATTTCTCTCGAAATAAAGCCATATTCGCTCGAGTTGTGTGGCATGTAACACCATCTTGTTGGAAACACATATTGTCCATAACGCTCGAAATTGACAGTGACATTCTCGCCGTTATCGTTTTTCAAGAAGTAATGTCAAATCACACACAATGGGTGTAATGGCCTCTCTTCAATTATTTAAGGACTCTCGGAGCACCAATTGCGACAATTTTGCTTATTTAAGTATGCAACGAGTAAGAAATGTGCCTCGTCGCAGAAGAAAATTTTGTTTGAAAAATCGCGGTCCACTGCTTGTTGTTCAAGCACCCAATCGACGTAATTACGACCTTTTGTCATTTTTCGGATAGCTTCACGATTTTCAGCGTCTCTTCGGTATTCCATTTTTTTTTTTTTTGCAGAGACCCATGCTAATCAAATGGTGCAAATTACGTGCTATATAGTTGGTAAATCAAAACTGAACCAAGCTCCGTCAATTTTCGCCTTGTCATCAAAGAGCTACATCTTTGGTATCAAAATTTCCGGTAGGAAATGGAGAAAACTACTCCTCAGTACGGTATTCTCTTACAACATCCGCACCGTAAATCGCACTCATTTTTTTAGTTCTTCGGAAAATACACTTATTTTCAAATGAAAAAACTTTTGACACACAAGTGTGTAATTAGAACTGTCTTAACCAAATATTTCGCTTGAAATGTCAATTTGACACAATCGTATTAGTGTGGTCCGAAATAAGAGACCTTTTTATTATACAATATTTCGAAATTTCGTCTTCTCAAATTCGACTTGTGTATTACGAAGCTTGAACGATTATTAATATTAGTAAGCCTTTTTGAATGAGTTTTGCAATATACAAACAATCCCGATTATTTAATGATAATATACAAAAATAAACTGTTCAATTTTCAAACATCAAATCGCAATGACATATGTCCATCCCATTTTGGTTAAGTTACTTGATAGCGTGCAAATTGGAAATATGGATTTACTTAGTAATTAAAGCATAGTTAGTTTATTTTTTGAAGTACAGTTATTGTATTTAATAACAAAAAATATATTTAGCTTACGTTTTAGAATTGTTCTCATTAAATTATTTGCAATTTGGTCCTTATGAAAGGGTGGTTTTTTAAGTCAGGGACTTTTTGAAGAAAATGTATTTTTTTTGTGTGGCAAATTAGCATTTTAAATCTCAACATAATCTCTTTTCAGCTCTATACATTTGGTCCAGCGTTTTTTCAATGTTTGTATTACTTCCAATTAATGGGTTTTTTCCAGGCTCTCAAATTAGTACAGTGCAGAATCCCCATTATTTTTATCAAGTCTGCCTCATTTCCAGCACTTGCATGAGAGATATCTAATTTTCGGTCCAGCAGAAAAAGAAACTGCCAAAATAATAAACAAAAACAAATAATATTGCCATATACAATACCGTTAAAAAAAATTAAATAAGAAGGGTAAAAGTTATATTGATCATATCCATATGTACTGCAAGCAGAGGGTCGTTTGTTGTAATGAAAAAAGCAAAATCAAAAAATATTTTACTAACAAAATGTACATGCCATTGTAATGCGAGAAGCGCAAGGGTAGGTCGCTAGAAGTGTATGAGAAAACTTCAAGTTACACATAATAGCTTAGTAAGATTTTAGCACCAATTATTTATTATTTGCGGTATCGAAATACAATATTCTATATGTTTTTTTTTTCTTAAAAATTTTTTTATTTTTATAAATATATTATTTTATTTTTGATTATTTATATAAGAAAAACCGAATAGTAAAGAAATATTTACAGCGCTACAAAATAAATACGAACACACAAGAAATGAGTAAAAGAAAATTTATGTTATGAAATTTGCAAGTGTTATGTTTGGACATTTATAAAAAAAAAAAATATAAAAAAAATAGAAAATTATAACAGTTATTAGAACCGAATACCGAATATGCTTTAGTTTTTAGTTGTTTGCTTGTATATTTAGTTCATTTAGTCAGTTCTTGAACATGTAGTTTGTAGTCGTCTTAAAAAACCCAAAATTGCATTGTTACTAAAGTTTGAAAAGTTATTAGTGAAATTTTGTTCTTTTCTCGTTTTTGCATTTCAAGAGTTAAATGAAATTTTGTTTAGAAAATTTAAGGAAAAGTTTGCATTAACAAAAGGTTACTTCTAACACTTTTCGAAATTATCTTTCTTCCTCTAAAAACTATTACTTATATATTATTTACAGTTATAAATGTAAAAAAAAACACATGCGTTTTCGTTTTCTTCAGTTCAATTCACTTCTCAAAACTTATTATTATTTAAAGTTTAATTTTTTTTTAGATATTATTGAGATAAACAGAAGTTATTATTGCATGCAGCGTTTTTATTGAGTTAAATAATTAACAATTGAAAATATAAAAAATACGTAATTAAGAAATAAAAATCATATCTATGAGCTTACTGAACTGTTGTTAATCTTAGAGAGCTTTTCACATCACACTATGTTAGTATCTATCACGTACTTCACTCTAGAGCTTAACTATTAGCTTTCATATGCTTTCGACACCATCTAGCTCTAGAAAATACATACATACATATACAAATGTATGTTATGTATGCGAATAAGCAGTAAGCGGCAATTGAAAGCTTCCAAGGATCTTATTGCATATAAATAAATATATTAATCTGTATGAAATGAATTTCAAGATGCTGAAAGCAAAATTTACGATTTTCTTTTCTTTTCTTAAAGCTAATAAAGTGGTTTATGACCTGCCTTGTTTAAAAAAAAAACGTGACATCTCCTCGATGCATCAAAATTTTAAATACATCTATACTTAAATAAATATTACATTTGAAAAATTATATACTGGTTTAAGAAGGGAAGGTAAGCCTTAAACAAAAGGTTGAAGCTTAGGGTTTTGAGAATCAAATGAAAAATAAATAAAATGCGATTTATATTCCCACAGTCTATATAAGTGAAAGTGATAAAAAATGCTTTCGAAATATTTAAATATTTGCAAATATCAACAGTTTTTATACGGAAAAATGGAAAAAATATATAAATTAGTATACCCATAAAAATATATAAACGTTTTGAAATTATTTTTGTCGTTTTGTTGTTTTTTGTTGCTGTTTAATTTGTTACATTTTTATTTTGAAACAAAAGCTGTTTTTAACTTTATTTCATTTTAATTAATTTTTTTACTTCATTTTAGCTTATTTTATTTATTTTATCTAATTTAATGTCTTTTATTTAATTTAATGTTTAGTTTATTTGGATTTATTTCATTTGATTTTTTTAAATGGCTTCATTTATTATGTTTTATGTATGTTTTTCTGTTTACATTTAATTAATGTTGTATATTTTTTTGCCTTATTAAATTTTTATTATTGGTTTTACTTTGTTTTGATTTGTTTTGATTTATTTCATTTTGTTTAAAATATATTTATTTCATTTTTTAATTATAATTTGTTTTATTTGATGTTATTTTATTTTATTTTTTTTAAGTTACTATTTTAATTTTTTTTTTTAACTTTTTTATTTTTTATTTTTTATTTTAATTATATTTTATTATTCATTTCCTTTTTTTTGGTGTATATATGGAAAAAAGGATTTTAATTTTTTATTTTATTTAATATAAATTTGTTTTATTTTATGTGGTTATAAGTAAATGAGCTTTATTCAAAGGCCAATTTTTGTTAGAATTTTTTGAATTGAATATTTTGTTAAACAACAACAAAAAAATGGTAGAAGTGACAACTGTTTCGGAGATCACCACATCTCCTCATAACACTTCTCTTGCCGGGATCAAAAAAACTGATCCCGTTTTCACAGGCGAGTGCTAAGCCACTGAGCCAACGACAGCCATATAATCTGTTGTTGTAATGTTTTATTTTATTTAAGTTTTTTAATTTTTTTTCATTTTATTTTATTTTATTTGTATAATAATTTTAATTTTTTTTATTTTTTCTATATTTTTTTTATTCAATTTATTTTTTCTAAAGTTTTTTAAATTTATTTTTTATTTAATTTTTTTATTATTTTATTTATTTTTTTTATTTTTTATTTTATTTATTTTTTTTTATTTTTTTAAATTTTATTTTATTTGTTTTATTTATTTTATTTTATTTATGCTAATTTTCTTACTTTTTTATCACATCTTATTTTGATTTTTATATTTATTTGTTCTTAGTTTATTTTTCATTATTAATTTACTTAATTTTTTTCTTATTATTATATTTTATTTTATTTTTTAATCTTTTTTTAAGTCAATATATTATATAATTTATTTTATTTTATTTTGTTCAATTTTATTATGCTTTCCTTAGTTATTCCGTTTACTTTATTAAATTTTATATTTCGTTTGGTTTCGTTTTATTTAAA
Source organism: Neoceratitis asiatica (assembly GCA_030068015.2). Lineage (NCBI taxonomy): Eukaryota > Metazoa > Arthropoda > Insecta > Diptera > Tephritidae > Neoceratitis > Neoceratitis asiatica. Next base: position 81,521,846 of record CM061525.1, on the reverse strand, counting down.
TTTAAGTTAAATTATTTTATTTTATTTTATTTTATTTATTTTTTATTTATCTCAATTTATCTCTTATAATTTCCATATAATTTAGTTTTATTTAATTTAATTTTAATTTGTGTAAATTTGATTTGATTTTATTTAATTATTTGGTTTCTTTCAAATCAGTATATATTAAATTTGTTTGGCAACTTATTTTGTTTCAATATTATTTCGCTTAATTTTATTTTAAATTATTTTTTTGTTAATTTTTTATTAATTCAATTCAATACATACTAGAATTGGATTTTGTTCTAAATTTTTCTATTTTATATTGGTTATTTTATTTATTTTATTCAATTAAATTTTTGTTTTTGTTTTTCAATTCACCTCTTACCATTGCCATATAATTTAGTTTTATTTAATTTAATTTAATTTGATCTTGAAATGATTTAGGTTTTTATGTCTTCTAGGTTGATTCTTTTTTAAATTTATGTTATTACATTAAATTTTATTTTCTTTATTTTATATAAATAAATATATGTAAGTCCTAAAGGTAGGTTATACTATTTATTTTTATATTTAGCATTACAAAATAATCTTTAATTAAAAATACAAATATGTAAGCTTTCAAAAACAAAACTTTCAATTGTCGCGCACTGTATACATATTTAGCAACTAATACCTACACATTGCGTTATGGTAGCATTTTTAGGTTAAGCTTTACAACATTTAAAGCTCACCGAGATGAGCTTTTCTTTTGAGTGACTGCCAAGTTTTTGAGCTGAACCAATTAGTTTTTAAACAAAAAAAAAAGAGCACCTAAGAAATAAAAAAATAAAAATAAAAAATAAAATAAAAACGTTAATTATGTTTGTTGTTACAAAATACTTAGTAAATTTTATAGATAATTACTGAATTTTTGTTTTGCTGTTAGCGTTTTTCACCCACAATATGAAAACACTTAAATAGAACTAGCTTACAGCTACATACCACATAAATATATATAAGTATTAGTAATTCTTTTAGAATTTTTGCTTTTTATGTTAAGACCATCTCACAAGTGCTGATTAGAGTTAAAAATTTTGAACCTATACTCTGATAAATAAAATAACCAACTATGAAATCCAACAATAAATGTTATAAACTTGTTTGTTGAACCCTCGCTTTTGTGTTTTATTTATTTTTTTTTTTTTCGTTTACTATTTTTGTAAGCGCTCAGGCGCTGATTTATTGTGCAATATTTTATTATTTTGAATATTTTTAAATAAGTTTTTCTTAAATTTTTTACTTTTTTTATTTTTTTTTTTAATAAATTTTCTTACATAGTTTCTTGTCCCATTTCTATTTTGTTGTAATTTTTCCGTGCATTAGAAATTTTCGCATATCACTAACGCTAAATAGAAAAAAAACATACATATATTTACAAACGCTTTGCTCATGCACTAACTTACGTATATAGTAAATGCGAGCGTATCACAGCTGTGTCCATATTATTGTATACGCTAACACATTACTTGTTTTGTTCTTATATACATACATATACATATATATATTGGCTAATTGCTCTGCTTTTTTGCGTTGAATTTCTATTTTAATTTTGTTTTCACTGCTACTTTGCTTATGCTTTTTTCTTGCTTTTGCTTTCTTGCTTTAGCTTTAGCTATCCGCCTATATATTTGTTTATTATACATATATACATATATTTTATGTATGTAAGTGTATATGTGTAATCTTATGCAATTGTTCGCTAGTGTAGCTGCAATACTACTGCAATGCTGCTGCATACATACATACTCGTACGTATATACATACTTGTAGTTACTCGTAGGTGTGCTTTTCAATGATGAATTTGCAGCGCGCATTGAAGTGCTTTGCAGTAAATTTACGTACATACATACATATATGCGAAGCTTTGTAAGTTTTTGTTTTTGTAAAATTGCAGTGCGTCTGGCGCATGGAAATTAGCAGTAAATTTTTTTAGTTAAAATTTCAATTTTTTATTTTGCTTAAAATTTTTTGTTGTAATTTCAAGCGGTATTGAAATTTTTTTTACCTAGTCATAATGCTGAAAATGAAACATAATATTTCAAATCTGCATGTCCTGTTTTCAAAACAAAATTAAACATACAAACATTTATTTATTCCACATACATACAACATACATATCAAATTTTTAAAAATTGAATATTTAATAAGCGAAACTTGAAAAAAAAACTATATTATTGAAATATTTTTCTTTTAATATAAATATTTGAATATTTACCATATGCATTTTTTTTGTTATAAATTGTTACCGTTATTTCAGTTTTTCGTGCGTCTGGATCACATACGAAAATGCTTCACACAGATGGGTGGCATTTTCGTTTTGGAAGAGTTCAGTAAGTACTATTTGAGAATTTATATAAATTAAAATTTGATTGAAAAAAATGACGAAAAATCATAAAAAATTAACAATTTTATCAATTAGTTCAATGGGAAAAATTGCTAAGATTTAGCTTTGACTTGGTCAGGTTAGACCGATTTGTTTGGCGAGCATCACTTCGAGACAATTGATTTCAGCGTTTCAGCTCTCTCTATTCTACTTAAATTTACAAAGTTTCAAGCTTTATAAAAGGTGATCCATTTCGAGGTTCCCTACTTTTTTTAAAGAAAAAACACAGAAAATTCAAATTTAATGGGGAATGTCGAATTATCAATGGATGAACATTCTTTGGCATTTATTATTTGAAGATTATATCTTTCAAATGTTGGCCGCGTCTACGTATCCGATTGTCCATCCGTTGAGTCCAATTTTCGATGACTCGTTCGAGCATTTCGACTAGTAACTGGAGAATGACACGCGTGATGTTTTGCTCCAAGGTTTGAATCGAAGCGGGATTGTCTGCATAGACTTTATACTTTACATATCCCCAGAGGGAAAAGTCTAACGGCGTGATATCACACGATCTTGGTGGCCAATCTACCGGCCCAAAACGTTATATTATCTGCTCACCGAAGTGTTCTCTCAATAAATCCATTGATTGATGCGATATGTGTTAAGTGGTGCCGTATTGTTAAAACCGGATGTCGCGAAGATCACGAGCTTCAATTTCAGGCATCAAATAGTCAGTTATCATAGCGCGATAATGGTTACGTTCTCACCGACATCATTTTTAAAGAAATATGGACCGATGATTCCACCGACCCACAAACCACACCAAACCGTTTTTTTCTGGATGAAATGGCAGCTCTTGAATCTCTTCAGCTTGCTCTTCGTCCCAAATGCGGCAATTTTGCTTGTTTACATACCCATTGAGCTAGAAATGGGTCTCATTGCTGAAAAATTTGGCCAAAAGAAGAGCGGCTTCAGTTCTTGCACAAGCTGTATTTTGTAAGCTTTCAACTTAAGATCTCGACGTAAAATGCCCAGTCGTTCCATACGTCGACTCTCCACGCTCTTCGTGTACACTCTCAGCTACGGCCGCTATATGGTCTTCACTACGTGCTGGACGTGGTTTATTCTTCGTGGAATATTATCCAATAATGAATGCTGGGTCTCAATGTGGGTGATGGCGTTGAGAATAGTACGCTCAACAGGCCAATTATGTTGACTATAAGTTGAGCGAAACGCGCGAAACACATTCTTTACAGAACAGGAATTTTCGTCATAAAATTGAATGTTTTGTAATCGTTGTTCAGGCGTAAGTCTTTCCATGATTAAACGCCAAACAATAGTGAATAAAAATAACATGACAGCTTAACACGACTCACGTGTGATCTGTCAAAAAAAAAGGCTAATGAAATAAGTATCTCTACTTGGATCACCCTTTATAACACCTAGTTCGACTGAAAAGCTATCACAATCATTTAATGATTCATTATTTGCTTTACCCCTCATTCTGCTCTTTAAATCATGAATCTTTGTTGCATGTGCTTCTATCAGTTTGAATCCATTAAGGTCAAGTTTTGCTCAAGGGAAATTTGATTTTTTAATAAATCATTTAGGGAGATTATCATTTTATTTTTTAAAATAATATTGCTTCATTAAACCATATTTCGACTCTGGACATCTGTCGCCAGATTACCTTCTTGGTCTCTACATGAGTATGCTCTGGTCTTGAAACCTTCTATCCTGCACTTCGGCCTATTTTTTTTTTACAAATACGTCTCGCAACCCTCTTAAGGTCACGGTAGCTATCCCAACCCGCATGTGTTGTTGCCGACCACAACGTTGCGAGGTAGGCAGTTCTTTTTCAGTCCAATGCAGGTTCAACATTCCTCATCGTACTAGCTCTTTTTCCGGCACTGTTGGAAACCAATTGTTGCCGTAGCGGCATTATGTGTGAAGTTTGATATCCCGCTCCACAGCTTCCTTATAGCGAATTGCAGATGAGTGCTTTCAAAGAGCAACTGCGGAGGTTTAGTAGAAAACCTGCAAGCTGTCTGATGTGCAGCTTTTCAACCTCAAACCTTCCTTATGTTTGTTGACGGGAGTTTCTTCTGCGCAGAGGCGGATGTGTGTGTTCGCTGTGACAAAATAGTGATCCGAATCGATGTTAAATACTCGGGACATACCATTAACCACAACATGATCGATTCAGTTAAATGTTTTTCAATACAGCAATAGTTATTTAGCTTTATGAATGAATTTTCGTGTACTGGAGTTTAGTAATAGAGACCACCATATTGGGGGCACCAGCGAAGTCGACCAGGTTCAACCCGTTTCGTCGGAAGGTTCGTCCAAAAGGGTAAATTTTCCGTCTGCTCCGTCAAAAATACATTTTTTGCTCGGCCTGTAATTAAAATCGCCTAGCACAATTATGACATCGTGGCAGCGTTCATAGAAATCATCTTTTCCAATAAATGGCCGCTGTGGTAGATTTCCTCGGTAGGACAAATCGTGATACTTTCATCCGTGGCTTAGTTTGACTTTTCATTGCATATTTTCCATGTTATTCGCCCTAAGCCTTAAGTACAACCGCAGGAGATTCATGTTCTCACTTTAGTAATTTATTGCTGGCTAAATATTGTACAATTATAAGGGCTTCCTTCGCTTATATCCACTGAAAAATTCATGAAATTTGCCTTGTAATTACGAAGTATGGAACCAATAGGGTTCCGAAATTCGATATTTGAAATTTTTATCTACAAATTTTTTAATCAATCTCAATTAAACCGGGCAAAAAGTAACTTTTGATAATAAAATCTTTTGTATTTACTATATTTTTTCCTGCATATTTTGGATTATAAAATTATTAAATTTTATTATTCTCATTACAGACCCCAAAACAAGGCATATTATTCAACGAAAATATAAATCAAAATTGGTAAGTGCAATTTTTTAACTCCAAAGTATTAGCAAAAGCTAATTTGTAAAATATATTAACAGAATTTTTAAAAAGTAATTTGTTTCATTAACACATTGACGACAAAAACCAATTTAATTAATATGTATATAACACAAAAATTGCATCAATTATCTACTAAAAGAAGACATTTTGTTTCAACTAACATCAATGAAATTAAATTTGTATTTTAATTTTTTATTTTTATTTTTTCATATAAGTTTATCTTTTTGGTAAGTCCGAGGAATAAAATATTAATCAGGAGGAAGCATTAAGTAAGAGAGTGTGACTTCAAGAGAGCACTTCCGGGTGGTATTTCAACGACTCTTCCGCTTAAATGCGAAAAAAATATATTATGTTTAAGGACGAAATTTACTCAAACTGTGAAAAAAATTTAATTCAATCTCGATATCGACTTATAACCTAACTAATAAGACATTGGATCTGGAACTTTTGAATAAACATCTGTGAGGAATAATAAGCCAAAAAGTATCTTCGATAGACAGCGTCGTGACTTGCGAGGAGGAGATACAAAAATGATTTTTATTGGAACTAAATGGATGTTTATGGCTTTTCGGGACCTTTTGGGCTAAGTTCCAAGGAGCTATCAATACTATGCGCCTATTTTATAGCAAAATATAACGGGTAATCCATTTCGAGATTCCCTATTTTTTAAAGAAAAACACATAAAGAATATTCTTTGGCATTTATTTTTTGAAGATTATCTCTTTCAAATGTTGGTCGCGACTACAATCAGATGGTCCATCCGTTGAGTACCATTTTCGACGGATAGTTTGAGCATTTCGGCTGGTAATCGGCGAAAGACACGTGTGATGTTTTGCTCCAAGGCCTGAATCGAAGATGGATTGTCCGCATAGACTTTAGACTTTACATATTCCCACAGGACAAAGTCTAACGGTGTGCTATCACACGAACTTGGTGGCCAATCGACCCGCGAATCGCCCAAAATTATCTGCTCATCGAAGTGTTCTCTCAATAAATCCATTGGTTGATGCGATGTGTGGGAAGTGGCGCCGCCCAAAATTATCTGCTCATCGAAGTGTTCTCTCAATAAATCCATTGGTTGATGCGATGTGTGAGAAGTGGCGTCGTCTTGTTGAAGCCAAATGTCGCGGAGCTTACGAGCTTCAATTTCAGGCATCAAATAGTCGGTTATCGATAACGGTCGCCATTGATGGTTACGTTCTCATCGGCATCATTTTTGAAGAAATATGGATCGATGATTCCACCGGCCCACAAAATACACCAAACCATTGTTTTTTCTGGATGAACTGGTTTTTTTGGTCGAATATTATCCAACACTGAATGCTGGGTCTCAAGATGGGTGAAGGATGGTATGCTGAGTAGACCGATTATGTTGACCATAAGTTGAGCGAGGCGCCCGAGACGCATTCTTTACAGAACGTGAATTTTCGTAATAAAGTTGAGGGATTTGTAAACGTTGCTCAGACGTAAGTCTTTCCATAATGAAATGCCAAACAATACTGAACAAAAATAGAATGACAGCTTGACACGACTCACGCGTGATCTGTCAAAAAAAGGCTATTAATAAAGGACGTCTACTTGGATCACCATTTAGTTGAAGGCTATTCTTTTAAATGATTACCTATAAAGATTAGTGACAATTTACTTCATATTCTCATCCGAGATTTCAGAGCGAGATTTCATGAAGAGTTTGTACCTTATTTCTCTTCCGGGAAGATGATCCGGTAGTAGTGGGTCTGTTTAGTACTATTTGTAGGAATCGCAAATACAGCTCTCTCCCGCTCGCTCCTAACTGGCATTGTATTAGATTCCCTTCGGATTCGTCAACAGATGCTCCCGACTTCGGCAAATCAACAGCTTTTTTGTTACCGAAAATGTTTGCTTACCGAGAAGTTCGGTTATGCAGATGTCGAGTTGGCCTGTCAGTGAGCTTGGAGTCTTCCTACAATTACTAATGACATTTAAATTTACCATTAGTAGCGCTAAGACCAAGCAATGAGCGTCTGGAGTGCTTCTGCTTGAAGTGGTCGTTTGGTAGCCATTAAGATCTTTGGAGTAAACACTCTTCCCCACACCACAGTCTTTTTTAGACCCATCAGTGTAGATTGAGATGATGTCCTCCTCTCCAACTCAACTTCATCTTCACTCATGTCTAATGGATATACTCACCTAAAATCAACTATTGAAATCTAACTTTGGCAGAACATAGTTTGATTTACTTCGAATGGCTGTGAGCTGGTTTAGTATATTGCTATGTCTAAGTCGTTTCTAGTCCTTACAATCCTATAGTCATAGTCTAATAGCGGTGCCCAATAAGCCTTATTTTGTTAACTTACTCTTTAGCAAGGATGGAATATAGAATTTGGGCTATCACATCTTTGAGCTACATGATCTCTAAAGTTGCAAGTTCCGAGCACTCTACGAGGCTTACAATATCTTCTTGAAGATGGAAGAAAGTAAGTTTTTTTTTCATATTGAAAAATAAATTTTTTCTCGGACTTACCAAAAGTGCTTGGCTCATTAGAAAAAACAATGTATTTTAAAAAGTTAAATATTTTTTATTTTATCTTTATTTTCATATATGTACATACATATCTGTTCTCAACTCCGTCACCAACACCATCACAATCACCATCACCAACACAACCACAACCACCGACATTCATAAAACCCCACTCGTACATATGTATGTATGTAACTACTTAAACACAACATTCTCAAAACATAACCGTTAAAATGTCTATATAAAATTGCACCATTACAACAATAACAATATACGTATACTTATGCATTTGCTGTGTGGGTGTTTGTACTCGTTTGTATGTATGTATGTGTATGTACATCAATACATGCGCCTTATAAATTTATAAATTTCGCTACACACCCAAACAAACATATGTACATACATGTCTTCATATATTTTCGGCGCTCAACCAAAAAAAACAAACTGTAAACAACCAAAATAACAACAACAACAACAAATGTGCATATAATAAACATGAAAAAAGGTGCCGGTTGGTTATATGCTGCACTATTTCACACGCATACTCTCCGTGGCTTACGACCTGAAACAACATGGTTTGGAGGGTCACACCCTACTACAAAGGTATGAGGGATTTAAAGAGTCCACAATTGGCGACCCAGAGGTTACTGCTGTAGAGGTGCTTCAGCACGCAGAAAAGGATGTTTTTGAAAACTTGTTGATAATCAAAGTTCCGAAAATACTTTCAAAAGAGATGCATGAAAAGTCTGATGTAACCGTTGAAGATGGGATTGAACTGGCGGAAAACATCACAGAAGAAGGCATGTACCAAAAACCAGAAGCAGTGCAATCTGAATTGGCAGAAGCTGCCGCGAAAGCTGCAAGTGAATTAAGCGAAGCTGCCGCAGTTGCGTTAATGGCGCAAACAAAAGTTGCGGCGACAGAGTTGCCAGAAACCTTAGCTACTGTAGTAACTGCTGAAACAAGCTGAGTAGATACAGAACGTGCCACTGATGCCAAAGCTCTCGCTACTAGCTCTATGCTACAGGATAAAGAGCCCAACTGAAAACCGCAGTTAATTTTAACTGTAATAAATTTTCAAACTGTGATAATAATCCAAAAAGCACTAAGCTACAAGCAAACTAAAACTTACTTTAACAATAACACCAAAGAAAAAAAAACCAAAAAAACTGAATATCAATTTTTATTCAAAAACGGCAGCCTCACTTTGTGCCGTCTGGATTTTAGTCAGATTTTTATACTAACTAACACCGTTATTTTTCTACTTTTCTTATATTTATTGTAAATTGAAAAAACTTTAAAATGCCAAGCAAAAACACAAAACAATCCCAGAAATGACTGTCTTCAATTTTTATACTCTAAAATATGTTAATTAAGAAAAAAACTAACTGTATAAAATAAAATAATAAAAACAAAAACATTAAAACTATATTGAAATCTAAGCTTAAGAGAATTTCAATAAATTAAAAGAAAAAAATGTATGAAAACAATCAAATTGTACGCATGCCTTGTTTAAAGCTTTTGTGTATGTAATAAATTTAATTTTTTTATAGAATTTCAAATTGTTATTAAATAAATGTTTTTTCTATAATTAAAACACAAGCTAAATGCTAAAAAAAAGTTGTTTTTCTTTGTTCAAAATTATGTGTTATCGTCTCTGTATATATTAAAGTGAGTTTGTATATATATGTATGTAAATATTTTTAAAAATTTTTTGTCGCATATTTGAAATACTCGTAACATTTGCATTTCTGTTTTATTGTTTTTTTTTTTTTATTAAAACAATTAATTACTTTGAGTATCACATATGTATAAGTTTAAGAATATATAGGGTTGTTCCAAGGAATATGAATTCTTAAAAAAAAGTTAAACTAATTGTTAAGGATATTCAAATGTATTTTATTTAATGTGCAGTACAATCGATACAATTAAGTTCTGAATATAACATCATTCAAATGGCCTCGACGACTTCTTTTGCAGGAATGAATTCGATGAACCCAATTTTTGAGCACTTTTTCCACTAAATCAAGTCGTATGTCATGAATAGCTCGTTCGATATTGACTTCTAAAGCTTGAAGAGAGTCTGGTTTATTGCCAAAGGCCAGTGACTCCAAATAACCCTACAAGAAGTAGTATAATGGTGTTGAATCATAACTTCTTGGAGGCAATTCAATGTCACAATTTCTTAAAATAAGCGAATCTCCAAACCTTTTTCGCAATAATTCGGTTGTTGCACGTACTGTGTGACACGTAGCCCCGTCTTTTTGCAACCAGATGTTGTTAAAATCAACTTCTTCCAATTATGATCATAAAAAGTTGGTTATCATCGATCTATACCGCTCTCCATTGAGACAGTAACAGTGCTACCAGCTTCATTTCGAAAGAAGTACGGACCGATGATTCCATCAGATCATAAACTACACCAAACTATCAATTTAGGTGAATGTAATGGTTGTTCATGAATAATTTGTGGATCTTCTTCACACTAGAATCGACAGTTTTGCTTATTTACCGCACCACTCAGATGAAAGTGAGCCTCAGCGGAGATGATTTTCTTAAAAAAATTTAAAATGCTGAACGATTATTTTGATAATCTGCCCTAATTTTGAATCGAAATTTTCTCTGTTCCGCGGATTTGGTATTCTGCGTTACTTTCCGTTTCCATCAATCTTCGAACTTTTCGATTCTATCCAATTCTATGTATTCTGCATTTCGATCGTAGCTACGTTTTTGTACGTTGTAATTTAGTTGGCGGAGAGCAATTCGATTGTATATTTTCGTGTACTTAAATAACATAAATTTAACAAAAATGTAAGTAAAACATGATTTTGATAATTGGAAACTCATAACGATGTCGTTTTTTAGTTTTATGAACTTAATGGCGCTTTTTGATACAAGACAAGAGCAACGTTGCTGAAATACAGTTGATCCATCAGTAAAAGACTCCATGATTTCGAGAAAATTATGTAATGACATTAAAACTGCGCCAACTCTGTATTGGTAACAACCATGTCAAAGCACCTGATTGAGTTTCTTAAGAAAAAATATGCAGGACATACTTGAAAGCATCTTTATTAAGTTTGAAGTTTTTTTGAATCTAAATAACGAAATTTTTTATATAAAAGATTACCAATTACAAACTCAATTTCTTAAAATACATCACTCATCTGAAATGGATGACACTTGTCTCCCAATCTTCATGAAATATCGCCGAGGCTCTTGATTCCATTTAACGTTAAAAACTAAAAAAAAATTATAATTATTTGATTTGTACAAAAACTCTGCAGTTGTTTGCTTTGTTTTGTTTCAATTTCACACATTCACACGCAATCAGCTGATTTCGAAAATTTATTCTCTCTTCCTCTTCTTCTTTCGATTCGATCGTAGCTCAGAATACCTAATTACGATTGTGGCGCAACGGAGAGCGGGAACGTAATTAAAATGTAGAATAGCCCTGAATAATATTGAATAATTTGTAAACGTTGTTCTTGAAATGAAAATGAAAAAAAAGACAGATCATGACATATTAAAAATGGCCAAAACGACACTTAGAAATTATATCATCCCTATTATAAAACCCTTTACTTTTATTCTCTTTAATCCAGCTAACTTACTCTAGAGAAAAAGTTAAAAGCAGTCAACAAATTTTCTGAACAAAACTAAACGTTTAACTCTATTGTTTTCAATGAAAGTCATTTGTTTTATTTATTATTTCCAAAAGAAAAAAATATAATTTTCTTAAATCTAAAAGATATTAAAGTTAATTCGTATTCTCATTTCATAGGTTATAAGGAAATGACGCTTTTCGAAAATAAGTTATACCATTTCCCGAAAGACTTTGTAATAAATGAAAATAAATATATACAAATTTGTAAAAAAATTTTATTTCATAAATTTCTTAATTCCCTGACATATACCCTGAGGTGCGTGTGTGTCGTCTTGTTCTTCATCTTTGGCATAGGCACCGTTTAAGCGATTATAGCTGCATCAAAAAGAGCCCGCTACTTGTTCCTTCTCTTTACTATTTGTTATAAATACCAAATGAAAGCCGGTCGCTCTTCACCTGGTGCTTCCAACGGAGTGGAGGTCTTGCTCTTCCTCAGCTTCCACCAGTGGCTACTCCATCGAATACTTTTACAGCTGGTGCGCTTTCATCCATTCGGATGACATGACTTAGCCAGCATAGCCGCTGTCTCTTGATTCTCTAAACTATGTCAAAGTTGTCGTATAGCTCATACAGCTCATCGTTCCACCGTCTACGATATTCGCCGCTGCCAACGCGCAAAGGACCATAAATAAAGCACCAGGCTTCTGCACCATATGTCAGGACGGGAACGATGAGCGACTTGTAGTGTTTGGTTTTGGATCGTCGAGAGAAGACTTTACTTTTAAATATCCTACTCAGTCCAAAGTAGCACCTGTTGGCAAGAATGATTCTGGGTCGAATTTCAAGGCTGACATTGCTATTGTTGTCAACAGCTATGACTGTCAACAGTGACGTGGGAACCAAGTCGAGAATGCGATGACTGCTTATTTGTTGACAGGAGATATTTCGTCTTGTCATCGTTCACTACCAGACCCATTCGCTCCGCTTCTTTGTCTAACATGGAGAAGTCAGAACCGTGGGTGTGGTTGTTATGACCAATGATATCAATATCATCGTCATACGCCAACAATTGTACACTCTTGCAGAGAATTGTACCTGGTCTATTTAGCTCTGCAGCTCGTATTATTTTCTAAAGCACCAAATTGAAGAAAACACACGATAGGGAGTCACCCTGTCTGGAACCTCGTTTGGTAGCGAACGGATCGGAGAGGTCCTTCCCAATTCTGATTGCGATTCTGGTATTATCCAGAGTCAGTTTACATAGCCGTAAGAGTTTTATCGGGATATCAAATTCAGACATAGCGGTGCAGAGGCAGCTCCTTATCTTGCTTTCAAATGCAGCTTTAAAATCGATGAAAAGGGTCTTCCCCACGATTTGGCGTATATCTGGTCAATGGTAGATTTACCAGGTCTAAAGCCACACTGATAAGGGCCTATCAGTTTGGCCTTAATCTTTCACACAATATGGTAGATGGCGTATTTAAGGAGGCTTATCCCACGATAATTGGCTCATACCGTGGATATCCCTTTTTTGGGATTGGGCAGAGCACACACTAGGTTCCATTCATCGGACATGCTTTTGTCCAAAAGTGAAATATTTAAGCGAAAGTAAAGTAAAATGTGTTATTCCTAAGAATCGAACCTATTATCTGAAAAGAATAAAAAATTGGAAAAAACGCTAGACTCTACATATGGAGCTAAAAGGTGACTTTATTGAGATTTAAAACGCTTATTTGCCGAAAAAGATATAGTTTATTCAAAAAGTCATTGACTTATTACCATTATGTTTGTCATTTTATTTGTAAGTATCGTTAGTGTGATGAGAGCAGGATTAATAAACTTATCTGGCTCTGTCTTCAAATTATCTGTGTAGTCTAAAGAAGCTTCCGCAGATAATTTGTATACCTTTCATACCTTAGTTAGAAGTTATACCAAAAAGATCAACATGAGTTATTCGATAATTCATATTGAGCGTAGTATCAGAGTTGATTTTGCTATAAATTAAGTAGATTGTTCAGGAAAAGGTCTTTAACGATTTATTTTATTGTTTTACTTCAAAAATGGCAGAAAAAAATTTTCCTGAAGAGTAAGAGGAAATTCCACGAGTCGTAATGAGCATGGCCCATATCTAACAGGAATAATACTGAGTGATAAGTGGGTTATTTATAATAATGTAGTCCAAAAACAATCATGGGACAAGCAAAATGACTACCATCAAAAACTGTCATTCACTAAAAAAGATTTTGCTTGCTCTGTGGTGTGATTACAAAGGTAATGACGTAGCACAATTAGATTATAATTTGTTTCGCTACCTTCAAACTCATTTGAACGGTGATGCTTTCGATTCCAATGATGCTGTCAGAAATGAGTTGAACAGCCAAACTGTTTCGGTTTCTTTCTTTCAATATTTTCTCAAGCGTGGAATTATTTTATTTACCAACAAAATTACAAAAAGTCATCCAACAAAATGTATAAATAATAAATTCTTAGTTAAAAATTGCTCTGAAATATATACAAGTAAAGGAAAATTAGCACACAAAATTTTAAAAAGAAAATATTAAATGAAAAGCATAGGAATATATAGCCTGATCAAAATAAACATTGGCCTTTGTATTAATTCACAACAAGCTGCGAACTTACAGTCCCGCAGGGGATAAAACTCTAATGGCATCCTGAAAAATGCAGATTGGTCCCGTGTGTGTAAAAAATGCTATTAAAATTTCAGGAACGTTATTCAAAAAAGTAATTTTGGATTATTTGGCTAAGTAGAGAGTTTTAAAGAGCAAGAATCAGGATAACATCTCAAAAATTGTACTCATCCTTTTTTTTCCAAGGATTAAACATTTGTGAGAAATATCCTTTTGAAATTAGCTCCATTCGTCCTAAAATGAACACGCTTCCACGCCATCTATGGGTAATGTGCAAAAGTGCCCCTCCATATTTTTTGGACTAATTTTACTGGGCTAATAAGGCATATATTTTATTTTTTATAAATTCAATTATATTGAGATTTTACGTTTAATTTTTTTTCGCTTATTTCTAGATAAAAGAGATCTGAAAACGTTTATAATAAACTTTTAAGGCATGTAAAAGCTTCATACATACACTATTTGGATCAATAGGGCGTCCATGAAGCTTATATATATACATATGTATAGGGTTTTCCAATACGTATGATTTGATTTCTTTAAAACGTACTAATTGATGAGGAAATTCAAATATTTTTTATTTAGTGTGAAGTACAATCGATACAATTAAGTTTTGAATATAACATCATTCAAATGGCCTCCACGACTTCTTTTGCAGGATTCGATGAATCCAATTTTTGAGCACTTTTTCCACTAAATCAAGTCGTATGTCATGAATAGCTTGTTCAATATTGACTTTTAAAGCTTGAAGAGAATCTAGTTAATTGCTAAAGACAAATGACTTCAAATAACCCCACAAGAAGTAGTATAATGGTGTTAAATCATAACTTCTTGGAGGCCATTCAATGTCACAATTTCTTGAAATAATTGAATCTCCAAACCTTTCTCGCAATAATTCGGTTGTTGCACGTGCTGTGTGACACGTAGCCCCGTCTTGTTAGAACCAGATGTTGTTAAGATCAACTTCTTGCAATTGTGACCATAAAATGTTCGATCTTTACCGCTCTCCATTGACAGTAACGGTGCTACCAGCTTCATTTCGAAAGAAGTACGGACCGATGATTCCACCAACCCAAAAACCACACCAGACTGACAATTTAGGTGAATGTAATGGTTATTCATGAATAATTTGTGGATCTTCTTCGCACTAGAATCGACAGTTTTGCTTATTTACCGCACCACTCAGGTGAAAGTGAGCCTCATCGAAGAAGATGATTTTCTTAAAAAAATCGTTATTGTTTTCAAGTTGTTCCAAGGAAAAATCAGCAAAGTGGTTCTTGCGCATATCTTGCCATGATAAAATTGTAAACATTACTGAATACAATGGAAAAAAATGACAGAATATTACATATTAAAAATGGCTAAAACGACACTTAGAAATCATATCATATCCCTATTGGAAAATCCTTTAGTTACCCATAAGGAAAAATTTCTTAGACATCTTCTGTGCTCTCGCTAATAAAAATTAGTATTATACTTAGTATTTTATTTATTATTACTTTTTTTTATGAAAAGCAATTTTTTAAGTTTTTAGTTGATTTTACTAATAAAAATAAATTGAAATTAATACAAAAATTGTTTATAATGGACAAAAAAAAAATTTATCAAAAATTAAACCTTAATTTAGAGGCCAAATATGCAACACTAAAAATATTTTTGAAAAAGAAAAATAACTAAAGGAAATTAATTCATAAACTGTTCCTTTGAAGAAATAATTCATAATTTCTTATTAACTCTCTAGAGCAAAAAAAAATGTAATTTTTAATTAATACTTATAATAAAATAAATAAATTTCTTTCAGTGTAATAAGTTTATAATCAAATGTAAGAATATAATAAATCAATAAATAAAATATTACAAAATTAAATTTTTTTTCTCTTTCTCTAAATACATTTTATGAACCCAATAAATATACATATATATATATATTGTTTTTACTTCTCTTTTATTTATCTCCCACAGAAATGCAAATGAATTTAATATTTTTCAACAATATGTGTAAATATTTATATGTGTACATACAAAAATAAATAACAATTGTGGAAAATTTCAACTCAAAATTTTCGTTTTCGCTTTCCATATGATTAAAAAAACACTTTCTTTCCTCTATCTCACATCTCCAAGGCCGACCAGATTTGCTATGCGGTTTTGTGTGTTTTCTCTTATGTCGCCGCTGGGCAGGAGCAAAAGAAGAATCCTGTTGTTATCACACCGCAAATACAGGATATACATGCGCAGCAAAAACAACAGCACGCCCAACAGCAAAAGCAATTACAACAACAACAACATCAGCAACAGCAGCAGCAAGCACACCCGAGCAGCGGCAGCGGAGCCACAAGCCCACGTTCAGTAGCACCACAAATGACATCGACGCCAAAGCAAACCGCAGCAACGACTACAGCAACACATTTACCACAACAACAGGGTAATGGCAAGAACGCGAACGTCACTATACGCCACACCATGCCAATGCAAAAGCCAACGGTAACTACGTCAACGGTGCAGCCGCAAGCGAAATTGCCACACGCCTCGTACGCTTCGCCAGCCACAATCACCGCCGCACCTATGACAGCAACAATGACGATGACGGGCGGTATAATGCAGCAACAGCAACAGCAGCAGTACCATCAACGGGTGTCACCAATATCACCACTCCAACAGCATGCACATCACCACGCACATCAGCAGCCTCATCAACAGAGTCCACCAGCTCACCACAGTCCAGTGCCCTCACACAGTCCAGTTAGTCGCACTAGCAGCAGCGGCAGTACAACTGGTCCGCTACCACAGCTACCACCACGTGTGCCCTCACAAACCTCCACCGAGAGTTTACACTACTCACCACCAGCTGCGAAGGCGCGTGCTCCACCCGCCGGTCCACCACCCGCAATACCGCCACGCACCGGCGCCATTGCGCGTGCTGGCTCCTTACAAGTACACTCCGCTGCGGCTGCGGCGGCGACATCTACGGCTGCGAGCAATGCACTGTCGGGCGCACGTAATTTCGTACGTCAAATATCCGCAAGTTCAACGCCACCACAATATACATTCCAGCCACCGCCACCTTTCGTTATACCCAAGCGCCGCACCTCATTGTCGCGTGCTTCGTCGGTTGCGTGTGCGAGTTCGGCAGGTGCGCAGTCAGCAGGCGTAATGGGTGTCGTAGGCGGTGGCGGTCAGCGACCTTCATATGGCAGTATTAGCATGGGTGTGTCCCAGCAACTACAACAACATCAGCCTCAATATCACTATCAGCCTCATCAACAACAACAGCAGCAGGTGCTACAACAAGAGCGACAGCAACAACAGTCGCCCGATGCCAGTGGTGGAAACAAACACTGACGAAGGAGTTCGTTCTTTCGTTTTAGCAGCAGCGGCAGCAGCGGCGGTGGCGGTGGTGGTGGCGGTGGTCATGCGGGTGTTGAACCACATCCACGTGGTGAGGTCTGCCGTACCATTTGCATTCCGTGGCTCTGAAAGAGCGAAAGCGATAAGGTAACAGACACGGGCACACATAAACATTGGCTGCTTAACTTCTCCGCTACTTAACTGAGCTTTACATAAATTAATAATAAATTGAAAATTAAAAAGCTGCAAAATATGCATAGGACGAACTCGAACTACTCGTAATACAAAAAGATAAGGATTAATTGTAACATATGTTAAGTGTACAAACTAATTGTGTCCGGTTTTGTGTTCAAAAAGTGTGTTTCTATTGAAAAATAGTAAAAATATATCATTTAAAGTAAAATCCGTCGGAAGCGACTAATTTTTTCCAGCTCTCTGGTAATTTATGAATAACATCTCTAAAAAATGAGTTCTCTCTGTTCTCGATCCAATAATTGAGACATTCTTCGATATCTTTAAAAGACCCAAACCGGTGCATTCATCGGAAAAACCAATGATCGGAAGGAGTAAGATCTGGAGAATAAGTTTCAGCGTTTCCAGATAGTTTTGGACCATTGCAAAATCTTCAAGTCATGCCTTTCTGCCGTTTCTGGCCATTTTTAGCGCAATGGACGGCTCAAGCACAACGAGTTCCGTTCGCGTTTGGCATGGTTCTTGATCCAGTAAAGCCTCAAGTTAGACACTTTTTTACTTATTTAATATACAATACCGTAACAAATATAATACAAAAATAATCCTTTAATGTTTGAACCTTATAAAATTCTCAATATTAATTGATTTCCATTTCCGGCTATCAGATATAAATGACTCAGTTTAAAAAATATTTTCGCGTTATTTCGATTAGATCGTCTCTTATATTTCAATAGAGAAACGTCAAAACCTACCCGATCCAGTCAACTGTCAAAGATTGGTAGATATTTACGCTCTTGCTTTCCCATGAGCTGAGAGTGACATATGTTATCTCTTTATCTCTATTAAGAATCTCTCTTATTTGCGAAGAGCTTCCATCGCTCGACTCGTTAGTAGCTACCTCAAATAAAGAAAAATTGTCTTGTAACATAAGAAATCGGCCGATTAAGTGATCGGCTCAACCGATATGTCTCGAACAGTTCACACAATCTTCTTGAATATATAAATTCCTCAGATATTGAGGTATAAGATTGAAAAAAACATATTACTAAGAACATTCTGCTAATGGATAACCCGAAATAATTGAAATGAAATATGATTTTAACAATTTGATGCGAAAATTTTAGTCAAAAACGAATATTTTTTGTGAAAAAAAATTCGGTCAATACTTTTATTCATTTACCGTTTAAAATAATCTAAAGAATTTTAATCACTGATGTTCTAATTGGCCGATATTGGGATTACCAGTAAGATCCATTTGAAACATTTGTGACTATTCAACAATTTTGAGATATTCAGATCCAGATCTGACAGCAAATTACTGGGTAGCTATACGTCTAAAAGTTTACCCTGACGTAGCCTATACACTCAGCTGATGATAGATTTTTAGTGAAATGAAAGTCGAAAAATGAAAGCTGAAAATTTCACCCTGAATCTCATTCATTATCGTAATTTCAGTGAAGATTATGCTTATTAGCATATATTCACAGTTTTTCTGGATCAAGTATTTTTGTATTAAATTTTCGAGTTATAGACATACTTTCGCTTAAACCTGTTAGGTTTTCATATCTAATACTTTTCGGAAGATGAAGAAGATAAGGAATTAAAGAAAAATTTCTGAATTTCACACTAAATTTGTGGACTTAGGATCAAAAATTTAGGGAAGGGAATTTATAAAGAAAACTTCATCTTACCTAATGAATATGATAGTTACAGTGAGTACCAATCATCAAAAAAAAAAAAAAAAAAAAAAAAAAAAACCCATATTCGGTTCGGTTCCACCTGATCTTAGTCTTCCATACTGGTTTGTACTCCTTTTGAAGAAACCCCTGTGTTGTAAACAGTAAACTTAATATTTTTTGTTATATTTCAAACTCGGTTCTGGTATGCACTCAGAACAGAAAGCAATGTAATACCACTTTTTATACGATTCGCAATAGGATGTCATGAAAGTATTGCGTATTACACTTTTTTTGGGTTAAAAATTAAATAAATTAAAATTTAAAAAATTTCCCTTTCCGTAAAAAACTTTTTTGAGTAGTTCGAGTTTTGGCTGTTGGCATATTTTCCGCTTTAAAATATACTTAAAAATACTAGACTGTTAAATTTAAAAATTATATTTATTGTTGTAGAAAAAAACTAAAATTTACTACTATAACAAAAACATCTTAGAATTCAATAAACTTTTCTTGTTTAAATGGCTATAAACTATCTTTGACGTTCTGTGTTCAAAAAAAAAGATTTGTTCTTGCTTCTTCAATAAGCATCCTGAAACTAAAACAAAAAATACATAAAACCAATATGTATTTATGAATGTAAATAACAGTAATTGGTGGGAGAGTAAAATTAAATCTTTAAAAAATTTATAACTAATGCAAATATAAAGCAAATTATATGAAAATATTTAATAAAAGTAAATTAAATTATATTTAAAAATATGAAATAAAAATTAAAACTAACTAAATTAATTAATTGATTAAATAGTAGTAAAGCAATTCATATGAAAAGAATATGAAATTTTATAAAATAAAATAAAATAAAATAAAGTAAAATAAAATGAAATAAGAAAATTAAATTTAATAAAAATAAAATAAAATAAAAGGAAATAAAGTAAAATAAAATAAAATGAAACAAAACAAAAGAATATAAAATTTAAAAGAGGAAGAATTGAAAAAAAAATAAAGGAAAAAAGTAAAAAAAAAAATAAAAAATTAACTAAAATAAAAGAAATTAAAAAAATAAAAAAATTTAGAAAAATTCAAAAATTAAATGAAACAAAATAAAATAACATAAAATAAAATAATTTAAAATGAAATGAAACAAAATAAAATAAAATAAATAAAATATAACAAATAAAATAAAATAAAGTAAAATAAAATAAAATAAAATAAAATAAAATGTAATAAAATTATAAAATAAAATAAAAATAAAAGATTGAAGATTAACTAAATAAAATTCAAAAATTTAAAATTAATTTATATAAAAATAAATTATGTAAAATGAAATGAAATTATAGAAAACAATTAAAAAATAAAATAAAATAACAATACCCATAAAATAAAATATTTTAAGCTAAAAACAAATTACATTCATGAAATATATACAACCAAATCAAGTACTATAAAGTTAAATTAAATGATATCAAATAAAATAAATTAAAATAAAATTAAATTAAATCAAGCGAAATAAAAAAATTAAATTAAATTATATTAAATAAAATTAAACTAAATGAAACTGATTTAAATAAGGTTGAACTAAATAACATTAAATTAAATTAAATACAAATAATTTAAATAAAATGAAATAAAATTATAAATTAAAAATCAACTTAAATTAATTGAAATCAACAAACTTAATAAAAAATAAATAAAGTAAAAGTAAAAATATAATGAAATAAAATAAAATAAAATAAAATTAAACAAAAGAAATCACTTAAAGGAATTATAAAAAATAAAATAAAAATTATAAATTAATTAAAAAATATATAAAAAAATAATAAAAAAAATAAAAATAAAATTAAATAAAAAAATATATATTAAATAAAACAGAGTAAAATAAAATGAAATAAATTAAATTAAGTAAATTAAACTAGGTAATGAATTAAACAAAGCAATAGATATGAAAAAAAAATTAATAAATAAAATGAAAAAATAAAATAAAATAAATAAAATAAAATAAATAAGCTAAACTAGTTAATTAATTGGACAAAAATATGTTAATTTGTACGAGAAAAAAAGTAAATAAAGTAACAAAATACAAAATAAAATAAAATAAATTAAAAAAGAAACAAAGTAAAATCTAAAATAACATTAAATAAAACTTAAAAAAATTAAAAAAAAAAATTGAAAACAACTGATCAAATATTAAGGTTCCAGTGTTGATGAACTGCAAACGCACAAAGCAGAAATGACAGATGTAACAAATATAAGAACATAACCAAAACAACTATTGTTAAAACAAAGTAAAATCACTTTAAGACTTCGTATATTCACGTACAAAATCTAAAAATTAAAAAATAATAATTGTCCTAACACAATAATGTAAAATATTGTTGAGTGCATAACAAGAATTATTAAATTTTGTCAAGATTACCAATGAGATAGCACTTAAAACTAATATCAGATTCGAATAAATTGTCGACTGAGATTTTCATAGAGTCAACTTTTATTTCTGGCTCGAATGTGTTGGTTGAAAATAAAGTTATTTTAAGACATTTTGTTTTTGCTTTTTAAGTTTTTATTCTTAAATGAACTAACTCAAAACATCATAAACCTGAGCCGCTATTCCATATTAATCTGACAGAAATTGACCTGAAACATTTTTAAAAAATTTTCCTAGAAGTTATAGACGTGGCTAAAACTGAGAATCTCGTGAAAATATAAAAAATAAAAATATAAAATAAGTCATAAGTTGGTTAATAGTTAACAGAATTAAGAAATTTTTGTATGCGAAGAAAGCATTGGGCGGCATATCTCGTGCATCTGATTTAAAATATCCATACAAAATATTTAAATTCCTTTATTCAAAAAAATACGTTTTTTATTCCCAAAATTTTTTGCCCTAACAAATATTTAACGAAAAAATAAATGAATTATCTTTACAATATATATATATATATTCGAGATGGTGTCTCAAAAATCATCTCTGTTCATGGAGGCATCCAAAGACCCCAACTTTTAGGACATTTCTTTAAGGAATACTACCATTTTAGTTAAGGCCCTACCAGATATTCATATTGGCGACCATTGATATTGCTGTCCGAAATTTGTTATTCCTGGCTTTGCTGTCTTGAATATCACCGGGTACACGGTATTCTGCCCAATAAGTAACTCGTATTGATTACTAAAGGAACTTATATCGACATGAGCTTTAGCCTTGAAGTCCTTACGGTGGCTTTTCGTTGATATTTGCTAAAATTTTGACAAGAAATTCATAACCAAATTTGAACGTGTGAAATGTGATATGTTGCGCTAACGTCTGGAGCGTTCTTTTCGAAAATCTGACCCTTTTTGTCGAAATTTGTTAATTTGCATATAAAACTCGTAAACCCATGTTCCATCAACAATTAAGATCTGTTATATGAAAGTGCGTTCGGATTTGACTAGTTCTAATTAAAAGAAAAAATGGAAAAGTGGTAAGAGATTAAGAAAATTCGGGGCGAGAACTGAAGTTAACATTTACAATATGATGGCACTGTAAACAAATGAAGCGACAGATCGTGCTCAAATTCAATGTCAAACCATTGGACTAGAAGAAGAGGTAACAAAGTTGTATGGTTATGAAGTTATAGCCATATTAGCAGGTGGGACCTCCTGATAGGCAACAGAGTTTAAATTTAAGTTAAAAAATCTAACTATCGTCCGTCTCGTAAGAATATGCTTCTCATTACTTCTTCGATTAATGCATGAAAAAATCGAATATTTCAGTTTCCAACATTTAAATCACTGCTAAAGGGTTAATTAACAGAATTTTTCAATTAATTTGAGCCAAATACAATAAGAAAAATTAATTAATTAATTTCATATTCCTTTCTGTGCCCAATATTCGTTGTTTATATATATATTTATGCGTATATAGAGCAATAGAACTTATAGAAATCATTGAAAAGTTCCATAAACAGCTTTAAAAAGGAATTAAATTAAATGTTTCCTCTCGTTGCTTGTAATAGATAGGAAAATTGCGTAATCCTAAGTAGGAAGAAAACTAATCAGTGTGTAGAACGGTTAAATATATATATATATATAATATAAATTGATGTTGGATGTTGTTGAAAGAGTAGATTACGAAAATGTATGCCATTATTTAATAGAAAATTTGCCTTTAAATGAATTGAAAATTGGCAATGAGAGCAAGAAAAAAGTTAAAAAAATATTATTTATAATTAAAAAATTAATTTTTGATACACAAATTTGGCGTTTATTATTTATAATTACTAGCAGTTATTTAAATTTTAACATTTTCATTTGGATATATGGTTTCGTGAGTATATTGTCATTAAAAATTTCAAATAAAAAAATTGCAACCAATTCAAAACTAGTTCTAAAGAGCGTTAAATACCAAACTCGATTATGATATTTGTCAAATATGTGTTGAAAATGCACATTTGTATATATAAATTGGGAGAGATATATAAAATCAAATATAGAGAAATATGAGAATCAATAGAAAATTAGAGAATTAAGCATAAGAGCACAAACTGACAAATGCAATTGAAGGCAATCTAGATAGGGAATGTGTGTATGTAATACAATGAAACTAGCGTAGGTATATAAAGAATAATTTGTATGTATGTAATTTAACGTGCTTGATGTGTAATTAATATTATTAGCGCTGTTGAAGTAAAACTAAATATAATCAAGCAATGAACAAAGCAAAAAAAAAGAATAAAAAAATTAAAGCAAAAAAATTAAATATCACAAATAAAACAAATAAAAAAAACAATAAAATTTAAATATGAAATAAAAAACTAAATAACACAAACGAAAAAAAAAAATAAAAAATATTAAATAAAAAAAAAAATTAAAAAAAACTAATTAAAAAATGAAAATTCAATTTGAAATTGTGAAATTTAAAAACAAATACAAATAAAGAAATAAATATTGTGTAAAAATTCGCATAAAAAAATTAATTATTAAAAAAAATTTATATAATAATATTATAAATTATATAAATTTTATTTATATAATAAAAAATTATCTACAGAAATAAACTCAAACTATGAAGCTTTGCAAAAGGAATTGTCAGGGATAACCAGCTATTAAACCAAAAAAATTGGTTAGAAAATGTGAACAAAGTAAATTTTGAACGTAGCTATGTAAACATTACATAAGAATTTAGTGGCACTCAGCGCTGGCATCGCAGAGTTTGGAAAAAGAATAAATCAAATAAAAATAAAATAAAACAAAAAAAAACTAACTCAATCACACTACTTGTACTTGTCTGTTGCACATAATTGCCTGAAGGAAAAAAAACATATATATGAAATAAAGTAAAAAAAAAAATCAAAATGTTTACGTCAATAGCAATAAAGAAGCACCACACTTAAAAATATAAATTTAAAAAAAATTGAAATAAATGTATTTATGTATGTATTAAAATATAAATATTTTTATTCATGTATGTATCAAAGTATTTTTTTTCTTATAAATATGAGTTCAATTGCAACACACTCACATATGTACATTGTATTAAAAGTAAATAAAAGTTCAAATTCCAGTTTAGTAAAAAACATATAAATAATAAAATTGTGTTTAAAAAATATATGTATGTATATCGAGATTTCACTTACATACTGCATACTGCTATTTGTGTATTTTTTAATATTAAGCCAAAACAGCATATGAACGTTAGCAGCTGGAAGATCATACCAAATACTTGCATATTGTATAAATATACACATGTATGTAAGTACTATACTTATATTATACAAATACACATCTCAAATGTAACAATAAATCATAGTTAAATAAATATATATAAATTAAATAAATATTTAAAATAATTGTTTTAATAAATTAAAAATTTGTGTAATAAATAAATAAGTGCTAAACAAGGCAAAAGTTTATTAACCATTAAATTGGCATGAGTCGATGAAGTTTGGAAAGTATTTTTCTATTTTCAAAAAGTATAAGTCTGTATTTGCTACTAGCAAGCAATTGGTAAAATTTTAAAGATATTTGAATAGACTGGATCGATTACAGATATTCTAAGGCCTGTGCATCATCGTTTTGCTCTTTCCACCTCAAATATCGCTGCTGTAAGTGAAAGTGTAGCCCAAGGCCCGAATGTGTCCACCGCATACAACAACTGAAGCCAGCTGAACATTCACAACACCGTAGTTACGTCGAACAACAAGCAGAGGACCGCGATTTTTCTAACAAAATTTTCTTTAGCGACGAGACACATTTCTCACTCGGTGTATATGTAAATAAGCAAAATTGTCGTATTTTGACTTAATGTCTGGTGCGCTCCTTGGTCCGGTGGTGCGAAAACAGTTGAAGAAGTGAAGAACACGACCTAGACAATATGTGGTTCCAACAAGATGGTGACACATGCCACACAACACGAGCGAATATGGCTTTATTGCGAGAGAAATTTCCCGGCCACGTAACCTCTCGTATTGGTAATGTTAATTGACCGCCCAGATCTTGCAATTTCACACTGTTGGACTTTTTTTATGGGGCTACGCGAAAAGCCGTATTTATGCGTATAAACCTTTTACTCTTGATGCCGCCGCATATGTGCCAAAAAGTGGTCGAAAATTAGCTTAAACGGATCGAAGTTTGCAAGAATTCACAAGGCAATCCCTTGTTTAACCTATAATGTCAAGGTTCACATTTGATAATAATAAAGGTATTTCATGAAGTAAAAAAATTCTTTTCATTTTAATAATTCAAGCATTGTATTTACGTTTATTTTAGAAACCGAAAAATCGATGGCCCTGTATTAAGGTATAGGCGTTTCCAATAAGTGTAATATGATTTCTTTAAAAAAACGCACTAATTGTTAAGGATATTGAAATATTTTTTATCTAATGTGAAGTACAATCGATACAGTTAAGTTCTGAACATAACATCATTCAAATAATCTCCACGACTTCTTTTGCAGGAACTACTCCGATGAACCCAATTTTTGAGCACTTTTTCCACTAAATCAAGTCGTATGTCATGAATATCACGTTCAATATTGACTTTTAAAGCTTGAAGAGAGTCTGGTTTATTGCTAAAGACCAATGACTTCAAATAACCCCACAAGAAGTAGTCTAATGGTGTTAAATCACAACTTCTTGGAGGCATTTCAAAGTCACAATTTCTTGAAATAATCGAATCTCCAAACCTTTCTCGCAATAATTCGGTTGTTGCACGTGCTGTGTGACTCTTAGCCACGTCTTGTTGGAACCAGATGTTGTTAAGATCAACTTCTTCCAATTGTGGCCATAAAAAGTTGGTTATCATCGATCTATACCGCTCTCCATTGAGACAGTAACGGTGCTACCAGCTTCATTTCGAAAGAAGTACGGACCGATGATTCCACCAGACCAAAAACCACACCAAACTGTCAATTATAATGGTTGTTCATGAATAATTTGTGGGTTTTATTCGCATCAGAATCGAGAGTATTGTTATCTACCACCACTCAGATGAAAGTGAGCGTTGTTCCTGCATATATCTTGACATGATGAAATTGTAAACATTACTGAATGCAATGAAAAAAAATGACAAATCATAACATATTAAAAATGGCCAAAATGACACTTAGAAATCATATCATACCTATTGGCAAACCCTTTATTAATAATAAATTGTTTGTAAATTGGTTTAATCAAAAAAAAAAAAAAAAAAAAATCGACACTGCAAAAAACATTATGTTTTTTAATAAAAGCTCAATTATTTCCCACTTGTATGCATTATTGTTATTCTTTTTTAATCCATGCCCCTTTTATTGTTTGAATACATTGCCATTAAACACTTAGAATGCTTTAAAAGAGAGCGCTTAGCTCAATCTGTTTAAACCTGCTGTTCGAGTTGCTCAAAATTTTATTTTAAGGTCGGTATGCAGCTCTAATGAAAACCAAAATCTCCATATCAAAAAAGTGCAAAAAAAGGTGCGCAAAAAAAATTTTACGAAGCAGTACGAACCTCGAACGAAAAAAAACTCCATTTTTTACTGCCTATTTCTAAAGTTTTTAAACAAATACGAAAGCACGGCAACACAGGTTTCCGAGCGAAATAAATAGTCTCATATATACATATCGCGAGAAACAAGAGGAAGACTAATTTTCAAACGTATCAAAACAAGCTTATAAAGCAATTTATGTAATATTTTTAGTTTTTTTTTTTAATTTATACACTTTTTATTTATTTTTAGCCATGAAAAAGGTAAGAATAGATAATCAGCGACAAATATTTACCGCGCTCGGCTCATGTTTTTCGTTTTGTTTATTTACGTTTGCATATATTCTACCTTTGTAAAGAATTGTTCAGAATTGAACAGAAAATAATCTGTCAAATTTCCGTGCCTTCTACATTTTTCCATTCACGAAATATATGAGTTTTCTTTCGCAAGAGCTGCGTACCGACCTTTACACACAATTTCTCACTCACAACATTATCGTAACAATATATCGTAAAATAGGATACACTAGTCTACTGCATTTGTTTTCTTATTTGTTTCGGCTTTCAGTGTGCACTCTGTAAGAGGCCTTAGCGTTAATGAGAATTTTAAATAACATTGGACGGCCGCTCTAACTGAGTGTCTGACTGTAGGTGGAACAAATCGTAAAACGTGTATTGCAATGTTACAACAATAGGTTTCTTAGTGAAGATAATTTCATCTCTACGAGTTTTTCTTAACTGAAAATAATAGTTTTCCATTAAATTTATTAAATACAATACATTATCTGTCTGCAAAGAAAATATCAAGTTGAATACCCAAAATCATAGAAGAAACTAGATAACAATTGTCACCATAAAATGCCAAATGCTCGCTTATGCTTTGAGAGAAATGGAAGACTGCCCCAGTAGAAAAACATATCTTACTACTCGTATTTGGAGTGATCTATTGAAAACGTGACGGTATCTCATGTTGTCCGATTCGTTGAACAAAACAGATTTTCTTTAACATTGCACTTATTTAACGTCCAAAAGATCTCTAAATTATAATTAAAAAAAAAAAAAAACACATAAATGGCTTTACTTGTAAATATTTCTTGAAACAGTTTCTTTACACAAATTCTGTAATTTTTTTGTAGCCTTTCTATAGTCATATGTGTAAGTTATCAGTTTTTCTTTTAACCTTTTTATGAAATTTCCCATTATATAACACAAAATCTGAGCCCTAATTTCGCATGATTTGCCATGTTTATATCTTCGATTTTAAATGCGGTGGGTTATCGCTTACACTTATGATCCATAGAGGGACCCTCCATATATTTTTGATTATCTATAAATATAATTTTTTGCTTTGTTTCTAGATCTGTTTGTTCTTCATTAGTTCTGTAACTATTCGGCATATTATGCGGAAGATTTGTCAGTTGGTTTCTTTGGGTTTCAAAAGGTTTGTAAAAAAGAAACCTCCCCCAAACCACTCCTTTAGTACTCCCCGAGCACATATGCGTTCCTGTTAATCAATCTTTATAAAACTGTTTAAAATTAAAAAGAAATTAGAAAAAAATTAACCGAGCGCCTGAATGAGATATTTTAGTCTTTGTATTGGAACCACGCTTTAAATCTAAGAACTAAATAAAGTTAATGTTGCGTAAATGAAAGAACAGGCCAGGATATTCAGATTCATAAGAAAAAAAATACAAATAGATAGGCTGAGTAATAAAGTAAGCCGGATTCAGGGACTTTCCCACTAGATCTAAAATAAAAAAATCTTATAGATGGTTGGGCTTACTTCAAAATTGTTATGTAGATAGCTTTTTACATGAACACTTCCTATTCCCCTGAGAAGTGCACCTGGAACCGCAAAAGTCACAAAAGAGCACATAGGCTCCTTTTGAGTCCTAATATATCACCTGAGCCTCGAATTAATGCTGCACAAGAGGTGCTATACCATTTTGATGCAAAAATTTACGAAAACTAGTAAACCTAGACGACTTAAACGATCTGGGGTTACTAAAGGCTACTTCAGTGCTGCTTCTACGCTAAAAGGAATAAAAATTTATTTTACTTGTTGCATTTTTTTTGGTGGAATAAGAAAAGTTTTGAATTTCCAATCAATTGATTCGTCACTTTCAGAAGTTTGGTGATAAAATGAGCAACACAAAAAGGGAATTTCATTGCACCGTATTAACAGCATATTAACATTTCGAACCAGATTTTCTTGTTCTTTGGTTGCCTTTGCAAATAATGAGTGCATCAATGCAAGCTTATCGCGAGAGATAAAGCATGAAATGAGTATGACGAGAATTGTGAAGAAAATATTTGTATTTCAACAGTTAATCACACAATTGAATTCAGTTTATTTTTAACCGCCACCCGCAGCTGTGGCGTTGAAGCGCATAGTAGTAAACACTCGTAGTAAAGCGATAATAAACAACAGAGATATAAATAGTGTGTGTGTTATAAAGACAAGCCCCTTTTTTTCGCGTACCTCAATGGTATAAGTTGGTCACACGAAATAAACAAAAACAAGAAAAACAGCAATCAGAAAAATGAACGTTTTGGCGCTAATCGCTTTCGCGCTGTGGGCGCTTTTCATGCGTTATTTACCGAATATTTTGCAGTTTATACGCATAAAACAGTTTGCTTCCACAATACCGGGACCCAGTATAGGTGAACTGCTTGAGAATGCCAAAAAAGGACGTAAGTTGAAAAGTTTAAACATATATATAAAGTAAAATAAAAATAAAAAATAAAAATAAAAAAATATTAATTATGTGAAATAAAAGAAAATAAAATAAAATAAAATAAAATTAAACGAAATAAAATAAAGTAATAAAAGAGAACAAAATGAAATGTAATTGAATTTAATTTAATTAAATAAAGAAATATAAAAAATTTAATAAAATAAAAAAATGAAATGAAAAAAAAAAATATATTAAATTAAAAAAAAAATATTAAATGAGAATTAAAAAAAAATTAAATTGAATTAAATAAAATTTAAAAAAACATATATAAAAAAAATAAAAAAAATAAAAAAGGGGAAAAAAATTAATTAAGTGAAACAAAATAAAATATAAAACAAAATAAAGAACTAAAATTAAATTACATAAGGATTAATTAAATTAATTGAACAAAATAAAATAAAATTAAATAAAATTAAATAAATTGAAACGCAATAAAAATAAAAATAAATAATAAAAAATGAATGAATGAATGAATAAATTAATAAAATAAAAATTAAATAAATGTGAAGTAAAATAAAGTATTATAAAACAAAATCATATAATTTGAAAAATAATGAAATAAAATAAAGTTAATTGAAATAAATAAACATTTAATTAAATAAAGAAAAAAATTAAAAATTAACTAAGTTCAGTTCAATTAAATAAAACTAAAAAAGTAAATGAAAATAAAATAAAACAAATGAAAAAATAATATAAAATAAGTGAAAATATTAAAATACGATAATACAATTTAAATTGAAACATGAAAGAAGAGCTGTCTTAGGACATGCCAAAGTCTTTATACCTTTCATACACATATCAAATTTATTAAAAAGTGCAAAATTTGTTTTCAATTATTTTCAGTACCAATTTTTATTCGAATTTACTTATGTAGAATACCAAATTTCACGCCCTCAGATGCTTTTTTGACAGATTTTTGACCCAAAACCTCATATCTGCAGCTATACTATATAGTAGTCCGCTTTGAATGATTTTCCGTACCAATATGCAACTCATT
This sequence comes from Neoceratitis asiatica, assembly GCA_030068015.2. Lineage (NCBI taxonomy): Eukaryota > Metazoa > Arthropoda > Insecta > Diptera > Tephritidae > Neoceratitis > Neoceratitis asiatica. The sequence goes on along the minus strand of CM061525.1, from coordinate 81,490,899 downwards.
TCTCGTTCGTAGATGCTTTATTGAAGTAGTTATGATCTGAAATCACATATCTAAACAAATCAGTTGTAAGTGGGAGCTATATGATATAGTCGACTGATTTGACTGGTTCCAGAAAACGATCAATAAAATACAAACATATACCCGCATACTAAGCTTCGTTGAAATATCTTAAAAACTGAGAGATTAGTTTGCGTTTAAAGAGACAGATGTGATTCTGATATGATCGGTATAAATTTCGGTGGGTTTATCTCTTTGCCTTCTGGTACTTACATACTAAAGGGTGATGCAAGTAGTGGTCCTTTTTTAATAGCCTTTTTTAACAGATCACGCGTGAGTCGTGTCAGAATGTCATGTTATTTTTATTCAGTACTGTTTGGCATTTCATAATGGAAAGACTTACGCCTGAACAATGTTTACAAATCATTCAAATTCATCACGAAATTTCACGTTCTGTAAAGAATGTGTCTCGCGCACTTCGCTCAATTTATGGTCAACACAAACGACCTACGGCGTGTTATACGCAACACCATCACCCATCTTGAAACCCAGCATTCATTATTGGATAATATTCGACCGAATAGACCACGTCCAGCACGCAGTGAAGAAAATAAAGCGGCCGTAGCTGGGAGTGTACACGAAGACCGTGGAGAGTCGATTCGGCGCTGTTCGCTGTAACTCGGACTGACGTATGGAACGACTTGGCGCATTTTACGTCGAGATCTTAAATTGAAAGCGTACAGAATACATCGCTCTATGGGCTCTTGAAAAGTTCCAAGAAGATCCGACGAAAATTGCCGCATTTGGGAGGAAGAGCAACCTGAAGAGATTCAAGAGCTGTCACTTCGTCCAGAAAAAACAACGGTTTGTGTGTCGGTGCAATCATCGGCCCATATTTCTTCAAAAATTACCCAGGTGAGAACGTAACCGTCAAGGGCGACTGTTATCGCGCCATGATAACCGACTATTTGATGCCTGAAATTGAAGCTGGTGATCTCTGTGACATTTGGTTTCAACAAGACGGCGCCACTTCCCACACATCGCATCAATCAATGGATGTATTGAGAGAACACTTCGGTTGAGCAGATAATTTCATGTTTTGGGTCGGTCAATTGGTCCATAAGATCGTGTGATTTCACACCGTTAGACTTTTTTCCTGTGGGTATATGTAAAGTCTAAAGTCTATGCGGACAATCCCGCTTCGATTCAGGTCTTGGAGCAAAACAGCACGTGTGTCATTCGCCAGTTACCAGTCGAAATTCTCGAACGAGTCATCGGAAATTGGTCTCAACGGATGGACCATCTGAGCCGGAGCCGTGATCAATATTTGAAAGAGATAATCTGCACAAAATAAATGCCAAAGAATGTTCTTTAAAATGACGATAAACATTCCCCATTAGATTTAAATTTTCTGTGTTTTTTCTTTAAAAAAGTAGGTAAACCGATGGTCTTCGTTGCTGGTGCTTTATTCATATTTTTTAGGTTAATTTATTATCCTAAGTCAATACATAAACAATAATACAATAAACAAATGAAGATAAACTAAAATCAATTAAATTTAAAAAAATTAATGAAACAAAAATAAAATAAAAATTAGCTGAATTAAAATAAATTAATGTGGCATGTGTGTAAAGATAATTCAATTGAAATAAATAAAATAAAATGAAATCAAATTAAATTAAATCAAACAAAAATAAGTATAATAAACTGAACTCGGTTTAAATTATGTAAAAAATTATTTTTTTTTCTACTACCTACTACTAAAAAAACTTGCACTAAACTTGAATGAACGCAAATATAATTGAAAAAAATAGACTTATTTTTATTGTTTGCGAATAAATAAATAAATTCATATACATATATATGAATAAGCATAACTACAACGCAATGCAATGTATTGACGATGTTTCATAATAGAATTTATATTTCAATTACATTGAGAGTGTATACAGCAATGCCAAGTGCCTATAGATATATTTGTATAAATTTGAAAGTAAATATATAAGTATATTATATATATTATATATATATATATATATTTACTGCACAAATGCATTATAAATTAGAAATCTATTTCCAAGTGTTAAGTGAAAAGCTTTTCTCTTTGTTATTATTTTATTGCTTTTGAAATTTTGTTGTTATCTGTAATGACAAAGTCCAATAAATATGTTGTTGTTGTTTGGAAGAGTAAATACTAAATAGTCGTAAATCTTTGTGAATACAAAATTGCATGCCAACAAAGCGCTATCAAATGACTTAAGATATCGTACACCAAATCACAAAATGTCATAACTCAATTTGTTCGAATTTCACTTATTCTCTAAACTATCGAACTAGCGAACAGAAAGTAGTAAAAATGTGGGTAAAATTTGTGTAGTGTGTTTGTAGTTTTCTTTATTTAAAATGCAGCTATTTTTCTATTATGCTACTGAGAAATAAATCGTCACTGCTGAACTTCCGTGATATTTGGAGTTATGTCTTTTTTCCTGACTAATGCATTGCTATTCAGTGTGCAAATATTAGATTATGCATTTTAACAATATTATCACGAGTTCTGCATCAAAAGTTTTTTTTTTTTTGATTATGCATCATAAAGAAAAGGTGTTAAAACAAAATTAGAAATTTATGGACCTGGTCTTTAAGAATTATGAAGCAAGAATCCCTTTGTGTGTGGTTAAACTTGCAATTAAATTGAATATTATTTCTATATTTCCTTGTTATTTAATCTTTTTCAAGATTATACGAGGGCTACCTGCTATTACTTATATTTGTGGTACAATGGATAGATACTCTCCTATGGAAACGTGCTTGCTAGGCTTCATGCATCTTTCTAAATTTAAATACGAGAGGGGTTGCCGTTTATATTGCGGGACTAGGCCATCCTAGTGTTGCATTCAGACAACTGAAAACTTTATCGTAAAGTTTGACAATTTTGATGTTATACATACTCAGAACATCTTCACGTACGAGCGCTACTTGTGTTGTTTACAGTAACTCAAAATATTCATTTCGGTCAATGAATGAATTAAATCGGGAAATTTCAAAAATAAAATACAATAGCGGTGCTTCGAAATACGTCTATGACATCGCGACATCGTGGATTTACGCATCACGGATAACCAGAATGTAAACAGCAGTGAACTGTATGAGTGTTGAGCCGAATGCAACAAAAGTTGTACGAACACACGAAGCAATTCCAAGCAAATGATTGCTTTTTTTTTTTTTTTGGAAAAACTGTAGATATTGCAATCATAATACTACTAGAGCAACGCAGAAAAATAAATTCTGAGTGCTACACTACAATTTATTTGCCAGTTGTCTTTTAAAAATTCCGGAAAACCAAACGCCAAAGACTCTCATCAGCATTTTTGGGCACTCAAAACGTCGTTTTGATGGGTGATCCACCATATAGTCCTGACTAGGCATCAACTGACTTCTTTTTATTACAGTACGTAAAAAATAAACTGAGATATCAACGTTTTTCGACACCTGAAGAGGCGGTTGAAGCGTTCAGAACGATTTTTTTTGGAGAAATAACTCAATCAGAATGGCAAAAGTGCCTCTACAATTGGTTCAAACGCATGTAAAGGTGTACAGATGTTATTGGAGTATATTTTGAAAAAGCAATAAAGCGAGTTTCGATGATTAATATTTGTTTTTGTTCTCTAATCCCGAAATGTAAACGGCAACACTAGTATAAATGAATTTGAATTTGTTTTAAAAATTAATTTTTATATATATTTTTTTTTTTTTGTGGACTGATAGACTACAAAGTCAAAATTATTTCAGACTTACTAGCTAATTTGACCGTTCCAAACTGTACATGTAATTATCTTGAAGACATTCCTTTGTAAAATATCTACATCAATCATCAATCTACGTAGAATACAACGTCAGATCATTAGAAGGCATACATTTTAAAGACCTAAAGCAAAAACACGAGGATATTTTCTCATGAGGGCACTTCCACAAACATAAGAAATTTGTAATACAAATTAAATTTAACTGATTCAGGTATTCTAAAAATAAGGAGATTTAAATATTTGGTGAAATGTTCATTTTATCTAACATTTTTCTCAAGAAAGGCAGGCGTGCGCTAGAAAAACTTGCTATTAACTTTCGGGAATACCAAAATCAAGTACCAAAACATCTATTAACCTTTTTTTAGATTTGTTGTATGCTTACAAAATGTCGTTTAACGCTGATTTTTACTCTCAAATCGATTAATCTTAAAAAAAGTCTTCTTTCTTTCTTTGTGGAAGAAATAAAATTTTTTTTATATCTTTTCGCCTTTCATACCTCGTTTTGTTTGAGAAGAACGTATTTTTGAAAACTAAAGATTTATATCTTTAAATATTGTTTTTTTTTGTTTGTTTGTATTAATTAGATCCTTTTTAAATATAATTCAGTCAAAAAAAAAAAAAAAATGTTGCGGTCTCATAGCACAACGCGGTTATCTTGGATTTAAGACGATGGCAGATGAAATTTTTGTTCCGCGTTATCGCAAATTGACACCGTGAGACGTAGCTTTTTTCACGAAGAGAAAATTTCTGACTGCAACAGTTCTTTTTTATTTTTATTATTTTTTTCGTTTTGCTGGCAAAGACATACCTTGTTAAGACCGACATCAAAAATATATTTGCGTAGCAAAAAATGTGTTTTGCGCTAAAATTGGCTCTAACAGGCTCTAACAGGTTCCCGGTAAAACACATTTTTTTTGGCAAAATTCATTTTTTTATTCACCATAGTTCACTTTAAGGGTGATTCACTGTTTAAAGCGACCCTTCAACTTTTTGATACCATTTTTGTAGTACGATCTGGAATATACGGTGGATGCGGAAGCAATTTGACGTCCAATTAATGGATTTTTGCAAATAGGTGGAAGATAATACCACGAATATTTAGTTGAAAAATATTTGGCTACCGGTGTTTTTTAGTATAAATATTATGTCAGAAAATCTCGCTGGTAATAATATAACACGTCGTTCAAATAGTTATTTATCTAAGCCAGAAATTTGAGCGGAAAATTCAGCTTTATTGAAAAATAATCGTCGTGTTTCCATTATTTGAAGTTCCACTTCCCCACATTCCGGTTAATGCACTATTAATCCTATTTATATTCGAATTTTTGTTTGAATACTTATTTTCCTAAAAAACTAAAATGCAAAAAATTTGAATTTTTTTCATTTAGCCTTCATAAATAAATTCTTAAAGTAGTAGTCAGGAGTCAGGAGTGCTTAACACTTAGTAGGTAAAGGTCACAAAAATACTTTAAATTCAAAGGACTAAATAAAATCAGATTAACAATCTTGACATCTCTAACGATAAACATTAAAGACTCAAGGCATGTTTGTTGTAAGAGGTGACATAAATTCAAAAGGTCCCAATAATCCCAGCGACAATCGGGTCTTTCTACTGGAACAACCCGGATATTTATGCGGCCAAGGACTGACACTCCCGCAATATGCTCCGAAAATCATTTGGGGATGATTTTTGCGGTTACTACTACTACTACTACAACAACAACAACAACAACAACAACAACAACAACAAAAACAATAACAACAACAACAACAACAACAACAGAAAGGAGATCTACTAGAATCTTTGCAGTACTTGAAGTTAAAGCAAAGCTAGACTTAGCCTCTTTTTAGACGTTCCACTATACATAGTAATATTTTGTTTTGACAGTTCTCACGGTAAGCAATATAACCAGCTAGCATTGAACATCAACCTTAACATTTAAAAAAAATGCGCTCTCCAAATAACCATTTTCAGTCACGTGTTTTCTTACGTAAAGGCGGTTCCAGAAACGACTCTTTATTTTGATAAAATAGGTTTTTATATCAAATTTAAGTTAATGTTTTTCGGAATCATAGTTTTGTACCATGATGCAATAAAACAAGGTGTTGTACGTAGTGACAGCTCGTTTTGTCGGCTCCCTTAACTCAAGGTTGTAAATATTTTAAGGGAAATGAAGCAGGAGAGAAAGGGGAAGAAATAAGGGCGATTTGTGAAATAGTATCAAAATTTAATATTCTTTTCCTCTTTTTAAGTTTCAATACAGTTTTTTAAAAAAAATTTTGTTTCGAAAACGAGTTTAACATTAGTTTATAGCAAAAAGTGTACTATTAACTTTTATAACCTCAAACGTACTTAGTAAAACGAGATAAATAAGCATATTTTTTGAACGTTTTAATAAAGTATTTAATTTTTGATGCGAAAATAGTGCCTTTATTTTATTTAAAAATGCGGTGGAAGGTTTTATCAAAGCTTCCCTTTATATTTCTTCCACCCATGTATATGTTTTCTCTTTGCTTATATAGTGGCCGAGTTCCAATTTTCTAATAATGTAGCCTACTACATACTCCAACCCATCCTCGCGTAAAGATTCGATATTATCAACTCGTGGTGATTCATCAATGTAGAAGTGGCATCGACATTATCAGTAACCTCATTATTGCCAATGTTTCTGTGTTTCGTGATATAAATATGATTGATTAAAATACCAAAAAATTAATAGGACGTGTAGGTTTTTTACCTAATAAGTATCTTCGCAGCATATACTTGAACTGCATTGCTGTTGACTGCTTGTGTGTCTTGATTCAAGCGGTACGTCAAGATATATTTCAAATCATATACTTCCTTGACGTACTATTATAAATTCCACAAGGAATTATTCGTTATAAGTAAACCTTTCTGAAAAGGGAACAAAGTAGTGCTTCTACCTATAAGCATCGTCACACATTCGTCCATTTTGGAAATAATTTTTAACTGCTACTGCTGCATACCAAATGTGCTTTTTTAGGGGAACACCTGGATTGTCGATAGCTCCTTGCTCAGAAGATCGAACCAATAGATTTCAAAAAAGCTTGCTGCTTCCACGGCTTTGTAAACGCTCAGCCCAAGTGTGTAGCAGGGTCTTATAGCACTAGCCGTACTAGGTGAAAACAATTAGGCCGCTAATTTCATTACACAACTTAATATGTTTTTGATCAGAGCTAGATAAGAAATCCGAGAAGACGAGAAATGCAAACCTCATACTTTTGCCACGGGTGTTAACACCACACCGCAAGCTTCCGCCCATTTTTTCTTTTAATTTCATTTTTTGGTACATGGTACAGAAAACTGAAAACGCAATAAGTTTTAGGATTGTCTACATTTATTTATTAATAAAAGTTTGTTGTTGTTAAAAGTTAATTATTTAAAAAAATTAATTCTTTGTTTCAATAAATATTTTATTTACACAAAATAAATTATTTACTCTTTTACTTTAATTTTAAATATTAAACATCTAAATGTTATTAAGAAATTATGTTAATCGTAAAACTTAATTATTTAAATATTGCTTTCAAATTATTATTTAATCTTAAAAATTAAATAATTTAATTAGTGTACCTTTCTTATATAAATAAATATTTACTCGAACTGGTAGAGTAATGTTACCAACGTGTGAAGCACAATTAGAGCAGAGTCCACTAAATAATCTGCCCAGGACACGAAGATGTTGGCGAATAGACCAAAGAAGATTTAGATCACACACTTGGCCACAGGCTCAGCTTCAACTCCAAATATCTTTAAAAATAATTTAGTAATTATAAGTCTGTTTAATATTGCATCACCGGCAAGGTGTAATAGTTTCACCAATAGGTATAAAAACTTGGTTACAGGCGAGGATATATGTATAATTAGTTACCACGAGTAGTTACGAGTTGTCCAGTATATTTGAAATAACTCCAAGAGCCGACCAAATTTCTTAGATACACACGCCCCAACACCTTTTGAATAGACTTTCTTATAGATGTTATTTTGCAAATACATAAAATACTTACGATGTGACCAATTCTTTTAAAAAATCCAGCGAATTTTGGTTAATTCTATTGTATTTTATTGTAAATATGCAAATTTTAATATATTTATATTCAAATTGTCAACGAATATCAATAGCATAAAAAACGAAAAAATGTATCAGTGATGCTAACGCTTGTCGATTTTTATTTTTTCTGAGGTGAGCACTATTTTTAGTACTTTTTCATAAAAATTATTCTAGCATAAAAAGTAGTTTGTCAAAGAGGCAAATTGAAATCTGTAAGGGAGTTTAAGGAAAAAATTAGAGCGAGAGGGATGCGAACATATAACACCTTGTCTTATTGCATCATGGTTTTGTACTAAATTATAAAACTTCTTTCTGAATGATTCTAAAGCAAATTTATTATATTTATTTATTTTGGAGTTAAATATCGAAAGACCATAATTCGTCGAAAATCTTATATTTCGATGTCTTCTAATAGCTTAGTAAACGTTACTTTAATTGTGTACTCACCAGCGCTTATTGTAATCTCATTTCAGAAATTCTGGCATGGCTGAACTCGTTATACCAGAAACATGGACCAATTTTTCGCATATGGTTTGGCAAGGATCTAATGGTTTTCTTTGCCGATCCCGAAGATGTACGCCAAATATTGAGCAACAACACACTGTTGAGAAAATCAAAGAACTATGAATTAGTCGAATCGTGGTTGGGCAAGGGACTACTCACAAGCGCCAATGAAACTTGGCATCGTCGGCGGAAATTGCTTACACCCGCCTTCCATTTTCGCATACTCAGCGAATTTAAAGAACCAATGGAGGAGAATTGTAAAATTCTTATAAGCAAACTACGCGAGAAAGCCAATGGCGAGCAATTCGATATATATCCGTACATAACCTTATTCGCCTTAGATGCCATTCTGGAAACGGCGATGGGCATAAAGAAGCATGCGCAAATGCAGAGCGAGTCTGAGTATGTGAAGGCGGTGCAAACGTGAGTTGAAAAGTGTACGCACTAATTTTTCAAAATTTCTATACCTTTTTTGTGTCTCTCTTCTTCTTTACAGCATTTGTCGCGTTATGCACAGACAGTCATTCTCATTCTGGCAACGGTTTGAGATTCTCTTTCGTTTCACCGATGCGTATAAGGAACGTACGGAAGCTTTGAAAATATTACATGGCGAAACGAATCGTGTTATCAAGTTGCGTCGCCAAATGTTGCAAGACACGAACATACATAATATGGCGGACGCTGGGAAATCGGAAGACATTGGCGGCAAGCGTCGCCTTGCGTTCCTGGATATGCTGCTTATCTCACAGATGGAGGGCGGCGGTTTAACAGATCGTGAAATACGTGAGGAAGTGGACACTTTCCTATTCGAAGGACACGATACAACGAGCTCAGCCATTGCCTTCTGTATCTATTTGCTCTCCCAAGATGAGGGCGTACAACAACGCGCCTACGAGGAAGCATTGGCCATGCAAGGTCGTGAGAAGGAATCAATGCGCTATCTGGAAGCGGTGATTAAAGAAACTCTACGTCTATATCCTTCGGTGCCATTTTACTCACGTCTAGTCCAGGAAGATTTACAAATTGGCAAGTTAACGGTGCCGAAGGGCGTCTCAGTGAGTACGCTCGCCTATATGGTGCATCGCAATGAAAAGATTTATCCGAATCCGGAAAAGTTTGATCCGGAGCGATTTTTGGTCGCTGAAAATGAACTACATCCATTCGCTTTTGTCGCTTTCAGTGCGGGGCCGCGCAATTGCATCGGTAAATATGCGAGTTTAATATAAATACTTTTTTATACAGATAAAATTCTGAAATTTTCAGGTCAAAAGTTCGCTATGCTGGAATTAAAAATTTCCCTTTCTTCGCTATTGCGAAGTTACGAGTTTTTGCCAGTGAAAGACTTCAAGCCCAATCCCTTGGCCGAGTTGGTGATGAAAAGTGGTAATGGCATTCAAATACGTATGCGTCCACGCACATAGTTGAAAAAAAATCCATCACTATTCCTTTCAAGTAATTTATTTTTTATTTGTATTATAACGGTAAATTTAAGAAAATGGAAAAAATTAAAAAAATATGTTATTAAAATTAAAATAAAATTAAACTTTTATGAATTTAAACAAATACTTGTTGCTTCTCATTTTGGTATGTCATCAACTAATATTCCAAGAGCTCATACTTTTGCTATAGAACCGTCCCCACCTGTCAGGATACTAGATCAGTATACAATCGAAATTACGAAAAAACTACCGACTAGCTAAGCTAGAGGGTCCGGAATAGATATAACATAACAGTCAGGTGAAGCACGAAAGTATGTAAAGACACTTCAGAAAACAAATTAGACCTAAGTAGGAACCTATCTGAGTGCGGTTTGCTTTAAAAGGTGAAAAAGTGGAGGAAGCAACTAATCCTATTAATTAGAAAGTGCTCCCAAGATCTATTAGGTAACAGCCAATTTTCAGTACAATACGCTCTAATGGTGATTGATGCAGAATACAGAAAAACCTTCTCAATTCTAAGGGCAATTGGAAATTACTCTCTCTTAATGACCCTGTGTTGTGAACTCCACAGTGTATGGATTGATGCTCTAAGAGTGATCCAAGTATATGTACTTTTTTCAATAGCCTTTTTTGACAGACCACGAGTGAGTCGTGTCAAGCTGTTTGTTATTTTTGTTCAGTATTGTATTTCATCATTCAACTTTATCACGTTCTGTAAAGAATGTGTTTCGCACGCTTCGCTCAACTTATTCAACATAATCGGCCTACTGAGCATACTACATCACCCATCTTGAGACCCAGCATTCATTATTGGATAATATTCCACGAATAATAAACCACGTCCAGCACGCAGTGAAATAAATAAAGCGACCGTAGCTGAAAGTGTGCACGAAGACCGTGGAGAGACGATTCGGCGCCATTCGCAGCAACTCGGACTGATGTATGGAACGACTTGGCGCATTTTACATCGAGATCTTAAATTGAAAGCGTACAAAATACAGCTTGTGCAAGAACTGAAGCCACTGCATCTTCCCAAGCGACATCGCTTCGCTCTATGGGCTCTTGAAAAGAAGATCCGACGTTTTCGAACCTAATTTTGTTCAGTGATGAGGCCCATTTTTGGCCCAATGGGTATGTAAAAAAGCGAAATTGTCGCATTTGAGACGAAGGGCAACCTGAAGAGATTCAAGAGCTTCCATTTCATTCACACAAAAAAAAAACGGTTTGGTGTGGTTTGTGGGTCGGTGGAATAATCGGTCCATATTTCTACAAAAATTATGCCGGTGAGAACGTAACCGTCAATGGCGACCGTTATCGCGCCATGATAAGCAACTATTTGATGCCTGAGATTGAAGCTCGTGATCCGGCCACATTTGGTTTCAACAAGACGGCGCCACTTCCCACACATCGCATCAATCTTATTTATTTAGATAACACTTTATTGGGATAACACTTCGGGGAGCAGATAATTTCACGTTTTGGGCCGGTCGATTGGCTACCAAGATCGTGTGATATCATACCGTTAGAACTTTTTCTATGGGCATATGTAAAGTTTTAAGTTTATGCGAAAAATCCCGCTTCCATTCAGGCCTTGGAGTAAAACATCACGCGTGTCGTTCGCCAGTAACCAGTCGAAATGCTCGAACGAGTAATCGAAAATTGGACTTAACGGATGGGCCATCTGAGACGTAGCTGTGGCCAACATTTGAAAGAGATAATCTTCAAAAAATAAATGCCAAAGAATATTCTATCAAATGATAATAAACATTCCCCATTAAATTCGAATTTTCTGTGTGTGTGTTTTTCTTTAAAGAAGGGAACCTCGAAGGAGATCACACTTTATAAACAAAAACATTGTAGCAACCACAGGACCTGTGAAAAATATCTCTCTCACCATCCCTAGCAGCTGAAGTCATTTTATGTTTTTTATGAAACCCACAAGGATTATCACACATAGAGAAACTGATTGGACAAAATAGTCGAAGTAAAACCTTCCCGTAGAATTCGCCCCAAACAGGGGTACGTCGTAACAGAACTGGTATTCTACCAACGCATCCTCTTCTATGTCCGTGCAGCTGTGACAAAAAAAAAATATTAAAGAATTCCTCCCTCTATAAAGCCCCATCAAACAGGGTGCTGTTATACTGCTACTGTGTTAGGATGGTGGGTTTGAATGAATGTATTGGACATGCAATACGTTGTCACCGAACCCGCACAGAACACTTCGCCCGGAGAATGCTTTTACTTCAAGAAAACTAGCTGTAACGATGCTGATTCAGTCCGGTTCTAAATGATGGTATGTTAAAATGTGGATGTGAAAGAAAAAAGGGGCCAACGGGAAAAGCATAGAAATCTTCATATTATCGTATTATTATCAGAGATAATAGCGAAAACTCGCACAAGTATTGCCAGAGAAATCGCTCAAATTTGCAATTGGAAATTTATTTTCATAAATCAAATAAAGCAAATAAATGAGTGCAGTCACACATTGTAGTTTTTATTCCTGCTATTAAATGAAATTAAATTGCAGAAACTAGTTTCACGGCGGTCACACGACGGAATTGAAATTTTTTGACAGCCAAATGCGTGAACGAAAAAAAAGTGCGTGAAAATTGCTACGTCTGACGATTGCTTTAACTCAATAATAAGTCGATGTGCATCGCATTATTAAAATTTAATTAATATAAAGCATTTACGGCGAATACGAAATTTTTTTGAATGTTTAAAGAACAATCCGAACTATTTTTAAGCGATTGTTAGCCTAGTACTTCAGTCCAACTGCATTATCAGAAATTTATTCCAAATTTTGAGAATGAATTGTGAGTACAAAGACATATTCCAGCAAGATAAAGCCAAAGCCTGCCTCAGTACTTAAACGGGGGTATGAGGCTCGACATTGATATTTTACCATTTGCCTGACTCCATACAAATAAAAGAATTCTCGTAGGAAAACAGTTACATCAATAGCGAGCAGTTTTATAGCAATGATGTGCTGAAATTCAAAATTATTGAAGATTGGTGAAAATAACCAACGCAAAAGTATGAGGGAGAACATGCCTTTATATAATCTCTTTCGAGGTGGAAATATTAAAATTTAATTGTTTATTCTTAAAGTAAATGGTTTTAATAAAAATTTAATTTGAATGACCACATTCCACTCAGTTTGAAGTTAAATTACAATTAATATGCAGTTAGATGTGAATTTCCTATTGGGTCATGCAATACTGAACAAAGAAATAGAGAAAAAAGTTGTTGCATACTTTTAGGCCTATAATAAACAGTGGCGGCTAGGTATTTTTATTTATACAAATACTCGTATATAGTTGACGCATGTAACTGCTGAAGCGATTATCGACCAAACTTCTCCAATTTGAGTGTGCGTCTTGATTTTTTTTACTAACATGTTGAAGGGACCTACAGTTCATACCTACGGGCGACCGCAATAACAAAAATTAATTTTTATGTCTAGGGGTCTCAATGAATTTGTCAAAAAATTCAACAAGTGTTATTAAAAATATACGAACATCAAGAGAATGGGAAAAAAGTCAAGCCGTTGCCGCTCCTTGGCGTTAGAAACCGCAAAGCTCAACGCCCGAATTTAGCTAACAGGTCAATTCGAAAGTCCCCGGTCTGACACGTAGGTTGCGCAATTAGACTTAAATCCATATGAGTTTCTTGGTAACCTTCAAAAGCTTCATAAGACGATTGTATAAATTTGACAGCTGTAATTGTAGTGGATCATTAGTTAATGCATTATAGCATTTTGGAGTGATGAAGCAACTTTTGTTACTGTGAAAAGGACGACTCCGTGTTGATAAATTATTATTTTTTGAAAAGAAAAAATACAGTTGAAGCAAAAACTTGGCTTGATGACAAGTTTCCGGACTCTGCCCCAGGAAAATCAACCATCAAGGATTGGTATGTTGGTTTAGGCGTGATGAAATTAGCACCAAAGACGGTAAACGTAGTGGACGCCCAAAAGAGGTTGGTTGTCACCGACGAAAATATCAACAACAAAAAACGCAAAATGATTTTGAATGGCCGTAAATTGAAATTGAATTAAATAGCAGACACTCCAAATATATCAACTGAATGTCTACATTATATCCTTCACGAATATTAGGGTATGAGAAAGCTCTGTGCAAAGTGAGTGCCGCACGAGCTCACTTTTAACCAAAAATAACGACGATTTGATGATTCGGAGCAGTGTTTGAAGATGTCCAAGCGTTATAAACACGAGTTTGTGCATGGATTTGTGACAAGTGATGAAACATGGCTCTATCATATCACTCCGAAGTCCAATCGACGGTCATCCGAATGGACTGCACACGATGAACCCGCTCCAAAGCGTCGAAAAATGCAACAGACGGCTGGTAAGGTTATGGCGTCTATATTTTGGTATGCGTATGGAATAATTTTCATTGATTACCTTGAAAAAGAAATTTCCCTCAACAGAGACTGTTACATAGCGTTATGGAACCGTTTGATGTACGAAACCGCTGAAAAACGGCCGCATTTGAAGAAAAAAGAAGTGCTGTTTCACCAAGACAATGCACCGTGCCAAAAGTCAGTGAATTTGATGCCAAAAATCCATGAGTTTGCCTTCGAATTGCTTCCGCATCCACCGTACTCTCCGGATCCGTCCCCAGAGACTACTTCCTGCTCTCAGATCTAAAAAAAAAAGCTCGTTGGGAAGAAATGTTTGTTGAATGAAGAGGTGATCGCCGCAACTGAGGCTTATTTTGAAGCCCAAGATAAATCGTATTACAAAAATGATATCGAAAAATTGGAGGGTTGGTATAATCAGTGAATCACCCTTGAAGGGAACTATATTGAATAAAAAAGATGAATTTTGCCAAAAAAATATGTTTTACCATGGTAGGCCGGAGACTTTTCAATTGACCTGTTAGTTGTGATAGTAATGTAGTGATTACACTTGGAAAATTTTTTTATTTATGAAAATCTTTATGAACTCAACAAAATTTAAAAAAAAAATTTTTTGTGCAATATAGAAATAATTATAGCTTAATGAAACGTAATAAAAAAAACTTTATTTGTTATTTATCATTTAGTAATGTGTATCAGGCCTGACATTGGTTGAAAGCGATTTAGATGTTATCTGCTGGTTGACATTGTGCATTTGATATACAAACATAAATGGAAAATTACTTGAAAACAAGTATTAGATTAAGTTCAAAGTTATTAAAGCATATGCGTAAACCTATAAGTATTGTAATAAAATGTTTCCAATAAAATGCATAAATATGTACTTACATATGTATATTGTAAATTGTAAATGTTTCTAATTATAAATAAAGTATTATGTAAAGTAAATGGTTTCACTCAAAGCAAAGTAAACTAAAAATCGCCCACTTAACCAGAAAATCTAGTCAGCTTGAACAAAGCTTTTTTGTTTCTCAGATTTTTTTTGTATGCTTTCGCCCACATGACAAGTTCTTATCACATTTCCAAATTTTATGAGATTGTTAATGGCTGCCCGTGGTTACACCCTCGAGATATTGTTTACCGCGAAAGATGGTTCGCGTTCTGATTCGTGATGGCCAAAGGTAGAGGCAGTGATCCAAGTAAAGGTACTTTTTTCAATAGTCTTTTTTTGACAGATCACGCGTAAGTCGTGTCAAGCTGTCATGTTATTTTTGTTCAGTATTGTTTGGCATTTCATCATGGAAATACTTACGCCTGAACAACGTTTAAAAATCATTCAATTTTATTACGAAAATTTACGTTCTGTAAATTTGTAAAGAATGTGTTTCGCGCACTTCGCTCAACATATTGTCAACATAATCGGCCTACTGAGCGTACTATTTGCAACACCATCACCCATCCTGAGACCCAGCATTCATTATTGGATAATATTCGACCGAATAAACTACGTCCAGCACGCAGTGTCCCGAGCGAAATCGCTTCGCTCTATGGGCTTTTGAAAAGTTCCAAGAAGATCCGACGTTTTCGAGCCAAATTTTGTTCAGCGATGAGGGCCATTTCTGGCTCAATGGGTATGTATGCATGTAAACAAGCAAAATTGTCGCATTTGGGACGAAGAGCAACCTGAAGAGATTCAAGAGCTGCCATTTCATTCAGAAAAAAAACAACGGTTTGGTGTGGTTTGTGGACCGGTGGAATCGTCGGTCCATATTTTTACAAAAATTATTCCGGTGAGAACGTAACCGTCAATCGCGCCATGATAGCCGGCTATTTGATGCCTGAAATTGAAACACCTAATCTCTGTGACATTTGATTTCAACAAGACGGCGCCACTTCCCACACATCGCATCAATCAATGGACTTATTTAGAAAACACTTCGGTGAGCAGATAATTTCACGTTTTGGGCCGGTCGATTGGCCACCAAGCTCGTGTGATATCACACCGTTAGACTTTTGCCTGTGGGGATATGTAAAGTCTTATGTCTATGCGGACAATCCCGCTTCGTTTCAGGCATTGGAGCAAAAAATCACGCCTGTCTTTCGCCAGTTACTAGTCGAAATGCTTGGGTTAGCGTCTCTCCTCCGCGGGAGGTGGACCTATTCGAAATTTATGCTTCGATTTGCTTGAAATTAGGTACATAAGTAGCTTTTTGCTTAGATATTTTTCTCTCCTTGAAGTAAGCTATGGTTCGATTTAAGTGAATGATGATTTCCAGGCCGATTTAATTGAGAAAAAAATTTATTTATGCTTTGTTTTGATAAAATTTTAGATGATATGTCTAAATTGACCATGGATCAAGAAAAAAGTTCAATTTGCGTGAAATATTTCTTTACGGGAAATAAATCATCAAATTAGGAAAATTGGGTTGTTAGCATAGTATCCGTAAGTATTTTTTTCGCTGCATCATGTAATTTTTCTGCGACCGAAAGCTGTGTTCGTTCTACTTGAAAGCTTTCATATTGACATTTTCGTGAAAGACTTTAAGTAAAGAATGAGCGAAGCGCACTTACAAATACGTAGTTAGAATTACAAAATAATACAAAATTTAAATTTTTTTTAGATGTTGCTGAATTAGAACTTTAATCATCCTTTGCAAACAACGTGTGGCCAGGTCAGTTAGTTGATAAGATTAAAAATTATATTTTGCTTCCACTGATATCAGTTTGGCATACAATAAGGCCAAAGTAAAGTGTGGCCAATATTAAACTGACATACCCTATAAAAGAACATATCGGTTACTGATCATAGATTTAATCAGATTTAACTCAGTAAGTTCCACTTGGAGTACGCAGAGCGGCGACCGCAATTAGAAAAATTACTTTTTTATTTTTTTATTTTTTTGCAGACCTCTGTCTTAAGCAGTTTGCTGCTTAAAGTAATTTTATCTAGTAAATTTTCTGCAAGAACCTCCGCTAGGACAAAGCGGAATAAGCAAGGTGGAAAAAATAGATCACATATACCCACGGTATTTGGAAAAAAAAATTTCAAACCACACTAAAAGAGGATGGATGTTGGAAGGAACATCTATTCGGCCGGAATCTAGTGCGCTGAGCTAGATCTCAGACAAACCTTCGAGCTTCCTGAATAATGCATAATTTACCAGGCGGTGGTCCTCTGGGTAAGAAAAGTTGCTGAATTATCTAACAATGCAAGAAACCACATGAAAAACAACAACATATATGTAATTGTTAAGTGACTATCAAAGCAGTAATCTCTAATTGTGACTATCACATATGTCTTGTGTTAATTACTATAGAGAGACGAGCCCAGTCCTTTATGTCTTAATACTAACAGAAGTCGCTTTGTTAGAAGTGAAATACAAAAGAGTAAAATACTCGCATAAGTAGCGAAATCATATAGAGCAATCGAGTTATGTAACAGGTCAATTGAAAAGTCCCCGGCCTACCATAGTAAAACACATTTTTTTTGGCAAAATTCAATTTTTTAATTCAACATAGTTCACTTCAAGGGTGATACACTGATTATAGCGACCCTCCAACTTTTCGATACCATTTTTGTAGTATGATTTGTCCTTTGCTTCAAAATAGGTCTCAGTTTAGGCGAATCACCTCTTCATTCGACGATCCTTTCTTTCCAATGAGCCTTTTTTCGGAGATTTGGTATCAGGAAATAGTCGCTGGGGGCCAGATCGAAGCCCAATTCATGAATATTTGCCATCGATTTCACTGCGGCCGTTTCTCGGTGATTTCGTCTTTCAAACGATCCAATAACGCTATGGAATAGTCGCTGTTGATGGTCCTTGCTTTTTCAAGCTAGTCAATGAAAATTATTCCATGTGCATCCCAAAATATAGACGCTATAACCTGCTAGTCGACAGGTTTCATTTTTCCACGCTTTGGAGAGGGTTCATCGTGTGCAGTCCACTCGGATGACTGTCGCTTGGATTTCGACGTGAAATAATGGAGTCTTGTTTCACCCATTGTCATATATAGATGCAAAAACTCGGGCTTATTACGTTTGAACATATCCAAACACTGCTCCGAACCATCAACTCGTCGTTGTTTTTGGTCGAAAGCGAGTTCGCGCGTGATGCATGATTTAATTCTAGTAGAGCCATTTATGTGTCAGGTCGGAACTTTTCAACTGACTTGTTAGAATATGTGATTCGGGTACTACGTAGGTAGTAGAGAAAATGGCTATAGGGAAGCAGCCGCTTACATAGAGTGGCATTGTGGGGAGCAATATTTGTTAGTTTATCAGATTGCCAAATGAAATTTCAGAGAGGTCTGCAAAGTTCATATATCGGCATGAGACCGTCGAAATTAAGTTTACTGGCAGCAAAGAAAAGCACACCCATTTTTTGCTTACACATTCCCGAAAGTACAGCAGGATAGATGTTGACCACAGCCTATTGGCATCAAGCGTGAATGGTTATCAGTAGCAGTGTCACATGCAGGAAGGGCAGTTAAGAAGGCATAAGTGGGACATTAGAACACGTCATCTACTTCTGTCCGGCTACGCAGTTTAAAGGACTTGAAGAAGTATCAGAATTGGATATCAAGGCTTTCTTAAACTTTTGTTAAATACTCGAATTACCTTGTACCTCCATCTGCTACTACTCAGTATACAAAGTGGATATTGGAATAGAACACTTAGAATTTGGGGGTGTGAAGAAGAAGTGCGATACATTATGATTAATATAAATTTTCTTCGAGAGACGAGACGAGCCATTTCAGTACAAAAATTTAATTTATATGAAAAAAAAAATATGTAAGTATGTACCACCTGCTTAACGCCCTAATTTTTGATCAAAAAGTCTTAGTAATAAAATAAAATTAATTTAATATGCACATGCTGTTTTCAAATATTTTGTAAAAATGCATAACAAGTGACAAGTGTAATCAATAACGGCAATAGCTGACAACGGTAGCGCCAAAAAATTCAACAACAAAATGCCGGTGGGACGAAATTCAAGGTTGCCGTTAGGTAAATAATAATACGAGCTTTTTTAGTGCCAAATATATGCATACATACGTACATACATATGTACGTGCTAAACACATAAAATCCACAAATATGTACTATTAATGTATGTATGTATATGTTTGAGCCTTTAAATATATTAGAAAATATGCTAAACAGAGGCATTGCAAATTTCCTCACACCATATGATGATTGCCCTTCCAACGCCAAACGGAATCATTGCAAATATATTAAAAATATTATTATCTAGAAAATTCCTTAAAAATACTTATAAATGTAGAGACAAACAGCTTTTTGGCACTTGGATATTATGCTAGCGTCTGAATTAGCAATGGTCAATGGTAACTACTTAGCTAACCACCAGTGACGGTGATTCGGTGATTTGATGTGTTGTTGCGCATAAAAACGTGCCACCCTCAAACTTTGCCATATTCGTCATGTGCGCATGCGCAAAGCGTTTATTTTTGGGGAAACAAAAAACTTACCAATGCACATGTCAAACAATCAAGGTAAACTACGACTATGAGTATGTACGACGAATCCCTTGATGGGGTAATTATTATGTAACGTAAATTTGCAAATAATTATGTACGGTTGCTGTTTCACTTCGCTTGTTAATACTTTGACTTTTGGGTGCAGCAATGATTAGAAACTAAATATTGTAAGATTTGTAAAAATATACATATATAAAATGCCGGTGTGTTGCGTCATCAGCCAGAGTACTGGTTTCAAATAAAGGAAGAGACTTGGACAAACGCTCAGCCTTAGCTAATCACTAATTTAGTGGCGGCTACAGAAAGAATAGTACATTTTTTATTTTCTAAATTTATTTAATTATTTGAATACAAATTTCGCAACAAATTGTGTGAATAGTATTGATGTATAGGCAAGTGTATAGGAATTTTCCATGAGATTAATGGAAAAATCAACCACCTTGACATTATAACCTTTCTTTCATTTGTTCAAAGCTTTTTATTCATTTCTCAATATTGCGGCCGCTACTGTAGTAAATAGGCGACATTTTCTTTAGAAGAGTTGCCATCAGTTACAGCATTTTTTCCCCATCAAAAAAATAATTTTATTTACATTTTCTTTTTTAATCCAATTTATATTATTTAATTTTAAATTTTAAATATTTCTGTTATGATTAAAACCTGCTGAAAATCTTATGTATTTACATACAAATGTATTGGTAAATAAAGGGTTTTCCAATAGGTGTGATATGATTTCTAAGTGTCGTTTTGGCCATTTTTAATATGTCATGATCTGTAATTTTTTTTTTCATTGTATTCAGTAATGTTTACAATTTCATCATGGCCACATATACGCAAGAACAACAAATTATGAATTATTAAATTTGGAACAACTTGAAAACGATAACGGGTTTTTTAAGAAAATCATCTTCTCCGATAAGGCTCACTTTCATCTGAGTGGTGCTTCACCTAAATTGACAGTTTGCCACACCATTGAATGATATTATATTCAGAACTTAATAGTATCGATTGTACTTCATATTAAATAAAAAACATTTGAAATTCCTTCACAATTAGTGTGCTTTGTTTTAAAGAAATCATATGACTCTTATTGTAAAACCCTATATATATACGAGTATATAAACATGAAATGTCTTTCGTGTGACGGAGAGGTTGATCCCATTTCGATTCTATAAAAAGTATTTTCTTGCCAATCGGGTGAAGAGGGGTTTTCGCTAAAAAGATTTAAAAACTTTTTGTTGTTTTTGTCAAAATTTAAACAGAAATATCTCTATCAAAAATTTACCCGCTAGGTGGTGCTCTTGTCAAAATATTCCTAAATACTTAAGAGAGTTAAATATCAGCATTGTATCCTAAAATTAAAAAAAATATATATAATTAAAAAATTGAATATGGATATGGATAACTGAAGAAATTTAGATGGCTTATAAAGCAAAAATTTTGGGAGAGTTGCCAACTTATCAATCTCCCTAATCTCGCCAGTCGTCGGGAAATGCTTGGTGTAATTTTCATGGTTTAAGTAATAACAGGCTCAATTTCCAGCCCCCTTATTCTCTCTGAAATCAAATTTAATGTTCCGTTTGGAATGTGCAGACATTTTTGCGCCTTGTCTCTGAAAACTTGTAAAACGAATTTTGAATTTCACGAGCCTTTGCATTGTTTGTGTCTTGAGTTCAACTCTCATTCAAGCACATTTGGCATATCCGACTCGCTTTTTCATATTAAAAAAATTATTTCGTCGACTCTCAACTAATCATTACATAAAATTTTAAAATTGAATTAATGCTTAAAAATCAGCAGATGAATTTTGCTCAGTAGCTGAACTCTTTTAGTTCTCGACACTAAACAAACCTGAGGAGAGGAGACTTGGCATTGATGAAAAATAAAACAAGTTCCGTACGTCATGCGGACAGCGCCCCTCGTGCGGATGGGCGGTGGGAGGTGGGTAAACCGTTGGGATTAATAATAATAATAATAAATATAGTTGAAATTAGAAATTAAAATTTTTTTTTAATCCAAATTCTTTCATTTTACATACAATATTGCTCACACATTTGTATGTATGTTTGTTTTTCTTATTATATTTAATGAGCTTAGCTCGCATGAAATATATGTATGTAAATAAAATTATGTAGTGATTTTCTATGTTTGCGCCTTCGAAATTAAAATTAGTTGTTTTCTGTTTAGTTCGTAAATTACAAATTGGGGGACTCACAAGTTGAGCATCGATGAAGCATCGTAAAATCATAAAATCATAAACTTTTATATTAGTTTAGACAAATTGTTGTTGACTCGCATAGTAAAATAAGTTAATATCATTACAACTCCGAGCACTATATGGGCGGCTCGTTCTAATACTCATTCGTTCGTTTGTTAGTTTTTTTTTTTATGAATCGGCTAATTGATTAATAGTGGGTTTATCACAACAAAGTTATTATTACATAGGTGCTCACAGCCATTGTTTTTTTTTTTTCAACAATTTCATTTATGATTTATAACTTAATGAGACTATATGAACACCCTAAATGCATATGAATATATGTATGTCTGTATGTCTTAAATGTCAATGTTAATGTTTATACATATGTTGGTAATTATTGACTCGCAATGTCCCATGGCAATTGGCCGAATGCATGCGTTTGAGCGCTCTTCCGATGCAATCTTGAAAATTAATTAATTTTCTTAGAAATGCAAATAAGGAAATTATATTACACTCAAGTTACATAATTGCATACAAATTAAATATATATGTATGTATGTGTGTGTAAGATATTGCTGTTAACTAGTTTATTGGTATTTGATTATTGTTTATATTCCAACTCCTCAAAAGGGTCACTGTGTGACCTTGTACGAAACTAATGATTTCTAGGCCGGTTTTCCCACGAAACTTTGTTCACATATATGTACAGAGACATATATATATATATATATATATATATCTATGTAAGTGTAAAAACCCATATGTGTTAGTTATAAATACTAAGTGAAAATATTAAATTAATTTATTTTTTTTATTTTTAATTTTTTTATTTTTTTGTTTACCAGAAATATTTTATTGGAATTTCATACGTTTTTACGCATTGTCTCATCAAACACTAAATGAATATATACACAATATATTATCACTTCAGACTTGAGTGATTGCTATTTCTGTAATTAAACTTAAATTTTTTTATTTTGCTAATTTTTTGTCAGATTACATGTGGGCTGTTTACAATATTTTTACTCTAATATTTACAATTTACATATTTATTTTTGTTTATTTTATTTTCGCTACGAGAATCTGTTAAGTGTACTTCCGATTCGGATTTTTTATTATTTATTTTTTTTTTTTCTGTCTTTAAATAAATATTTACTTACATGGACGCGTAGTAGAGTTGTTGTTAGTAACCTACTCAAATCAAATAGAATAGTTTATATCTACATATGTATGTGTGGATTTTTGCATAATTTAATTATTAATTTAATAGTCCCACACATAATGGATAAACAAATGCGTAAAAAATCATTGAAAGTTGATCCAAATACAAAGTATTGTATAATTAAAAAAACCTCCTTAGTTTTTTTTTTTTTTTTTGTATATATTTGAACAAAATTTTTCCTTTTTTAAAAATGTATTTTTTTGAAATCCATATTTGCCATTATTATCTAAAACCTTTTGCCATTTTTCGGGTAGCTTAATAACTGCAGCAGTGAAGAACTTCCATAGTTTATCGGCGAAGAACTTGACCTGCCTCTCTTCGTAGACGATTTTTTACGAACAAGAGCGTTATGATTGGTGTAACAAAACTTACCAACCAAGCTCCATTAAGTTTGCCTGAATATTAAAGATGTTAATGTGGTCTGGCGTCGTCATGATGGAGTCTTTTCTATTGATCAACTCTGGAGGCTTTTTTTTTTCTTTTTTTTTTTTTGAAGAACTTGTTCTAAACGGAGTAATTGTTGAAAACAGAGTTCAGCATTAAACGTTTTATCAGACAATTCCCTTCCAATCTCACCGTACACTCAACAGCACCTTGTTTGCCATCTAGTCAGGCTTTGAAGTCATTTGTGAAGGATCTTTGACGAAGTGTGACATAATTAACCCATTTTTTATCGCCCCTCTCGAATTACTTTAGAATTATTTCGATTTTGTCGCGTTTTAGAAGAGTTTCACTGCTGGTAATAAGTTCAATTATATAGGGTGTTTTTTATAGAGGTATAGAACTTTAAGTTGGCATTACTTTTCAAGATGGCGACCGATTTAACAGCTGTCAAGTGATTTATTCTCAGTTTGGTTTGGCAATTCATCATGAATAGACTCACACCTGAATAACGCTTGCAAATAGTGCAATTTTATTTCGAAAATAATAATTCTGTGCGGAAAACGTATCGCGCACTACGTCCATTTAATTTTTTTTAGCGATGAAGCGCACTTCTGGTTGAATGGCTACGTCAACAAACAAAACTGCCACATTTGGAGTGAAGGTAATCCACAAGTGTATGTGGAAACACCGTTACATCCAGAAAAACTGACTGTTTGGTGCGCTTTATGGGCTGGTGGAATTATTGGTCCGTATCGTAAATATGTCTTCGGTAAAAGTTTTACTTGATATATATATATATTTCAAAAAAGTTTTGTTTGTATTGAATTTTTATATTTATTTAACTTTTTTGGAAATTGTTTTTGTATTCTTTCATGTTAATATTTTTATCATGCAATTTTGTTTGTAAAGTAAGTTGTAAATTTAACTTTGATTTTGGTCATATTTAATACATCCCTGGGTGAAAAAGTGGAGTCTTTCGATCAGATGATTCAGATGTTTTTTGACCATATGATAGTTTTTCTGTTGCTTAATTTTCTTAATTAATTTTCAATAAATAACAATTTGCTCTCACTATTTACACCGACTTATTTTACAACTCTGACAGTTTACTATTTTCACTATATAGTAATGTTATCCCCAACGAGTTCGTTATGAAACTGACTTGCTATCGATGTGTGCTTCGCCCTTATATACTACAAAGATTGCTCGTATTTAAGCCTGTAAGGATGGTGAAATAACGAGTATTCAATTCTCGCGCTCTAGAACATACAAGTTATCGGCCTGTCCCTTTCATCTGACATTTTTCTTTAAATTTTCGCCACAAGAATAGAAATTATTTGAAAAGGTTGGCAATTCTATCTTTTATTATTTCTTAAGCCGATGGCAGATAGGTCTTTATTGCGTTGCGTGACATTTCCAACTTTGCTAGCAAAACTAAAAACGCCAATGGTATGACCAGTGGCGGATCCAGAATTTCCAGAAGGTGGAGGTCCTGAAATATATTCAATTTTTTTGGAGAATAATCGTTCAAATTTAAGATTTACATTACTTCCGAAGGGGGGGTGGGGGGTCCGGACCCGAAAACCCCACCCGTGGTTCCGCCTCTGGGTATGACACAATAAATAATTTTCGATTCAATTGTGTTCCAATCAAAAAACTAAAAATTTCTTATATTAAGTAATTATTGAACATGTTTTTGAGTTTTTCTTTCTTAATTCTTTGGAATTCACATTAAAATAAAAACAACTAAATTGAAATTTAAATCCTTTTGGAGTTGAGTTCGGCGTTGCTTATAAAGGCAATTTCGTGAAGATGCATGTGTTAATCTTAGACTTCAAAATCTCATAAAAAAATTTACCTCGAGACGGGTCTACATTAGCCTATATTAAGGTCATACTTGCAAAGCTTGTTCCAAGGGTAAGTACAACGGTATCTAGGGCAGTTGATTTTTCAACAAGGATATTACGAAATGTATTGAAGGATCAGGCGAGATCCTTTTGACTGTTAAAGGGACGGAAATGTGGAGTTTCATTATTTATCTCTTTGACTGCCATCGGCACTCCACTTAACTATAGCGCTCTGTTCATCTTGACTCTGTTCAGCGCCAATTGGAGACACGGATGAGGGCGGATCCATATCCACCTCATCTTTCTAATAGAGTGGAAGTACGTCAAAAGCTGGAGCTGCATTCACTGTCGCCAATGGGAAAGGGTTCATAAATCTTTCGCAAAACCCAAAGTTCACTCAGCTACTGTATCATATAGCATGTCCGAAATGATGAGCTGACGCTGATTCCTAGCTAGACGAAATTTTCCATAACTTAGAAGTTCTGCCTGTTAAGAGTGACGTAGCTACCAAGCTCTTTTTTTTAAGTGATTGAGTTCATACTAATCGAAACAGGAAATAGTAAAATGATCACGGGCGAATATTCAGAGTTTTTGGACAGATTCGATTTGAAGCAGAAGCGACTGCATTTGGCGAAAAAAAGTGCTATTCCATCGGGAGACAATGCCCGGGTGCACACGTGTGTAGTAACCATGGCAAAAATTCATAAATTGGACTACGAACTGCTACCCCATCCAGCATATTCTCCAGATTTAGCATTATTTCTTGTTTCCAAACCGGAATAAACGGCTGGGCAGTAATAAATTCGGATCGAATGAATGATGAGGTCATCACAGAAACAAACGCCTACTTTGAGGGCCTTGAAAAAACTTATTATTTGAAATGAATACGAGAATTGGAAGCACAATGGACTAAATGTATACAGCTAAAAGGAGACTGAGACTTGAGAAATAAAATGCTTATTTGCCGAAAAAGTGTATTTTATTCAATAAGTCACTGAGCTATCAAACCACCCTCGGAGATCAAGAAAAAATATATATACACCTTCTTTCATAATAATGAGTCATTGACCCTTATTTTGGGAATAGATTTCCAAACAACTTCGACTTTTATAGTTTTTAAAGGGGTATTCTGGTCTAGAGGTATGCATTTTAGGTATTTTTGAAGCTCCGTGAAAAGAAAGCAATCAATATTTTTACTATCCATCTTTTTATAAGTTCTTTATTGACTTGAGAAAAATACAATAAAAAATTTAAAACAAAAAAAATTAATTCCACGAATTAACATCAGATGATGATGAGGAATGTCGCAATGTCTGGAACTACGGAAAAGTAGGAAAAAAAAAATTTCACAAAATGGCGACTGTTTGAAAAAAAAAATTTTAAACCTTTTTGTTGGATTTTCAAATTTTTTTTAAAATACTAAAAATTGAATGATTAGCGTAGTTCCAGACATAGAGAAGTCTATAAAGATGGCTCTCCAAAAATTTCAAGTAAATTGGCAGTTGAACTTTAGAAATCGTTGGTATCGTTCTGAAATAGACAGTTCCGAGAAAAACACGTTTAAAGTTCCTCGTAAAGGCCGAGCCGATATGGATGCCGCGTCAGAAAAATACCTGGATCTCCGAAAATAATTTGAGTTTGGAAAAATCCTCTTACAGACATATTTTCAAATAGTTAAACTTTAAAAATATGCAACAAAAGAAATGGAATTTTCCAAAATTCAAATATTTGAAATTCCAACATCCCTAATGTGCACATATGCATAAACTTAACATATGTAAGTATTTTCGTAAATATTTACTAAAATTCAATTTGCTACCGCCCTTCAACGTTCGAAGTATTTTTTATGTACTTGTATGTATGTAAGCAAATGCCTGCATGCATAGACTCAGCAATGCTGCGGGGCACGTACGCTGATGAGTATTGAGATATGAGCGGTGGTTAGTACGTGTGCTGCTACCAAACAAAAACCAACTAACTGTCTGATGAGCTGCTGTATCGGCTGCTACTTAAACTTGATCTTCGTAATTATGTACACTTGATAGGTATTTGGAGTGTTTATATGTATGTTCAAATTGTTTACTTAACGTTTAGTCTAACGTTGAGAACGTTGATATGCATGTACATACATACATATGTATGTATATTTACTTATATACCGTTTCAGGGTCATGTGCGGCGAACTTGCGGAACATTTAACATATCAATAAAGAGAATCATGTGCGTAAAAATGTTAGATTTAAATGCAAATATTTGTATCTATGTATGTATTTTCAATTATTACCGATAATTATCAGGAGACTTTAAAAATGCGCGTTTCTTAAATGTTGATGACCCTTCGAAAAATATTGAAAATGAGACATCAACTTAAGTTCATTTCCTTTTTTTAATTTTTTTTTTATTTTTATTTTTGATATAATTACGAACTGCCGTAGGAATTGCCAAATGATTGAGAAAGAGTCGAGATGCTTCCCTTTGACCAAAACCCGAAGTAAAAGACCGACCTCTATAAAATGGCCGAACAACAAGCAGCCGAAGACGTTTTCAACTTAGATGACCAGCAATGGTAGACAGTCGAAAGGCATTCCCACACTCACTGCAAAAGAAAACAGAAAGGATAAAGTAAATAAAACAAGAAAAACCCAATAATAAGCTCACAGCGGATGTGGTGATAGTAAAGCCAACAATGGGTAATTTGCCGGGATGCGGAAATCCTGAGTAAAATCCGGACCAAAAACATGTCCGACATAAAGCTAAACGGAGCAAGTAAAACAAGAAAAAGGACGAGCAGCTAACACCTGAATTTCTGTGGCAAGAAACCTCAGAATCCAGAGACCACAACAGTTTCTGATCTTAAGTCGATCTCTGCAGCACAAAGAAAAGAGCTCGACTCTTTTACAACGAAAGAGGAAGTTCAGGAAACATTCAATAAGGCATTCGGAGAAACTGTAGTTGATTTTAAATTCAATATATCCTCACCGAACATCAAATAATTAATTATAGCTTACGTAACCATGTTGAGCAAAAATATCAACGCTCCATTTAATAACTTTCGCCCAAAAATCGGCATGATCAACTGCAGACAACAATTTAAAGAAAGCATTGAAAGACGCTGACGTTGTTTCGACCAGATTCTTAATCCTGGCACTGTAAGGGAGCGGATTGAAAGAGATTAGGTATATGTTTAAAGTCAGGTCATAATCTGAAGAACTGTAATAAATCCCTACACTATCAGCTTTACGGTGAGGCCGACTTTTAGCAAAACGACTACCTACAGAGATCAGCCTAGTGCGAGATATATAAAGATCTGCATGGCAACTGAAGGTTCTACAGGCTAATATGCATAGATGCAAAACTTCAAATGTCCTGCTAACCCAAATGACCCTTGAGGCAAACTAAGAACTCGACATAATATGTGAGCAGTACAAAAGAGAGGAAAACGGGACGGAGGATTTGAAGATAACAGTGGCACCGCCGCTAGGTGGCTTCCGTCTGGAAGTTAGTAGACTCTACAATGAGCGGTAATGACAACGGGTTCGTCTGGACTAAATGCAACTTTTACTTAACGTAACAAATTTCTACTTAAAACTTATTTTTGACTTTCAGGACAAGCTAGACAGCGTCGAAGACGTAGATGTATTTTTGAGAAACTTGATAGTAGTGTTGAAATCGCCTTTGATTCTAAAACTATTGAATGGAGGTCGGCAACTATAGACTCCAGAGGAAAACGGATCATAGAAACATTCGTTGTGATGTGGTTTAGTAGATTTATATAGAATAGGCGCAACTACTTTTAAAAGACCTACTGCGAAGAACATACCATTAATTTATGTATATATATGCAACTAAAGAGTACTCGATAACTCTACTGGAAGCGATCATGAATGCATATCACTCTAAACATCAGCGTATAGCCTCGAAAAAAGCAGAAGAGAAACTAGAAAAATCAATAGTAGCAGTAATGGAAAAGCTTGGGTCTCGAGCGCAGACACCAGAGCTAAATGCAAGCAAAATGCTAAATATTGGCTTCAAACTTTGAAAAATATGATCGTACTAATGCTCTCGTAGAAAAACATAAGTTTCACAATAGAAAAAAAGCAGCAAGCCGCACAATGGGACTGGTTGGTGTTTCCTCAAAAATAAATACCTGCTTGAAGTCAGATTTATTTCCAGAGAAACGGAAGAGACAGTAGATTATGCTAATCACCGAAGGCAGGGACATTTCTGATTCTTCATAATCATGTCGGCCAATATGCATACTTGACATAGCGAGAAAGCTACTTGAGAGATTAAGTAAGCCCAAACTAGGTGCCGTAGGTGTCATCCTTTCACGCGCACAGTATTCGAGGTTACGCTCAGGTTTAGCAGTGCTAAACGGAGCGAAATAATCCATTTGTAAGATGGCTTATACTCGAATAAATTCTCAAGATACGAGTATCTAAATGATATGATGATATGAAGCTGGCATATCAGACTACCGATGGACACCGAGAAATGAATATTACCTCAAGCGCAGCGCAAGGGACCATACTCGGTCCAGCCCCCTGGAATGAACCTAAATCAAATAATGATAAGAACTTATATCTATTTAGACTCACTCGGTCTTATACTAGCCACGAAGAAAACTAAACTGCCCTTACTAACAAATTAGTGTATAACTTTGGAAGTAAACCTACGTACTAACTCTGCTAATTTCGAGACAAAAGGATCATAAGCTCCCTCGACGTAAGACTAGACTCGCGAGTGTAGACTAGTCGATGGACGAAGAAGTTAATAAAAGAAAACCTGCATGAATAGGTTGCTTCGGGGATATAAACTATTATGTCACTCAATTGCTCGGCACAGATATTTCAAGAAGTATCTCTACTGAATAGGGGAAGCTACCAACCTGGAGTGTATTTACAATGTTCACACATTTTTTATGCTATCTAGGGAAGACAATTGGCACTTAATATCAGAATACGTTTTGAATGTATTCCGTATAATAAAGCGGTACCTGGACGCAGATGCATAGATGTGAATCTTGACATCAGAAATATGGAACGCCACCCTGAGGTGATACGAAAGCAGTTCCAGGCTGGTTCTTAGATGAGAGTTTTTTGGCGACCTGCGAGCGCCCCAAACCATTGCTGAGCCGACACATTGACGGTAGGCATTTTACTTCTCCTCACCCGCAAAAAAAAACTTATATCAATTTATTTTGTATTGTTTATATTTTTTTATTATAATTTAATTTTTTTGCGAGTTTTATTTTGTTTTTTATTTTTATTTTTTGTATTTGATTTTATTTTTATATATCATATTATTTTTTCACTTCGTATTAATTCATTTTGTTATTTTATTATATTTTTTTTTTGGTTTTTTATTTTACTTTAATTACTTTGTGATCATTATTTTATCATTTAGAGAAATTTATTTAATTTAATTTTATTTTATATTAGTTTATTTATTTATTTTAGTTAGTGTTTTTGTTCTACTTAATTTTTTTAATTAATTTCTATTTTTATTTATTTTTTTATTATAGTTTAAGTATTTTGTGAATTTAATTATATATTTTATTATTTATTTTATATTACTTTAGTTATTTATTTTAGTTTTATGATTTTAATTTTTTTTTCGTTAATTTTATTTTTTATTTTTGAGATTCTACTTAATTTTTTTTCATTTTATTTTAATTTTTTCTGTTATTTAATTTTTTTTTATTTAATGTATTTAGTGAATTTAATTTTATTTTTTGTTGCATTTCAGTTTATTTAATCTCATTCTATTTTTAATATTAATTTATTCTGTTATTTTATTTTATTTTATTTTTTTGTTTTTTATTTTACTTTAATTACTTTGTGATCATTATTTTATCATTTAGATAAATTTATTTATTTTAATTTATTTTATATTATATTATTTATTTATTTTAGTTAGTGTTTTTATTTTTAATTTTTTTTTTTTACTTAATTTTTTTTAATTAATTTCTATTTTTATTTATTTTTTTATTATAGTTTAAGTATTTTGTGATTTTAATTTTATCTTTTATTATTTCTTTTATATTACTTTATTTATTTATTTTAGTTTTATGATTTTAATTTTTGTATATATTTTTTTTTGTTAATTTAATTTTTTTTTTTTTTTGAGATTCTACTCATTTTTTTTTCATTTTATTCTGCTATTTAATTTTTTTTATTTTTTTTATTTAGTGAATTTAATTTTATTTTTTGTTGCATTTCAGTTTATTTAATCTCATTCTATTTTTAATATTAATTTATTCTGTTATTTTATTTGTATTGTTTATTTTTTTAATTTAATTTGTGCTGTGAATTTAATTTAATTTTTTTATTGTATTTTTTTTATTGTATTTAATTCAATTTTTATTTATTAATTTTTTTTTTACTTAAGCTTACTTTTTTAAATTTGTTTTATTTTTTTATTAAGTTAATTTTTTTTGCTTATTTTAATTTAATTTAATTTGTTATTTGATTTTTATTTTAATTAAACTTATTTTGTGAGTTTATTTTAATTTTTTGTTACTTTTTTTATGTATTTTTATATATTATTATTAATAATTTTATATTCATTTATTTGGTATTTAATTTTTTTGTTTTTTATTTTAGTTTAATTATTTTGTGAATTTAATTTTATTTTTGATTAAATATTTTATATTAGTTTATTTATTTATTTTGGTTTTATTATTTTAATTCCTTTTTATATATTTTTTTTGCATATTTTAATTTAATTTATTTTGGGAATATAATTTTATTTTTTAAGGAATTTCATTTTATTTTATTTTATATAAATTAATTTATTTATTTCATTTTCTTTTTCATTTCATGTACAAATTTCCATTTTTTTTACATTTTTTTAAATTTAATACATTTTTTTTTCCTTTTTAAATTTTCATATCTTTTGGTTTAAAATTTAATTCATATTTAAAAAAGTAAAAATGGCGAAGAGCGCACACCCTAATATGCATAAATACATAAATAAATACACGATATTGTACCAATGGACCATTCACCCACTCCTTCTCACGTCTAATGACTAAGTTAAATTAAGTGAAATACTGAAAATACTGTAAATATGGTTAAAAACGGTGGATTGACCAATCAATCACATTTACTGATCTGAAGGTATTTGCGAATTCTTTCATTTCTCTTTTTTCTCTGTTGTGTTGTTTGCTACCACAAGTTCAAAGTACACTCCGCCGAACTCATGCCGGCGAATACAATAAAAATTTTAGTCGAAAAAAACAGACATGCAAATAAGTGGTTAGCGAGATGACAGACAGCAAAAAAAGGTGAAGATACTCAGAGCCGAAACCAAAAGCAAAAAAATATATGGTAGAGTCTTTGCTGGCTGGCAGAGTCTTTGCTGTTGTTTTAATATGCTGAATTAAAGTTCAAATAAACATTCAATTAGGAACTGAAATGTGTGTACATACATATTTACCAACAACATGTAGACTTACAAATGTATTTGTACATATTTATATTTACGGTTATGGTTTGTTTTAGGTGCGTTTGCGTTTTTTTTTTTTTGCTATATTTTTACTACATATCGACATTGGCTGATGTAAAAATACAAAACCGCCAACGTTTCTGTTTGGCTTTCACACGCTCAAGTACCTCTCTACATTCAGAGAATTCTTTAAACATATTTTCATCATTTTGTCTTCCGGTTAAGGGCACACATTCTTACATGCTGATGTGTGTACAAAAGTTATTCAAAAATTAAAAGGGAAGTGCCTTCTCAACTTCAATGGGATATGGGAATAGGTAACAATGGGCACGAGAAGCTCTACTGTTACCCAGAAAGAACTTTGGCAGGAAACTAATATATGTGTATACGAGTATTTAAAATCCGCATCAGTTGTAGCAGTATTCATTGAGTTCACACACAAAAAGCTTCCCAAAAGCCCTTTGGAAAATTTTTATCAGCCTTTTGGCACCACAGTTACACGATACCTAGATAATTGTGATACTTTCAGCCTGAATTTTCTCTACTGTATCATATTCTTACCGATTCTTTCGAAGTAGCATAGCCGAAGGAGATTGAGAGTTTCCTTACTCTGCTGCCAAGCCTGGTATTAAAGTATAGGTATAGATCGTAAGAAAAACCGCTCATACAAATAGAGGTATTCGATCAAATTACTGAGGTTAGTGATGGGTAAACTTTTCAACCTTCCAGCTCTATTTTACCTATGTGGATAATTTCTTAAACTCTTTTTCTTGCTATTGTTTCATAGTAGTGTGTTCATAGCAAGAGATGCTCTATGAAGTCTATGCCAAAATTAGCCTATCCAGTAAAATAATATTAGATTTTTCCTTAAACAAGCCACGGCTGTAGCTTGTATCACTACTCGTTCCGAAAACCAGTTATTTAACAAGGGATTTGCTACAAAAACGCATAGAGTGAGCGAGTGGTGTGGAGAAGCGATATGATTCGGAGATATGAGAGAAAGTTATTGTTGTTTTCGTAGCAGCGATTCACTTAACCTCACCTAGGTGCAGGTAAGTCTAGTCCAAGCTTTCAAGGTTATCAAATTGGAGGCCCAAGAAATGAAGAAAGAAATGGTTAGTATCGTGCTGGGACAAATTACATTGGTTATATCGGGAAGAGACTGGATAGGTAGGAAATAAGTCGACTACAATATCTAGCTCTTAACTGCGCCAGTGTTACTTGGGTCTCTCGAGGCAGCTCGAGCTCTTGTTCTGCAATAAGTGGGGCTGTTGCAAGATGTCGCTCCGTTGATGCACTTAGATTAAAAATTTCCTGATGACCTAAACGGAGTTAGGTCACCGAAAGAGTGACAGCCCTTAGTCGGATAAAATCCGGATCAACTCCAGTGCGTAGAACCGGCTGTCATGAGAATTGTGGAAGAGAATAAGGCTTTCACTGTCATCTATGCCGGCAAGAGGAGTATGAGATAAACCGGAGCTGAAGTTAAAAAGAATTTGCCGTAATTTAGTTAAATCAAGTGAGTCCGACCCATATTATCAGAGAAACATATGGAGATATATACAGGATTACCAGCCTTTCATTCAAGTACACAGAAGCAGCGGAGTATCAACGCTTAGGAAGAAAATATCAGATAACAAATATCGTTAAAAATTAGCTAGCGAATCACAGAAGTGACGAAAACCGTTTGTTAATAATTCGACAAAGTTACGGAATTCCACTAAAGGTTGAGTTTCAGGCAGCAGGGAACTAAAGGCTAATTGTAAGGCAAATAAACTTACTAAAAAAGGTCTTATCATTAGCATAGCCTTTTTCAGAAGGAAGCTGCAACTAAGGAAATAATATGTAAGGAGTGCGAGAGGATAATGTAATAGGTCTCATAACTTCACTGGAAAGAAATACTATTTAAAAGGTTATAGGAGCAATGAGAGAGTATTTTCTGACAGAACGGCGACCACTCGGCAAAATATTTCAATGCCTCCAGGTGTATTTTTAGTTGAAAATATAAGTTCCCACAAACTTCGTTCGGACACTGCGTGAAACTGAGGAAGCTGAAAAAGATCGAAACTCATAAAGCAGAAACTCAACCGGAGACGACGCGTTGTTAGTCAAAATTTCGCCATTAGCCACTTTTAAAAAATTAGCTTTTGATTGGCAATGCTAAAAAGGAAATAGCAGAGCTCTTCAGAATTAACCCCGCCCTGCTTCACCTGCTCTGATATCCTTCTTTGCAAGGAGCATACTTAGTGTATGGAGGGAACACTTCCCCAACCTGCTCAATGGCAGTGAAAGTGAAAACCCCGGAGATGACGAACCCAGAACCCCAATCCATGACGATGATATAGACGTACCATCATTCGACTATGAAGAAGTTCGAATAGCGATTGCCCGCTTAAAAAATAGCTAAGCGGCGGGAGCTGACGGCTTACCGGTATAACTATTCAAATTCGGCGGCGAAGAGCTGACAAGGAGCATGCATCAGCTTCTTTACAGAATTTGGTCGAACGAAAGCATGCCTGACGAATGGAACCTAAGTGTGTTCTGCCCAATCGAAGAAAAAGGGAGACCTACGATCTGCGCCAATTACCGTGGGATACGCCTCCTTAATATCGCATATAAGGTCCTATCTGGTGTACTCAGTGTGGCTTTAGACCTGGAAAATCCACCATGGACCAGATATTCACCATGCGTCAAATCTTGGAGAAGACCCGAGAGAAAAGAATCGATGCACATCACCTTTTTATCATTTTCAAAGCTTCCTTCGACAGCACGATAAGGAATTGCCTCTACGGCGCTATGTCTGAATTTAATATCACTACAAACTCAGACGGTTATGTAAACTGACCCTGGTCTCCGAGCTGTTCGATACCAAACGAGGCTGCAAACAAGGTGACTCTTTATCATGTAATTTCTTCAATTTGATTCTGGAGAAAGTAATACGAGTGCAGAGCTAAGTAGACCAGGTACAATCTTCTACAAGAGTGTAAAATTGTTAGCGTATGCCGATAATATTAATATAATTGGTCATAAAAAACCGCACAGTTAGTTCTGCGTCTGGGTCTGCAGGTAAACCAGGGCAAGACGATATATCTCTCTCTTGGCTCCCACGTCGAAGACAGTCATAACTTCGATGTCGTAGATAATTTCGTCTATCTAGGAACTAGCATTAACAACACCAACTTTGTCAGCCTGGAAATCCAACGAAGAATCACTCTTGCCAACAGTTGCTACTTTGAAGTCAGTAAACAATTGAAGAGTAAAGTCCTCTCTCGACGAACCAAAACCAAACTTCACAAATCGCTCATCATTCCCGTCCTGATATATGGGGCAGAAGCCTGGGCGTTGTCGACATCCGATGAGTCGGCTTTGGGAGTTTTCGAGAGAAAAGTTTTGCGCAAGATTTATGGTCCTTTGCGCGTTGGCAACGGCTACGCTGGCTAGGTCATGTCATCCCAAAGGACGAAAGCACTCCAGCTTTGAAAGTATTCTATGGAATACCCGCTGGTGGAAACAGAAGAAGAGGAAGACCTCCACTCCGTTGAAGAGGTCAGGTGGAGAGCGGCATGGTGCCAAACAGCAAAGAGAAGGCACGAGTGACGTGCTATTGTTGATGCGTAAACGGCGCCTACGCCAAAGTAGGAAACGATAAATAACAATAGATTTTCATACCAGAAAATTATAGGCCGAAATAATTTTATCATTGCACTATTAGCACAAATAAAAGTGTAAATGAGAGAGCTTCAACTCTCATTTGAACCGCTAATAGATATTTGCAAGAAAAAGTCCAAAAAAATTGAAAAAATAAGAGCTCGTTGGTCTTTAAGCATTATATGTATGTATGTATCTATCGCTAAATAAGAATGTTTTTTACGAAAGCTCAAAAGAATTTTGTGTTTATTTCGCCAAGGACTACAAAACAGTAAACAAAATATTTCACTTTTATAGCAAAATAAAACTCTTATGGATGGCGGCAGGAAATGTTTTGTGTTAAGTTCAAGGATTTCTATGCGAATATTTGCACACAAAAAATACCAATATAACCGACAAGCTAAGTTAAGTTTACAACGCACTTGTGAACGGCGAAGAATAAACATTTTTTCACATATTTATGCCATGAAGATTCTTAAAAATCAGGTTTTATTTAAATATTTAAAAATTGCGACAATAATAAATTTTAAATCAAAAATAGTTCAAACCAATATAAAACACCGCTAAACCGGTGCGTAATGCAAATATTATACTTTTTTTTTCAAATATCTAATAGGCATATTTTAATTCAAACGCACATTTACTACTTTGGTTAACGGTCAAAGAACAAACACTAGAGGCACGCGAAAATAAAAAAATAAAACCGGCTGTGGCCCATACGGACTTTACACCTGTCTGTCATGTAGACAAATATATAATTATTAATACCCATTGGCATATGTATATGTATGCATGTATGTGTCTCGATATTCT